>CM076571.1:50325271-50568962 GCA_034641835.2 Pinus albicaulis
GGACAAACAGACTGTATAATTCCATAGAATAATGCATGATAGCCTAGTTAGGATACTCCTGAGTTTAATTGCACTTAACTCATGCTCAGTTATTTTGTTTTAAGTTTGATAATGACTTGTAGTTCAGCACTGTTTTAGGCTAGTGACATTTTAAGTTCAGTTTTAGCTTAACTCATTGCATTTGCACTCCATATTCAGTTGTCATTCACTGCATATTAGATTACTTCAGTTGTTAAGATTAACAAAACAACCTTCATTATTTACGAACCTCTTCTTGTTCTAAAATCCATAATTGATTCCTAACCATATGAATAGAAGACAATATCATTTTAAGGCCTGAAGTACTTCTGCAACTTCCTTATCATTTCACAAACAAACATTTCCTCAAAAGACTATTTTAAAAATCTATAACCTTTGAGTGAAGTGTAGTGTCATCAAACTAAGTTGCAGAATAGAGTTAGGAACTAGTCTTAGAGTAGAAAACCTTATGATGGTATCAATGTTTTACTCCAAATATGCTTCAATAAATCTCTAATCAAGGATAAAATGTTGCATCATTATAAGTTAGTTGTTTAACTGTTTAGTTAGGAGGATTTCCACACTTAGTTGACCATGTCTCAAGCTCTCTCTCAAAATTTCTTTGATGAAAGAATTTGACAAGTTGAGTTTGTGTTTTGAATCATTTGCTTAAAGTCATTATCAAGCTTTGTTTTTTTTTCTTAGTCATAGTTTAAATTTGATTTTGTTTTTAGTATTGCATTTGCATTTATCATTTGACATCAACTAATTAGGCTTCACTCTGTTTTTCTTAATCATTAGCTTCCTTCCATTAGCTTTCTAGTCATTTTTCTTGTGAACATAAAGCCACCAAAAGATCAAAAACATCATAAATCATCACAAAAGACCAAAAACATCACAAAACACTACACACAACGCATTAAGAAACAAACACCTAGGTACATACAGTACACTTCACTTCAGCAGTTTACCAACCCTGGTTGACAATTAAATGAGCTCAATTTAGGAGACTAGATTGAGACCAAACAATCACAATCAATGCACATGCATGTGAATCGCCCCAATAGATATCAACCTTCAATTGTATTAAGATCTTGGCCAAATTCACAGTTTACATAGCTTTGCACTGTCTTACAAGTCTGAAGCATAGGCTTCACAGAACAGAGATGTACATCAATAGACCCTAAGAACTACAGAGACCTCATCCAGAATCTGGGCTCCTGTTGCAGCCTGCGCTTTCTCTCCGTCAGTCGCTCTCTCCTTTCTTCTGCTGCGCAATCATCATCCAATCGTCCATCCAGGTGACTGTTATTTATTCTCCCGCTGTCGCAACTGTTAGTTCTCTATATTTCCTTCTGCAGCTGCTTCTAGCTTTTCTCTACTTATCTGTGTGTTCCGATTGAGTTCTTCTGGTGTATCTTCTTCTTATTTGTACCTGTGCATCTAGTCTCTTCCGCTATGTGCCTGTTCCTTTGCAACTTTAGTAGCTCCGCCGTTTGGTGTGGTTGCGACTTGGTTGTGGCTGCCATGTGTCCATTTTCCACAACCCCAAAATCTGGCCGTTCAAAACAAGGTTTTCCAAAAACAAGAGCCCCAACACAAGATCCCTTTGGGATTTCATCAAAATACTGAATAATAAAGTGTAGATCTAACTTTTTATACTCAGAACTGCAGAAAACTCCAGTAATTTCTGAAGACGAATTTATTCATAATATACATCAGATCTGAACATAAGATATCAGCAAGCTACTTCATTAATCTTCAAGGTGAGAGGCAAGCCTCCATCACCAGAAACAAGTACAATGAGAGATATGCAACTAGCAGTAGAAGCAATACATAAAATAACGTAGAAGACAAAGGATACTACGCAGTAGCTAGGGCTGAATGTTACAATAGGTAAAATATACAAATATGAAATGAAAATATGACAGAGATCCTCTTCCGGGTGGTCACAAGACACCCTCCCTGAGATAAATCCCTCAAAACTACTAGATCCTTGCAGATCTAGAATTCCCACTTACTACACTTACAGCAGCAACAAAACCCTTGGTGAGCCAGCGTTGTCAATGCAAGCATACCTTGGCCTCCAACCTGATAGTGGTTCAATCTAGCACCTTTCCCTCCAAGAGCTACTCAAGAAGGATAGAGGATTCCTAAACAGGAAATACTCTCTTTCTCTTGCTAAACAACAAAGAGAAATGGAGTTGCCTTAGCAAGCTCAGAAAATGAAATATGATCAACAACCTCCTCATGAGCCTTCATCCTCCTTTTATAACATTTGAGTCTCTTGAAAAACCCTAAACCACTTTCACCCTTTGGTTCTTTTCACACTTGGAAACCCCTTCTAGAACTGTGCAGTCCATCAAGGAGGTTCAATGAACCTAGACAGCATTGTTGACTTGGTCAAATAGAATCTCCTTTGGTGGTCTTGGCCCTTTCACAGCTGCAATATTTTGTTCCAATGGCCTAAATATTTCTTTTTTCACATAGGCACTGATTTATTCTTTATTTGCAAGAGGATTAGACATTCTCCCTTACAATTTATTCATTAATCATGAAATACAAAATGAATAAGGAAAAATTAATGTTCCAAATTAGCTGAAGCTAATTTAGGAACATTACAAATCCCTATTAATAGATTAATGCTCTAATGATGGAGGATATATTTAAAATGACCAATTCTAAAAGAAAAGATCTGGGAAGCAGTTGTTTCATTAATTATCCATAACCAAATAATAACTATCTGCATTGGGATGATAAAACACACTTAATTGTTTCTGAAATGATTTATTTTCACGTAAAAACACTATTTAAAACCTATCAAATCCATTGCATCACGTCCTTTGAATCCATATTTATTAAATGCATTACATTTTGTTTATGCGATATGCGATTTAACGATATCACGAAATCGCAAATCGCAGTATCGGAATAGCGGAAAATCGGAGTTGTCGCAATATCAGAACTTTGGTAAAGTTTGCTTAAAGTTTCAAAGTTTTATTTGCAATGTGTGAATTATGCTGTCGTTTTTGAAACTCCGATTGTTGACCGCAAAATCGGGATTTTGTTGTTTTGTTACTTATCTTTTAATGAGAAAATACTATGCGGGATGTGATTTGCATATGGTAATTTCAAGGATGTTTTTATTAAATTCTTTTTGTTTTTTATGTTTTTTTTTAAATAAATAATGTTTTTTGGAGTTTGATTTTTTATTTAAAATGAAAATTACATTTTTAAGAAGGGTCTCTATTTCTATTTATCAAAGGTCTAGATTATTTTGAAAATAAAAATGGGGGGGGGAGTTGTTGCATAGCACAACAGTTGGGTAAGATGAAATAGGTATAATAGGTGGAGTGAGAGATCATCAAATCATTGGGCTATGTTGTCTATAAAGTCATGTATATCTCAAAAAAGATTTAGAGTGCATAACAGGGAAAATCTAGTGTGGTCAATGGATCCTTAAGGTTATGTGTGAAGTGAAATGGACATTAAGTTGGGGAAACAAGGTAGGGAAAAGGGCAGTTAAGAATCCTTTTTCAAATATCCATAAACAAGAAGGTCTCAAATATTGATAAGCAAAAGATAATAATCATGATATAGGGCAAACCATTTACTCAATGACAATACTTAAACAAATATACATTCAAGACAAACATTCCAATGAAATATAGAAGGCGAGAAACTCATTTAACTTCTAGTGATTTCACCTTCAAGCTTTAAAAAACATTTAAGATAAAAAAATAACTTTAATCAATCAAAGAGAGAACTCCTAAACATTCTTGATCAAGCTACAAATAACTTTGAGGCAAACTGATGGGCATGGAAAAAGAGAAAGATCAGAACAAGACCTCTTTGGCTTGACCTAACAGGTAATACTTCAAAGAGAGGTTTCAAAACAGAGTTTAGATAGCATAAAATAAGTAGGGCTTGCCATGAATCATATTTGTAAACTAGCATATTAATCCATAGATGAAACAAACAAGCATGGGGGGTTTAAGGAGCAATCAAGAATTATTCCTTAAAATGTCCTAGCAGAGGAAAACATCAAGGCAATAGAAGGCAGGAGGACTAAGGTGCTTCAAAGAGAATTTATTAACCTATACTTTTTTGTTCTACTGCATCTAGAAGGATGAAACATAATGATAAACAAGAAAACATGGACAAATTAGAGGCACATCACCATTAAACCAAGCTCGAGGATCCTGCAAACAAGCTTCTCCATCATCAATCCAAGCAAGCCATTCATAAACTCCACACCACTAATTTCTTCTCCAAACTCATAAAAACCATGTATTGTTCTCAAAGCTTATCAAATGCCAACATTTACAATGAAGCCCTCATGCTCTATTTAACTCAACAAAGGAGGGAAAAAACCCTAGATGTGGGTTGGAAAATGTCAAAATCACTCATAGTTTTCATAAATGCCCAAGAGACCATGCAAGGCCCAAGGCACAAAATATCCCATGAAATAAATGCCAAAATAACTTCTAGCACCTAATTCTAGAGCGATTTTCCTTAAAAAACACTAAAATATGATTTTACAATAAATGAGTGTGTTTTTTTTACTTCTGGCCAAAAACACACTAAATAGTCCATTTTTGCAATGCCACCTTAGGCAGAAAATAGGCACTTTTGCAACCAAGTTTTGGACACCTTCCCAATGTCGGATTTGGCTCTGTGATGGCTCGGTTGAAAGCGTAATGAGTCTAATTTCTAGAAACTCTTGTGGTTTCCTGATCCAAATCATGTAGCCTTTTCAAAATTCGAAAATCCCAAGACTACTATTAGTGCAGCTTTAGGTCTGAAATAGAGGTAGAATGGTGAAAAATGAGGGGTTTTTTAACCTTTTGAGGGGTCAAATCAGCTCTAATACCTCTAAAACTTGGTGATAAAAGTATAATAGCCATGAGAAGTCCAAAAATGCTGATTTTTCCTCCTGAGGATGCTCCAGACATTAGCGCAGCGCCAAAAATAAGTACTTTTGCAACCAAGTTTTGGACCTCTTCCTGATGTCGGATTTTTCTCCATGATGGCGCGTCGGAAAGCCTGATGAGTCTACTTTCCAAAAACACTTATATTTTCCTGATCCAAATCTTGTAGCCTATTAAAAATGAAAAAATCCCAAGACTTTCATTAGCGCAGTGCCATGTCTGAAATAGAGGCAGAATGGTGAAAAATGAGGGGTTTTTTAATCTTTTGAGGGGTGAAATCAGCTCCAATCCCTCTAAAACTTGGTGAGAAAAGTGTACTAGCTATGAAAAGTCAAAAAATGCTGAGTTTTCCTCCTGTGGATGCTCCATTGATTAGTGTAGCGCTAGTGATGCTACGTTAATGGCCCTCCAAAATCTCAAAAAACAAAAACTTGTCCAAATTTCCTCAAATTTGGTGGATGCCTCCCTCATGGAGTTTGGGAGACCTATTGAGAAGCTTGGGCCAGAACTCCAAATTTTTCATGACCTTTTTCCTCCTTTAGGTTTTGGACTTCAAGGAGGGATTTCTTCAATTTTGCACAAGCAATTTTGTTTTCTTTGGTCATAATGCCTAGTCATTCTTTCTTTGTAGATCAAGGTCCTTATTCACTTCTATCTAGATCTGGAGCTAAGGTGGAGGGCATGGTCCCTTGCCTTCTTTGGTAAGCAAACACAATTCTAGGCCCTCTTTGGTATGCTGATGTAAAAGGAGTTAGTTTGGTCTTATTGGTGTCTTTATCATGGCTATGATCATTACTGTTGTCATTAAGCTTTTCATTTTCATCATTAGCATATTAGTCATCACATTCTCTGTTTCATCACTACCCTCTTGGTCTTCATTTGGGTTGCTTGCCTCTTCACTGCTACGATCCTCATTTTAATAATTACCCTCATTACTTTTCTCACTTGCTTCACCTATATACATGCTTCCTTGTGCTTCATTATCAGTGTCACTATCTTGACTGCCTTGTCATCCTCTTCCTTTCTGTCACTATTTTTCTCATTTTTATCTGCCCCTGACATGGTGCTAGGACATGTTTCTGGACCAACTAGGGTTTGGAGGGGCAAAACAAACATGGTGATGACAAATGAGTGATATGGAGGCAAGTTTATGACTTTTTTTAGAGTTCAAGGTGGCTTCTCTTGAAAATGAATTTACAAACACCCTAACTCATTCTCTCTCAAAAGACACTTAGTTTGTTCAAGGAAGTCAAAACAGAGGCTCACTTTGCATTTAATACCTAGGGTTTACACAACTAGGGTTTGATAATTTCATAGACACAAAATTATGAAAATTACTTGGATGAAAAGGGGGAGAGGACACCTACCATCTTTAATTCTTCTACAGTCCTTTGAATGCAACTTGGAGGATGAATTTTAGCCTTAGGGCAAGTTCTTTCCTTGTTTGAGGAGCCTCTGCATTAGCGCAGTGCCAAAAAAGGGTCCACTTGCAGCCAATTTTTGATGACCTTCCTGATGTTGAATTTGGGCCCATGATATCTCGTTGGAAATATTAACCTGTCTACTCTCCAAATATACCATTTTTTCCCTGATTGAAATTTATTCGCCCTGCCAAACGTTGATTTTACCAAGACTGGTCAAAAAGTGTTGAATGATGGTGAATAAATGCAGAGTGCCGGTGCAGACAACATTTGGATGCCTTCCTCAACCTCAAATTTAGCTCAGGATATCTAATTGGAGATATCTTCTAGTCTAGTTTTCTTTTGATCCATAAAGGAAGTCATTTGGACACTCCAACTATGAGAAAAACTGATTTTCCCAAGGTCACTCCAACAATGCAAAAATTCTCCCGTGACACCTATATTTTTCACATTTCTCCCAAACCATGATACCTGTGTAAAAAATGAAGGATTTTTTTCTTATTGGCCATATTATGGACAAAAACCTCTCTCATTTTTTCTAAATTCATTGTTGTTTGGTCAGAAACATATTTTTAAACAAAACTGGCCCTAGGTGTGGCAAATGACTTGGCCCTTGGAATGAATTCTTGGAAAATTATGGAGGCATGATGTTTATGATTTGGTATGGACTTATTATTGCTGATATGATCTATCAAATGGATCCTTTTCTCTTATGCCTCCTTTCCGTAGCAAACCCTAGCTTAGTTGGAAGAGGAAATTAGGGTTTGGTGTAGGGGATTTAGGACTACCTTGTAGAGGGAGGGGAACGAAGGAGTTAAGGGTTGTCTAAATTCTTGGGGAAATTTTGGGGGATAGGGATAGATGTTAGAGAGTAGAGGAAAGTGTAATTTCAAGAATTGAGTGAGGGGAAAGGGTCCAAAAGGGAAAAACACATGCCTAGTCTCAAAGATTGTCAAATTGTAGCAATAGGCTAGGTTTTGTAGAAAAATGACGAGTTTGAGGGATAGGAGTGATGGAAGTGTTTATGAAGGTATATTCAGGATAGTAGGAGGTGTAAGAGCATCAAGATACAAGCCTTGTTGATTTTTTAACCATGGAGGTCATGAAACCAAGAAAAATTCCCTCAAAAACCCTAGTTGGATAGTGGAGTCATAGGTATTATGCAGGTAAATCCTCTCTGCAAATAGAGATGATCCCTCTAGCCCTAGAGTGGGTCTAGAAACAAAGGTACATGCTTGATTTTTGATTCCTAATTATTGAATGAAAAGAGGACATGGTAGATCGACCTGCCTGGAGTCCAATGTTGTCGTCGTTGCTGTCATGGTGGTGGCCTCTCGCTCATGTCGGAAAGTCACGATCCTTTCGCAGTCATGCTTGAATACCTGAACATAGAAAAAAAACAAGAACATCATACAACATAATAATTTCAATCATAAATAATAGCCACTCAAAGAGGGCTAAGCATATTGCATTAAACATCTAACATAATACAAAATGGGAACCAAACAATAGTCAAGTGTATGTATCGATAGAAGGAAGAGTTACAACCAATGCTTTGATGTCGCAGTCTCCTCCAGTGGGGTTCAGTCGGAGCGTGTCTCATATGCTTATCAGGGAATTCAGATGGGATGAAGGCATGGACTCAAGCTCTCTCACAAGACATGGACTCAAGCTCTCTCAACGTAATTCCTTCTTATTCTATCTCTCCATTTTTCTGCTATAGTATGTTTAATTCTCCAAGTTCAGTTCTTCAACTTTTCAGCTAGCTTGTGGAAAGAGAGATAGCTTCTTTTTATAGAGGAAAAGGAGGTTAGGGCCCCTACAAAAGTGGAAGGGAGGCCTATCCTTTATGGAGTTCCCATAAGAGGTGGAAGCCATAAAATAAAGGAGGGAGTCCATGGTTTTTCAGTTCAACCACTCCCAATGACTCATCCTCGAGGTGGTTGGAGTGGAATCTCTGCCTCTATTTTTTTTTAAAATTCCATAAATAGCTTGGCACGGGTGGAAAACTGGGACAGAGCGCCAACTGGCACGGGGCCCAACGTTAATCTTCCTCTTCAGCGTGAGGGAATAACTGACTACTCGTGCCAAGGAAAAAACAAGGGTTTTTTAGTCTCTACTCAAGGAATTGTCAACAGAAGGAATATTACTCTCATGTAAATGGATACAATGATGTTCTTTGCAAGGCATGACACTGCTTATTGATCATCAAAATGACCCTCCAAAGGGCAAGATGGGGATTGTAGGTACAGTGACAAAATGTTTTGTAACAGATGCCCCCTAAAGCATGAGGTCCGAGGGAGAGGGGGGAGCGAAATGCTTTATGAGAACGCGTTCAAACCAAACACCGCTGTCGAAAAACCTACAATTACGAATACAACTGATATCTCTGATACATGAACATGTGGTATGGGCGCAGCCATCCATAATAGAGTATATATAAAAAAATTGGGATCTGAGGTATGGACACAGCCATCCAGCAGTAAGGATCAACAAATAGACTCAAGTATGGTCGCATCCATCCAATCAAAAGAGTCATGCAAATAAGTCATGATAATCCACCAAAATCCGCAACCTGGATTTTATCAGAAAAAATCTAGGGTCTTGTCCTCCATCTCGACCTGAACAAGTACAAATTCAAGCATGCGAATATATGAGTTGAGGTCGAACATGCAATAAAATCACCTGATTACCAGCCAATGATGAAAGTTGTTAATAGGCACGAGAGAAACCACCAATAATGAAAATGGCTCTCAAGGTACAACTGGTACACTCCACGGAATGTGAACAGTGATCTGGCATCGAAAATCCACAGAATCACTCGATCGAAGGCCAATTATGTGGACCTTGTTTTGAATGCGAAGAACTTGCCATTGAGGCATGCAGGCTCCAAGGTAACAGAAGGGAGTCTCTAGATCAAATTCCTAGATAATGAGTTGCAGTCTATAGGAAGTGACCTGATCGAAGGTGGGCCATAATGTTTCCCACATCATCGATACGAGACAGAGGAATATGATGATGAAACAGGACCAATAGAGAATTAGAGGGAGGTTGAAAACTGCAAAGGCAAACTTCTCTTGAACATATCAACAGCACGACACTAGATTTGGCAGTATTTGACATCAAAGGATCTGAGGTCATGATAATGTGCCAAAGAGAAGATGAAATGTCAAAAGAGATTACCAAAACCCATAGAGGCAAAAATGACAAAATGAGATGTCCCCAACCCGACATGAATGCAGACAAGTGCCATGTTCAAGGGCAACATACTACCAACATAACTAAAACTTGGTTCCATTTTTCCCCCACCATTTCTAGCGAGTACCCCAATTATTTTTTAAAACAAGCTTGAAGGGGATAGCATATGTTTGTATTGTAATTTTGTCCTTCGGACAAATCCAACCTAGTACATTTTATGAGCCCTAGGAAGGAGGAACTCGAGGAACGTCATGGCGAAAAAATCTGATGTCATCAGGGTTTAACGAGTCTGACAAAGGGAGAACTCGACATCTTTTCATGTTTAGAGAGTTTGAAAAGAAGGCAGAAAAGAAAATTCCATCATGGCCCTTTTCGTAAATAGTCTCTCAAATCTGAAGAGGTAGAAAACAATATATGAAAGAACCTCTTAGTCGTGATAGGCTAAGGTATTCCTTTTTCGTAAATAATCTATCCCAACCCGAAAAAGGGGTAAACATATACTTGGTAGATATCACTTCGCAGCCATTTAACGAGTTCGAAATGACAAGAGTCTCGAAAATATTTTATATTTAGAGAGTCGGAAAAGAGCTGAAAGATGATTCCAGTAGTGACTTTTTCGTGTTTTTACCGAGTCCGAAAAAAGTATAAAATTTAACTCGTTACTCCATCACTATGTCCTGAAAACCTGTTGCTACACAAGAGAAATTTGTAAAACCCATTTCTCAAAAATAATATAATAAATAATCGAAAAACATGTCTTAAAACCTAATTAGGGGTGTAAAAAGTTATAAAATTCCAAAAATGGTAAAAGATAATTACCTTTCACTTTTTACCTCTTGTGGAGCAATAGTTACCCATTTTATAGTTTGATTTTGTGTCGATGATAGCAGACAATCCAGCAGACCAATCTCAAATTCGTCAGTTCCAAGTAAGAGTCGAGATCTCTTTTTAAGTCATTTCTTACTACCTGCAACTTCCAATTTTGAATTCTGGGGGAGAAAATGTGAATATTAGGGCACAGCGGTTGACGCGGGTTTCGGGCACGAAGTCGCGCCAACTGCCCAATTTTCTACACTAGGGCGCGCCAATGGTGCAAACCATTTTTTGTGAAAAATGCAAGTCAAATACCCCAATAATTCACAAATACAAGCTTCAAAAATGGCTAATACTATTCATATGATTGTGTTTGTAGGTAGAAAGCAACAAAATGGTGATCGAATGGAAAGAACAGGAACACAACGAAGAGGACGAGCTTGCCATGGGGAATGAGAGATGCATGGAAGCTCTCAGAGGTTGTGGACTGAAGAAGTTATTCTTGACACCGTGTCTTTGTGCTCAACCGAAGTTGCTACATTATTTGATCATCATATGGGATGAGGATCAGGAAAAGTTCATCCTTCGAGATCAGGAACTTGAGATTGATGTTTCTGATGTCTACTTTATCACAGGATTGTCGTGGAGGGGAGCCGCACTGATCCTAACTGGCACCTGGCCTTACATGGAGAGAATTTCCATGGTGATTGATAGGGTATGTCTAGGGGCACGGAAGGGATCAAGGAGTGGGAAAGTATATCCAAGCTATCCCAGACTTGGGACTAAAAGTAGTGCTACACACCATCACACGAGCTACGGGATTGCAATCACCGCACGAAGCAACAAAAACACAGTTTCTTCTTGTTGTAGACTGCTTGACACTGACCATCTACAATTGGGTAGAGGTCATGAAAATAAACATGAA
Organism: Pinus albicaulis; assembly: GCA_034641835.2. NCBI lineage: Eukaryota > Viridiplantae > Streptophyta > Pinopsida > Pinales > Pinaceae > Pinus > Pinus albicaulis. Next base: position 50,336,578 of record CM076571.1, read on the forward strand.
ACACCAGCTAACCAAATGTAAGAAGACCAAATTGAAGCAATTCAGCTATGGGTCTATCCTAGTATCGTTCTTCCTAGAACGACTACAATTTTTCAGCGTCAGGAGGTCACAGTCCCAACACCACTAGCAAGAGAACCACAGATGGCCCAATGGGCGGCTCTGATGCCAAGGGCAGGGGGCGGTCAATAGATGTCCTGGAGATCGAAGTTCTTTGATTGGCTCCACCAACAGTTGATCATCGTGGAGGACTGGCCCTACTCTGGTATAGATTTTACTGGTGATCCGGACCTTCCACTCTTGGAGGGAGAGGATTGGGATAAATATTTGGGTAAGACTCATTTTTAATTTTCATGAGTGTTATGACTTTTTTTAACTATGTATGTTCTAGCATTAAATCCATGTATTTGCAGATGTTGGCCTAGAGAGACTTGCGGGCATGTCTTCGATAGCGAGGTGAATTCCTCGTGATTTCAACCCTCATGGTGAGGGAGGCGAGAAAGAGGAGCTCATGCGCAACCTAGAGGGGATCACACATGGAGTCTCGGATTATACACGATTTGACGATGTTCCTCGTGCCTACCAGAGACATACCGTCGAGGTGCCAAGCCGTATTCACCGCTTGCTGAGGCAGCTCGTACGAGCAGTGACATGTTACCATGAGCATCACGCTGATTAGACACCTAGGCTTTATATCTACATATTTTGAGAGACATGGTGTCTCAGGATGTAACAGAAACACACATAATTTTTGAATGTATGATGCACATTGATGCAAACACGCAATATATATATATATATATATATATATATATACATCTATTTTCCTATATGGATCTTTTTCACATGATGATGATTTTACAAATTACGCAAATGTCTATCTAATACAATGTTAGCCACTGTATTAGTTAATGCATTCATTCGTCTGGGAATATGTTAATTTGTGATAAAATCAAAATTTCTTTCCAACAAATGACTACGTAAATACAATCTCAAAATGTATGGGTTTCTAACCAAATAATGACCATTGAGTTGCAGAACAACAAGCTATGAATCTAGATTTACAAGCAATGCGTGTATGCAGAGATGATTGCCTCGGTTAATAGTTCAAGGACAACACTATATTCAGCGAAATTGTTTGTAGTTCATCCTAGAAAAATACCTTGCAGTTATATCAATTCGCCAGCGGGATCATAGATTACCCAGGCTGCTGAAGAAAAATTCCTGGTACTACGGGAAGCACCATCCGTGAAACCAACATAAGGGGTAATAGACATCTGCACAAATAATCAAGACCCAAATAAGCATGAAAATGCTCGCAAAGCACACCAAATCAAAACACGTACAAAAATGAAAAAAACACCTATGTACACAAATCATGCATGAATGACTTACGCATAATAATTTTTGAGATACAACCCATTTCTGGGTTGTTCTAAAGGATGACCTTCGTAATCAATGAGCTCATAGGCCCCATTCTGCAGTACACATTTAACAATGTAAGGCCCATGCCACATGGGCTGAAATTTACCTGCCCCCAGCTTATCATGAGCTTAGTCATACAGGAGGACAAGATCTCCTTCAACGAAAGAACGAGGGGAAACTGATTGGTCGAAATGAGCTTTGACCCGCTTTTTTTGTGCTTCAATAACCAAAGCAGAAAAGTGGCGGGTTTCATCCAATATTTCTAGATAAAGGAGACGCTCTTCTTCTAGTGAAGTGTTCGGAAATAATTCAACAGCCAACTTGAGCAAAAGTATTTCACATTCAATCGAAAGAGTAGCTTCCAGACCATAAACCAACTAAAAAGGGGTGAATACGGTTGCACTCTTAATTGAGGTTTGGTATGCCCAAACAGCTGAAAATAACATGATATGTCAATTGGATTTATGGATCCCAATCATACGTTGAAGCATGGTAATAAGAAATTTTTTCACAGCTTCAACCTGGCCATTGGCCTGAGGATAGTACGGCATTGAGTTGTCGTGACGCAGACCCAACTTGGAAGTCAACTCGGCCATCATGTAATGCCAAAAATGGGAACCATGATCGGTAACGATGGCTTGAGGGACACCAAACCTAGTAATGATGTGATTGAATATGAATTGAGAAATTGTCTTACCGTCAGTGGCAAGTGTAGGCATTGCATCAGCCCATTTACTGAAGTAGTCCATGGCTACAATAATATAAGCATGCCCCCCGGTCAAGTGAGGGTTACACTTCATAAAATCAATGCCCCAATTCACAAAGGAACCAACGGTAATGATAGGATGAAGAGGTGCAGGCGACGCACGCATCTTGCATTGATAAATCTGGTAATCGTGACATTTACAAATCGTGACAATGTAGTCTTTGAAGACAAAAGGCCAAAAATAACCAGCACGAAGAATATTTTGTGCAGTGGCATAACCAGACATGTGACCGCCACAAGCACCATTGTGATAATCATTGAGGACTTTCTCAGCTTCCTCGAGTGTCAAACATCGACAGAGAATGGAATCCACTCCGACATGATAGAGGGTATCCCTGACTATACGATAAGGTTGCGAGTGATGATGGATGCATCGGTGGGCATCCTTCATCAATTTAGATCTGAAAGTAGAAGTCTAGAGATAAATGATGATATCACCGTACCATGGATCGAGGGTGCTAATCAAGAAAATCATATCGTCTGGAATGTATTCCTCAGAATGAGATAGAGGAGAGTCTAAAGAGAGGGAACAAATCAAATCAGCAAAGACTAGTGACTTCTTCAACTTGGCAACAGTAAATTCCAAATCGAACTCTTGGCAGATGAAAATCCACTTTGAGTATTTTCCCCCCAGCAATTTTTGAGACAATATATATGTCATGGGGTTACAATCGGAAATCACAGTCATTGTACACAAAAGAATATAATGACGAAAACGTTGAACTGCTTGAACCGCAGCTAACGCTAACTTCTCGACATGTGCATAGTGTGTCTCAGGATCAAGAAGGTTACAAGAAAAGTAATAGATAATATGCTCATTACCGTCATCATCATCTTGTACCAGAACCATGGAAATCGTGCTGAAAGTAGAAGCTAAATAAAGGGAAAATCATGATGATAGTTAAGAGGACGCAATCGAGGAGTGTTAAAAAGCAATGTCTTCAGGGCCTCAAAATACTTTTGAGCAATCTCATCCCAATTGAATGTGATGCCCTGCTTTAATAATCGCATGTATCCTCTAGCCACTTCTGCATAGTTAGGTATAAAACACCGTATAAAATTAGCCTTACCTTGCAAACTTTGCAACTGATTTATTGAGGAGGGAGAGGGGAGATTGATAATAGCCTCAACCTTGAGTGGATCAAATCAAATTCCATCTTTGGACACGATAAACCCTAAGATTCTACCAGAATCAACGCAGAAGACGCACTTGTGCGGATTAAGCCGAATATTGTAATGTCAACAACGAAGAAAAATCTGACGAAGATGGTTAGGATGGTCCATGCACTTAGCTGAATAAGAGGGAAGGTCATCCAGATAAGGCTAAATGATGTGATGAATATCGTGAAAAGCATACGACATCGCTCGCTGAAACATAGCCCCAACATTCTTTAAGCCAAAAGGGAGCTTCTTATATGTGAAAGTACCCCAAGGACAAATAAAGGCAGTATTATGTTGATCAGTCGAGAGAATGTTAATCTAATTGTAACCAAAACAACCGTCCATTAGGTAAAATATCTCACTCCCGGCACAGTCATAAATGATTTGATCGATAAAGGGAGTAGGATAATTATCCTTGGGACAAGCTTGATTAATATCACAATAATTAGTGCAGACATGAATAGTTCCCTACTTCTTATCTACAAGAACAATATTAGAGACCCATTCTGTCAAAGGAATCAAATAAATAAAACCAACTCTAAGAATTTTTTCAACTTCACCTTTAATGGTAGCAGCTTTTCTAGGGTGCACTGGACGAAGACACTGGCGAACAAGTTTCGAGCCAGGGTAAGTAGGTATTTCATGCACCACTATACTAGGATCAATGTCGTGCATTTCTTCATATGACCGTGCAAAGACATCACGAAACTCGCGAAAAAGGTTAGTATAAATTTGTACTTCATCGGAAGAACAAGTGACCCTGATATGGATGTTCTAGACAATTCCCGGTTTAACGGAAATGTCAATAGGCATCGTTTATGTAATATTACTCAAGTTACCTTCCATAAATATGGCGTGTTTCAAAACAGGCAATTGAAGCGGAGGAGAAAGAACCTGAGATGAAAAATGCTCGAGATAAGTATACATGGCCCCGAGGCTAGGCACAAATTAGGAACGATGATGACCATCATCCCACGGCAGATCCTCAAAAGATATGGTTTCCACGATGGCCTCATCGGATGGAAACACTTCTTTCAAAGGATCAGGCGAATCTGAATCACCAAGCCAGGGATTTTGAGAATAAATTTCAAGTTACACGCTCAAAGGAGCATAATTAGAGGAAGGAGGTGTCGAAGCAGCGATTATTTCATAATAATCAATCTCAATCGAACTCAAAGGCATTGAATCTCCTAAGGAATCAATATGTTCAAGGGAAGGAATAATCCATGGGTCATTAGACCGAGAGATCATATGAATCTGAACAGTATTTGGTGGAGGAAGAGGAAAAATACCCATGAGGGCAGGATCTTTAAAAATACCTGGCCCTACACTCTTGTAGGGAGTAGGAATCTGATCCACATACGGAATGTTGTTCTTAGAAGAAGAGGTGAAGAAAGACAATTGATCAATAGTAACAATCTTTCCTTCATGTGGAAATTTCAAAACACGAAAAAGAGTGGATAGAACACATAACATGGTGTGAGTCCAACTACGACCAAGGAGAAGATTATAATTGATTTTAGCATCAACAACTTTGACCTTGACATTGATTTTCTTCCCTTTCAAATTAATTGGTAAACTAGCGAGAACACCTAAAGGTTTTGATTCTCTTCCATCAAACGCTTCTATGGTATTTGGTGATGAATTCAGGGCTAGAGAACCAATAGCTTTCCAACACAAAGATGACATGACACAGGTTGATGCACCTTCGTCCACAACTACTCGATGGATGTCGAGACCATTAATAACAACTTGAATAATGAGTGCAATATGATGTGGAAGTCGTGGAACAAAATTCTCTAGATCGAAAGAAAGAAGGCTAGTATCGGCAAGATCAATCCCACTGATCGCAGATAACAAAGTTCTTCACTGCGATAGACAACTTTGAAGTACTTCTAACGCGGACATCACGGATGGCACCTGAGCCAACTCCTCAACAATATTGTAATGGTGAGCAACACGAACGTTGGGATTATAATAAGACTTGTGGAGTACACCTTTGGAAGGTGGTCACACAATGGATTCAACATTGGGCCTTTAAATTTCAAGAGGGCCAGTAACAGACGGAGGAGGAGGACCATCATCGATCTCCTTCCTCATGGCCTGACAAGATCTAGTATAATCTTTCGACCGAGTAGTAATAGAAACGGCTACATAACAGTTCATCATGAACACCTGAGAGCCAAATGGGGTAGAGGACTGAGGTTTCTCTACCATCTGAGTCTGCTGAGATGGGAAAGTTTATTCAAGAATGGCCAGAGTTCCCTGGGTGCCTTTGAGCAAGCGGCTCACTTCGGATCATCTAGGACAGTCTTTGGTGAAGTTCTCATCGTCACAAATCAAACAAGGGTACTTCGATTTGCATTGAGAACTATCGCCAGCACAAGGTTTCTGAGAATCCTGTTTCGGGGTATCGGCTTTGGCCTTACCTTTACTCTTCTTTTTACCTTTAGAAGCATTATCCATAGGATTGGCCTGAACAGCATTAACTTCTGCAGGTTTACCATAATTCAAAGTAGACTAAGAAGCAACATTATTGGAAGAAACATACTTCGGCTTCCCAGTGTTTGAAGATGAAGACTTCTAAGAAGTCTGAGACACAGAACCAATAATACCATCGACGAATGGAGTCGCTAGTGGTTTAGAAGTTCCAGGTCGAGGAGCATCAAGCAAGATATCATATAATGCGCCAAACTGAGAGTACACAAGATCAAGGTACTGGGCATAAGAAATGGCTTGTTTCTGGGTTACACATGCCCCCATAGCTATGTCTTTGGAAATATGATTGACAAAGGAGGTGGTGAACCAATGAGTTAGAAGTTGATCAGGAATTTCAAATTTTATCATGCGACGATGATGTCACCACTCATGAATATGATCCAAGATATGAGTAACTCAGTCATGTTTCAATGATGTGAGGAGGTGCGTCCCGATCTCATAGTGGACTAATAACTGGAAATGCGTAAGGAATGCAATGGCTAAAGAATTGAAATCTTGGAAGATGCCACAAGATAGCTCAATGTACCATTTTGCAGTGGCACCAGTAAGAGTTTGTTGGAAAAGATGGATTCTAATAGAATCGTCAACCAAAGAGTTAGAGGAACACCAGAAATGGTAAGTCATAACATGTTCTTGGGGGTCTTCACCAGAATTTCCCTCAAATTTGGGACAATCACCAGGAATCTTGGTTAGAACCGCAGGCCAATACGATTTATGAAGAATGGGATCGTTTGTCAACTTCGACACATCAGGTAATTCCAACATAGCAAGAAATGGTAATTGAGTGTTGAAATTCATTGAAGGTCTTTGATAAGGACCTGCATGTACATTATGTCTCGTAGGATTTTGATCATAGGGATTAGAAGTAGGATAATTCGGTTGATACTGGGGTTGAGGACCAGGATACTGAGGTCCTTGTTGGGTAGTGTATGGATTCTATTGTGGAATGTAAGCATGGATTTGAGGTTGATGATATAAAGGTTTATTTTGAGGGTAAGGAACCTGGGGTGCACTATATACTGGTTGATATGAACCTTGAGGGTAGTAAGCACCTTGCGATTGAGCAGGTGGACCCGACTGAGCAAGTTGAGCAGGCTGCTGAGTGGGTAAACCTGGCTAACTATAAACAGGTAGAACTGGTTGCTAAAACGATGGAACTGGCTGAGGAGCAGGTTGAATCGGTTTCTGAGCGGGTTGAACCGAATACTAAGGGCCACCGGGTTGGCCTTGTGAGAAAGGTTGGCCCAACGGTTGTGATGGACTAGATTGTCCCTGATAACTAGGTTGACTGAGAGAAAGACCGTAGGGTTGTCCTAGTTGCATAACATTTTTGCCATACTAAACACATGACTGCGGTTGTGGTGCAACGGGTTGTCCCTATGGTGGGTATATTTTCCCCCATGAGCATAAGATAGTCCTGGCTGATTCGGATGTTGACCAAAAAGACCGGAGGGTTGTCCATGTTGGACCAAAGGTTTACCTTGTGAAGGTTGGCCTTGTGGACCATATGGTTGTCCCTGTGGACCAGAGGCAGAGCCCTGCTGAGCTAAAGGTTGTCGTATAGAGGGTTGTCCTTGCAAGCCAGAGGCTTGCACAGGCAAGGTAGGTCCAAGATGAGAAACGGTCTGATAAGGATCAATAGGAGGAAAATAGACCGGATTACCATACTCGTCATAATGGTGCAGATATACATATACGGGATTATCAATAGCATCATAGTGATGGAATCAAGGATTACCAAGAGATTGAAGGGGTTGAGAACCTTGAGAACTCTGCTACTGAACATCCAATAGATATTCTTCAAAAGTAAGACCGCCAAGAATCATAGGAGCAGTGGAAACTACACTAGAAGTAGGTGGGGCCTCCGCGGCACTAGATTGTGATCTACCAGGACTGGGATTAACAGGCCATGTAGGATTAAGGAAAATAGAACTGCGAGTGTGAAAAGATCCTAACGAATGATGGGTTACAACTGGTGTGGATGAAGCCACACAGACCGTCAGTTGGACTGGAACAGACGTAACAGTAACTGATGAACCAGGTGTTGAAGGTGATAGTCCTAATGAAGGGAGGACTGAACTCTGAGGAGGAGTTACTGTACTGGATTGAACTATGGAGGCAACACCAGACATAATCTGACTCAAGGACCTATATCCAAGAAGAAGTGACATCGATGGTGGAGAAGACTGAGCAGAAACATGAGGGATATCTTTCGGAAAAAGCTAATATTATTCTGTAGAAACAGGCATTCCTTCACTACCAACAGGACTAGACCTATCAACCAAATTATCCTACTTCTAATCCCTATGATCAGAATCCTACGGGACCAGGATACTGAGGTCCTTGCTGAGTAGCGTATGGAGTCTTTTGTGGAATGTAAGCATGGCTTTGAGGTTGATGATATAAAGGTTTATTTTGAGGGTAAGGAACCTGGGGCGCACTATATACCGGTTGATATGAACCTTGAGGGTAGTAAGCACCTTGCGATTGAGCAGGTGGACCCGGCTGAGCAAGTTGAGCAGGCTGCTGAGTGGGTAAACCTGGCTGACTATAAACAGGTAGAACTGGCTGCTAAAATGATGGAACCGGCTGAGGAGCAGGTTGAATCGGTTTCTGAGCGGGTTGAACCGAGTACTGAGGGCCATCGGGTTGGCCTTGTGGGAAAGGTTGGCCCGATGGTTGTGATGGACTAGATTGTCCCTGATAACTAGTTTGACCTAGAGAAAGGCCATAGGGTTGTCCTAGTTGCATAACATTTTTGCCATACTAAACACATGACTGCGGTTGTGGTGCAACGGGTTGTCCCTATGGTGGGTATATTTGCCCCCATGAGCATAAGATAGTCCTGGTTGATTCGAAGGTTGACCAAAAAGACCGGAGGGTTGTCCATGTTGGACCAAAGGTTTACCTTGTGAAGGTTGGCCTTATGGACCGTATGGTTGTCCCTGTGGACCAGAGGCAGAGCCCTGTTGAGCTAAAGGTTGTCGTACAGAGGGTTGTCCTTGCAAGCCAAAGGGTTGCACAGGCAAGGTAGGTCCAAGATGAGAAACGGTATGATAAGGATCAATAGGAGGAAAATAGACCAAATTACCATACTCGTCATAATGGTGCAGATATACATATACGATATTACCAATAGCATCATAGTGATGGAATCGAGGATTACAAGAGATTGAAGGGGTTGAGAACCTTGACTCTGCTACTAAACATCCAACAGATATTCTTCAAAAGTACGACCGCCAGGAATCACAAGAGTAGTGGAAACTGCACTAGAAGTAGGTGGGGCCTCCGCGGCACTAAATTGTGATCTACCAGGACTGGGATTAACAGGTTATGTAGGATTAAGGAAAATAGAACTGCAAGTGTGAAAAGATCCTAACGATTGATGGGTTACAACTGGTGTGGATGAAGCCACACAGACCATCAGTTGGACTGGAACAGACGTAACAGTAACCGACGAACCAGGTGTTGAAGGTGATAGTCCTAATGAAGGGAGGACTGAACTCTGAGGAGGAGTTACTGTACTGGATTGCACTATGGAGGCAACACCGGACATAATCTGACTCAAGGACCTATATCCAAGCAGAAGTGACATCGATGGTGGAGAAGACTGAGCAGAAACATGAGGGACATCTTTCGGAAAAAGCTAATATTATCCTGTAGAAATAGGCATTCCTTCACTACCAATAGGACTAGACGAATCCATGTCTGACTCCGTCGTAAGGTCTTCGAAAAGACTATGGGGACTATGTTGTGTAACTAGCTCCAAAAAGAGAAGAAAAGAGATATCAACGCCTTAGAAATGAGCCACTTCGAGGGGGCAACCTCCAATACATTACATAAATGAACAATTCTTGGATGATACGATTTACAAAACCTCCTTTCTATATATAGGAGTCCATGGGGCCATAATGTAATCCTAGTGGGCCACAATGTAATCCTAGCCGACCTAACAATAATAATTTAAGGGCACAATAATAACAAAATGGGGGTTACAAGGGTACAATAATAACAATAAGGGGGTTACACTAACAACAATAAGGGACTATACTAGTAATATAGGAACCTAACATGCCCCTGTCCTTCAAAAAAGTGTTGTCCTCAACGCTTGAGTAGCTCTGGGTGCTTTTGTATAAAATTCTCATCCTCCCATGTAGAATCTTCAGTGGGTAAGTTCTTCCACTTGATGAGATACTCTGAAATTGATCGATTCCGTAGTTGTCGAGTTCTTATTTCCGTGACCGCTTCCGGTTCCAATATGATTTTTCCTTCCTCATCAAGTTCTGGAAATATTGTTTGAACTGGAATATTTTCACCTATAACCTTCTTTAAGCATGAAACATGGAAAACTGGATGTACTCGCGAAGAAGCAGGAAGCTCCAATTTGTATGCCATAGTACCAATCTTTTGCAACACCTTGTAAGGACCATAGTACTTTGGCGATAATTTATTATCCTTCTTTGCTTGCTTGAGGGGCATTTGTTTGTATGGTTGTAGCCGTAAAAATACCCAATCTCCTACATCAAAACTTCTCTCGCTACGATGTTGATCTGCCTGTTGTTTCATTCGATTTTGTGCCAAATTCGGGTTATCCTTTAAGAGTTGGAGAACTTCTTGCTGATGCTCGATGTGATCTTCCACTGCTTGAACCTTCGAATTTTCCCTTAAAGATGATGTGATCGATGGCGGATGATATCCATAAAGTGCCATAAATGGGGTCATTTTTGCTGCAGTATGGAAGGAAGTGTTATACCACCATTCAGCGAGAGGTAACCACTTGACCCATTGTGTTTGTTTATCGGATACAAAACAACGAAGATATCCTTCCAAACATTTATTTACTATCTCAGTTTGACCATCAGATTGAGGATGATAAGATGAGCTATGAGCTAATTGAGTACCCAAACAAGAAAATAACTCCGTCCAAAAATTTGCAGTAAAAATGGGATCTCTGTCGCTTACGATAACCCTTGGGCTTCCATGTAGGTTTTGAATTCTGTCCATAAATGTAGTAGCAACTGTACTTGCTTTAAATGGATGAGATAATGCACAAAAGTGTGCATACTTGGTAAGTCTATCAACTACCACCATGATGACATTGTTTCCTTCGGACTTAGGTAAACCTGTGATAAAATCCATTGAAATCTCCTCCCAACGTTGACTTGGAATGGATAAAGGTTGTAGAAGTCCCAAGGTCTTAATTGTCTCCACTTTATTCTGCTGGCAAACCAAACATTCCGCCACAAACTTTTGAATATCAGATTTAAGGCCATCCCAAAAAAATTCTTTCTTCACCCTGTGGTAAGTTTTTAAAAATCCTGAGTGTCCTCCTAAAGGAGAAGTGTGCAATTCGAGAAGAATCTTTTGTTTCAGTTGGGAATTCTTACAAAGATATAAGCGATCTTTGTACCATAAGGAATCATTTTTCCAACTAAATGTATCAGATGTACTAGGATCTTGCTGCAACTTTTGAATGAGTGTCCATACATCTTTGTCCTTCTTGCATTCATCTCTTGCTTCGGTTATCCAATCTGGTTGGATAATAGAAATGGCACAAAGCAATGCTTCCACCTCTTCATTCTTTCTTGAGAGTGCATCTGCAACAACATTAAACTTTCCTTTTTTGTAGATTATTTCAAAGTCATAACCCAACATCTTTGTGACCCATTTTTGCTGCTCTTCTGATGATAGTCTTTGTTCCAAAAAGTGTTTAAGACTATCATGATCAGTTTTTACCTTGAAGTGTCTTCCCATTAGGTAAGTTCGCCATTTGTTTAGTGCATGTAGTATTTCTAACATTTCCTTCTCATAAATAGGTTTCTGTAAATACTTTCCTTTGATTGGATGACTTTCAAAAGCAATGGGTCTTCCTTCCCACATTAAAACTGCACCAATTCCATTTCCTGAGACATCACATTCCAAAATAAAGGTTTTTGTGAAGTCTGGCGTAGCTAAGACCAGTGCTAGGCACATTTCCTCTTTGCAGAAATTTGCTGAATAATGAATATTTATCCACTGAGATTATCCTGGTCACACACTAATTCGAATTCATGCATAACACATAACCTCTTCTACAATTGATCATCAATTTGCGGAAATAGAAACAGTCGCATGCGCACATGAACACAATATGTAATGGGGAAATATTATAGCTGAAAACCCCCAGCTATTTTGTATATTATAATGGAAGAGAACATGTAACAATACATAGCACAATACTCCTCACAAGTACTCAGTACTATCTCCAGAAGTTACACACAAACTAGCTTAGTTTTGAACAAGTCACAGGTTCAAAACTCATCCACTATTTGCCTGCCTCTACTGCGCAATCCAAGTTGGTGTAATGAGAGATCCAAGTTCAAATCTCCTTGGCTTCAACTACGTAATCCTCATTGGCAATCTCCTCCAATGCTTGTGCAAATCTCATGCACAACTAATGTCGCAACTAATAGCAAACTCACCCTTTCATCTACCTCTTCCACTGGTCTTCACTGAACTGTCCATGCACTGCAGTCAAATGATGTGTTCTTTAGTTGAATAATGAGTTAATAATTAGTGAATTAAATAATATTTAATTCACCCCACTCATCTCTAGTGTATTAGCCAGTTAAACTAAATACAACTAGTTCAACTAAGTTAAACTAAGAACACAACTCCACCAACTGTCTCATCAACTCCACCAAACTCTGCCACTTGAGTTCTAACTGAAGTCAACCATGCATGAGCTCACCAAACCCCTAGGAATAGCGTAGTTCCTTCTGTCAGGTGCATGGGCCACATCCGTAGCTCAGACTGAAGTGCTGCAAGAGGATAAACTGAAGTTTATAGTCCAAATATTATTAAGGGTAAATAATATTTGACTGACCTATTTTTAGACAGGCAGTCTAAAAATAGACTTCGACCTGTATGTCTAAAAATAGAGGTCCATCTATTTTTACCAACTCGACCAATCATCCAAGAATAGCATACTGCAACTCCTATACCATGCTCCATATGTCTAAAAATAGACATAGTCTAAAAATAGACTTTGCGCCAAAAATAGCCTGCGGGCCCACTTAGTGAAGGCGACTTCATTTCACTAAGCTCCATCATCTTGTTGCATTTTCAACACTCACTCTCAACAAGATATGGATTATTTGCAACCCCTATCCTGCCTTTGTGGAATTCGAATTTTCTCCTGGTGAGCGCCTTCGTCAAGATGTCAGCATCCTGATCCTCCTTGGGAATATATGAAAGTAACATGATTCTCCGCTGCACACAATCTCTGATATGATGGTACCTGATTTCGATGTGTTTGGATCTATCATGAAATACTGGATTAGCCGAGAGTTTAATGCAACTCTGGTTATCACAATAAATCACAAAGAGCTCAGAGTGTGACCGAACAATCAGAGCAGGATCTTCCTCATCATAAAAGCCGCATGCAGCCAAGCTTCTTGTGCCATGTCTTCAGGCCTCTCTTCCAAGGCGAGTGCCACGGATCTACTGCTTCCCTCTTTGGCCGGGGAAACTCTTGTCGACCGTCACGAAGACTCCTCCCAGGATGTGCTCTTTAATCTAAGATTTGGGCTCCACCGCCCAATACTGCATCGATGATCTTGGGAAAGCTTCGCTCACATCCTCTGTCTGTGCCATAGACCTTATCACGATGTGCCACTAAGATAACGCAATACATGCTTTCCTACCTTCCGGAGAAGAGCTTGGTAGGCCCCAACATAGCTTTCGAAGCTGGTTAACGGCATAGCATATATCGGGTCATGTATTGACCGGATACATCAGATACATAAGTGACCCCACCAACTGTCGATAGACAGTGGCATCCACTACCTCCGCTGAAGTAGCATCCTCCTTCCTCCAACCACCAGGAAGAGGAGTATCAATAGGCTTGCAGCCATGCATGTTGAACCTCTCTAGTATCTCCCGGACATACTTGCCCTGAGAAAAAAACAGTCCACCACTGCGCTGCCAAATCTCCAATCCCAGGAAATAATGAAGGAGGCCCAAGTCTTTCATCTCAAAATCTCTAGAAAGATCCTCCTTGCATGAAAGTATCAACAGCTCATCACCCGTCTAAATCAGATCATCTACATAAAGTACAATGATCAACAACTTCCCCTCCACCACAATCTGGTACAGGTTAGGATCCGCCTCACTCTTGGAGAATCCAAGTCTAGTGAAATAACTTTCTATCCATGTGTACCAGGCACGAGGTGCTTGCTTCAGCCCGTACAGTGCTCTCTTGAGTCGGCACACATGCGACTCACTGCTGAAGATCTCGAAACCTTCAGGCTGCTCTATGTACATCTCCTCCTCAATGACTCCGTTGAGGAACTCAGTCTTCACATCTATATGATGGATGTGCCATCCCATCTGCGCTGAGAGAGCTAGGATCATCCGTATGGAAGAGTACCTTGCGACAAGTGCAAAGGTCTCCTCATAATCGATCCCCTCGATCTGTGAGAAGCCACGGTAACAAATCTTGCCTTGTACTTCTCCACACTCCCGCCACCGCCTCGCTTCACTTTGTAGATCCATCGCGAACCCACCACCGATTTCCTCCGTCACAGGACAATCTCCCATGCATTGTTTCTCGATAATCGAATCATACTCTTCCACCATGGCATCTACCCATGCGGGTTCCTCCACAGCTTCCTTGAAAGAGGATGGTTCTGTCACGATACACTTGCTCATAAGAGCCATGTATCCAAGGTAGCACTTACCGTGATTGTCTCTGTCGAAGGCCGGCGGTTGTAGGTGGTCCTACAACCTTTTCTCGCATCTCTCAGCCGCCGCTCGTAGTGCAATTTGCGCCCCTCTAATTGTTGGCACTGCATGAGTGGTCTCTTCCACTCCATGAACTTTCTCTTGTGGCTGATCCACATCCTAAAGCTCATCCTTAGGAACTAATAGCTCCTCATCTGCATGCAAGTGTGGCTCCCTCTCAAGTGAACACTTCATGGCTTTCTCCTCATGAAATTTGATATCCCGTCGCACAACAGTCTTGCGACTGTCTGGAAAATACACACGATAGTTGGGGGGTGTATAAGTGTACCCCACAAATATCCCAACCTCCGCATTCGGCTCCAGCTTCTTCCTGGCATCCTTCGTCACATGAATGTAAACAGTGAGCCAAAATCCTCAAATGATAAATGTGCCGTTCTCCCTTGCCGTAAGAAAACGCCTCCTCCGGTGTACTCATGCCAAGTATCTTGTGAGGACAACGGTTCTACACATACACTGCAGTATTGCATGCCTCAGCCCACAAGTGAAGGGGTAGGCCCTGATCATGCAACATTGCCCGTGCAGCACCCACGATCGTTCTGTTCTTCCGCTCAGCAACCCCGTTCTGTTGTGGTTTATGGGGTGTGATGAGCTCTCTCCGAATCCCTTCTGCGCTGCAAAAATCCTTGAATTCAGTAGAGATGAATTCACCACCATTGTCGCTCCTAAGAGCCTTCACATGCTTCCCCGATTCCTTCTCAACCAGCGCTTTGAATTCACAAAACTTTGAATATGTCTTGCTCTTCTTCTGCATGAAGAAGATCCAGCACTTCCGAGAGAAATCATCCACAAAGATCACATAGTACTTGTGCTTTGCTGTCGAAGCTACTGAGAAAGGACCACACACGTCTGTGTGAACTCTCTCAAGGATCATCATGGCATGACTATCCTTCTCGTGAAAGGTAGCTTTCACATATTTTCCCAAGGTACACCCCTTGCACTGATCTGACTGCTCAAGAGTGCCCTTAGGAAGCCCAGTAGAAATCTGATGTAGTATCTTCAAGGCTCCATGGTGAAGGTGACCCAATCTCCTGTGCCACAGCTCGCCATCATCCCGGCTCACCACTACTTCCGCCTTGCATGCCATTGCTGCGCAGCCATCTACTTGCAACTGATAAAGGTTCTTGACTCGAACCCCTATCTTCCGAGTCTCTCCAGTTGTCTTACTGCGCAGGAAGGCCTTTCCCTCGCTGAAGACCACATCATACCCCTTGTCTTCCAACATCGCCACAGAGATCAGATTCTTCATCAATCCTGGAACATGCAATACTTCCTTCAATACAAAGGGTTTACTAGACTCCCTCTCAAAGGAAATGGTACTGATACCGGTCGCACTAAATCTACCATCATCTCTCATCTCGATGTGCACTCCAAGATCTTTTTCCTCCAAATCTAAAAACAGATCCCAATCTCCTGTCATGTGAAATGACGCACCATTGTCCAAGAAACGTACTGATCCCATCACACTTGAGACCAAGCATGTGATGAGTGAAAAATCCAGTTCAAACTGGGAGGCCAATGCCTCTCCCGCTACAGATCCAACAGCCTTCTTATTTTTCTTCTTCTGCGGACAATTTGTGGCATAGTGTCCATGCTGGTGACAGTGAAAACACTTCACCTTGGACATGTCTTGCTTCTTGCCTTTCGCACCAGACTGAGAAGCTTTCTTGCTCTTCCCCTTCTTTTCTTTGGCATCCAAAGCGCAATTTTCTTCATCAGATACCTTTGATGAAGATCCGTCCCTGGTAGTCCGCCTTATCTCCTCTTGCATGAGATCCGCCCAAAGTCGCTCCCATCCCGGCAACTTCTCCTGACCATTGACAGAGTCCTGATAGGAATGCCAACTCTTCAGAAGACCAAGGAGAGCCAGGTCCACCAATTCCTCTTCTTCAACAGTCACCCCTGCACTTCCCAGCTCATCTCTGCATTGAGTGAACTTCGTGAGGTACTTGGTGATACTGTCGCCTTTCTCCATCTTAATGTTTCTGAGTTTGTCCTTGAGCGCCAGCTTCCTTTGGTCACTCTTGCTCTGGAATAGATCTTTCAACACTTTCCACATCAAATATGGAGAATCTTTTCCATGCAGGCTGGATACAATGTGATCCTTCACGCCCTCCAACAGAATCCTTCGACATTTCGCCATCTTCTTTTGCCAAGCCTCAACTTCAGCAGGATCAGTAGGCTTTTGGACATCCATATCTACGAACTCCTTCAGCCCATTATCATCTAATACCACCTCAATCCGATATTTCCATGCAACATAATTCGAACTGCCTTCAAGGGCATATTCGAGTCGCAAACCGTTGAAAGACATTTCAACTCTGGCACCAAGAAAACAATCTGCTACAAAATTTGAATTCCAAGCTCAAAAACTCAACTGCTTCTAGATATGTGAGAACAAATTATTTCTAGCACAGAGATCGACTGTAAGGACATTTACTGGATATGTCACCTTTCAAAGAAAGGATGGATCTAGAGGCTACCTGGCCCGTTACAGACTCTGTCTACCGAAATAAAATTGTAATCACTGTAATAGATCCCGATGATCAATTTGCTCCGATACCATGTAGAAATTTGCTGAATAATGAATATTTATCCACTGAGATTATCCTGGTCACACACTAATTCGAATTCATGCATAACACATAACCTCTTCTACAATTGATCATCAATTTGCGGAAATAGAAACAGTCGCATGCGCACATAAACACAATATGTAATGGGGAAAGCTTATAGCTGAAAAACCCCAGCTATTTTGTATATTATAATGGAAGAGAACATGTAAAAATCTCAATACAATACTCCTCACAAGTACTCAGTACTGTCTCCAAAAGTTACACACAAACTAGCTCAGTTTTGAACAAGTCACAGGTTCAAAACTCATCCACTATTTTCCTGCCTCTACTGCGCAATCCAAGTTGGTGTAATGAGAGATCCAAGTTCGAATCTCCTTGGCTTGATCTGCGCAATCCTCATTGGAAATATCCTCCAATTCTTGTGCAAATCTCATGCACAACTAATGTCGCAACTAATATCAATCTCACCCTTTCATCTACCTCTTCCACTGGTCTTCACTGAACTGTCCATGAAATGCAGTCAACTGATGTGTTCTTTAGTTGAATAATGAGTTAATATTTAGTGAATTAAATAATATTTAATTCACCCCACTCATCTCTAGTGTATTAGCCAGTTAAACTAAATACAACTAGTTCAACTAAGTTAAACAGAACACAACTCCACCAACTGTCTCATCAACTCCACCAAACTCTGCCACTTGAGTTCTAACTGAATTCAACCATGCATGAGCTCACCAAACCCCTAGGAATAGCGTAATTCCTTCTTTCAAGTGCATGGGCCACATCCATAGCTCCAACTGAAGTGCTGCAAGAGGATAAACTGAAGTTTATAGTCCAAATATTATTAAGGGTAAATAATATTTGACTGACCTATTTTTAGACAGGCAGTCTAAAAATAGACTTTGACCTGTATGTCTAAAAATAGAGGTCCATCTATTTTTACCAACTCGACCAATCATCCAAGAATAGCATACTACAACTCCTAGACCATGCTCCATATGTCTAAAAATAGACATAGTCTAAAAATAGACTTTGCGCCAAAAATAGCCTGCGGGCCCACTTAGTGAAGGTGACTTCATTTCACTAAGCTCCATCATCTTGTTGCATTTTCAACACTCTTTAAGATGTTCAAAGGCTTTATTTGCTTCAGGAGTCCATGAAAATGCATCTTTCTTCAATAATGTTGTTAGAGGTGCTACTATTCTCCAATAATTCTTAACAAACTTGTGATAATACCCTGTTAACCCGAAAAATCCTCACAATTGCTTTATGGTCATGGGGACTTTCCATTCCTTAATGGATTTAATTTTTTTAGGGTCTAATTTAACACCCTCGTGAGATATAATATGACCCAAATATTCCACCTCTTGTACTCCAAAGAAACATTTGGATGTTTTTGCATATAATTGTTTCTCCTGCTGTAGATTAGTATATCATCAAAAAATACTAGCACAAATTTTCTAAGGAAGGGTTTGAAAATGGAATTCATCAACCCTTGAAATGTAGAAGGTGCATTGTTAAGGCCAAAAGGCATGACCAAAAATTCATAATGACCCTCATGAGTTCGAAATGTTGTTTTTTGAATATCTTCAGTCTTCATTCTAATTTGATGATATCCTGAACGAAGATCCAACATTAGAGTTTATGAAATCACGATTAACATTTATTTTTTTCTCATCATGAGGTTCTTCTACTATCTTTTCACCATTAGGAAACATTTCGTATCAACTTTGTCAAACCTTCGATGTTTGTTTTGAGATCATTCTTCATGTTTTCCATGTTGTCTTTCATGTCCGCTTCCATGCCATCCATCTTAGCTTCCATGCCATCCATATTAGCTTCCACGCCATCCATCTTAGCTTCCACGCCTTTCTTCAAACTTTCCATCTTCACTTCCACGCCTTTCTTCAAAACTTCCATTTCATTTTTTGTTGCTCTTTGCGAGAGTGAAATTTGTTGCACTTGCTCTTGTAATTTTGATAGATCATGTTGCAATTCTTCATCTTCATGAGTCATAGTAGAGCCTTCCGAAGGCTTAATGGGTGTTGAATTATTTTTACGGGGCATATTTTAGAACCCAATACTGCTATATATTCTACAATATGCCCTTGGAATCAATTCAAATTGATTCTTCAAAGAAGACTCATGCAATTTGGAAAGAAAAAAATATACACACCTTTTTCTTGCTTTTGAGGAACTCGATATTGAAATTGGATTATCTCTATGATTGCAGCACTTCAATATTTGAATTTCAGTATCAACATAGCCCTCTGAATTATATTTTGAATGCCACAGGTCTAACCTGATTTGGATTCTCCAATACAAAGTTGTGTCCAATCTCCCACAATGACCTAATTCTGGACTGGTTCAGTAGAGCGGAATTGTACGACTTTCCACGTGTCACTTTTTCGTCCTTTGTCTCTGAAATTGATAGCCCAAGAAACTACATTCTGTGTACTTGTGACCAATTTTTACGGCACTCCAATCCGATACCCAGAGAGAGATTTATTGAACTTTTCCCACGATCACCTCTTTGAGATGAAATTCAGGAGCCTGAAAAAGCACTACCTTTCACAGATCATATCTCCCAAAATATTGCGAACCAAGCTCTGAAATTTTTTGACGAATTTCCTCAAGATTTCAGATTCGCACCATATGAATTTAAGATTATTAACCTTCGTATAAAAAAATTTATAGCGCAAATTCCACGATGACCTGTTTAGGAGCCTAAAAAAAAACCTAACTTCCATAGATGATATCTCCGAAAATATTGTGAACCAAGCTCTGAAATTTTTAGAAAATCTTCCTCAGGATTTCAGCTTCGTACCCTAAAAATTTCAGCTTCTGAAACTTTGAAGAAAACAAGTTATAGCAAAAATTCCACGATGACCTATTTGGAGCAGCGAAACCCTAGAATCCAAAGCTCTGATACCAAATGTTGTGTAACCAGCTCCAAAAAGAGAAGAAAAGAGATATCGACGCCTTAGAAATGAGCCACTTCGAGGGGGAAACCTCCAATACATTACATAAATGAAAAATTCTTGGATGATACAATTTACAAAACCTCCTTTCTATATATAGGGGTCCATGGGGCCATAATGTAATCCTAGTGGGCCACAATGTAATCCTAGCCAACCTAACAATAATAATTTAAGGGCACAATAATAACAAAATGGGGGTTACAAGGGTACAATAATAACAATAAAGGGGTTACACTAACAACAATAAGGGACTATACTAGTAATATAGGGACCTAACAGACTAGGAGGCACAGCAGCAGCAAAAAATGGCGAGCCCAAAGTAAGAGGAAGAAAATCTCCTTCTTCCCCAAAACCAGACCAAACACCAAAAGGAGGCCAATTGAATTCAACAGGCTCTTCAGGAGGAGATCAAGTAGCAAGAGGTAGGACAGACGAGAGGATAGGCTGCGAAAACTTGGCAGACCTAGTGGATTGAGGGGTTTCAAAAGAAATTTCCAGGAAAGAACTACCACTAGGAGGTAGTGAGGACGATGAAACTAGTGGTTCCGCCACCATGACAGTATATCAAAACGTAAAGGAAAAAAGAGAACCAATCGAAAACTCCAAGATCAAAACCAAGGAAAAACAATAGGCCAAGTAATAAAACTTTAATGGGTGTGTGATCATAGGTGATTAATTTTATGACACTAAAACCAGATTTTGTTGTTTCATTTTTAAAGAGTCGAGAAACAAGAAAAATATGACTCTAGTCACTTTCAATTTTAAACGAGCGTGAAATGAAAAGTGTTCGACGATCTCTTCTCTTTTTTAAAGAGTCATGAAAAGATCAAAATGACTACTCTGGAATGCTAAGAAAGAGGGTATACCAGGTTTCTGTGAACTGGCATATACACCTTGGTGATCAAATGAAACAGAAATGACCAAGGACTTGACGTACGTGCAGGTAGTCTCCCCGAATGTTGTGTTTGGTGTATCACGGTTACAAGGCGACAGACTCAGCTTCCTATGGATTAAAGGATTGCAACCTAAAGGGGTCTCCCTTTATATACTCGATGGTATGGGGAGCACAAGTCCGTACTAGCGCTGTCTAAAGCCAGATGGAAAACGATAGCTACTAGGTTTTAAGACATCGGAACATGTCTCTAGCCTAGACCACTAAAATGTTTCATTAGGTTTCAATGCTTCCTTCGGTTAATTAAATGAATTTTAAAGTTGATCTTGGACTATGTTTTAGTTTTAAGGCCCTATAGAATTTAGATCTCAAAATTCCCAAATGCAAGCTATATGCAAATGAACATCATTTCTGATTCAATGAATGCTAGTTACGAGAAGGATAGAGATATTTCAAACAAAATCAAACAATGAAAGTATGCGAAGAAATACACTAATGCATCTAACAGAATCAAATGAAAATGAAACTCTTTCCTAGACAATCAGTTGCTAGTTATGCAAAAGAAAATTCCACTTTCGGTGCAAAGAAAGAATGCAAAATATGTTTTTTTTTTTTCAATGAAAAGAAGTACATGATGCACTAATTACATGAAAAATTAAAACAAACACTAGCTTAAGTGTTGTGTCGGAATCGAAATTGAATGACTCAATAAAATGCAAAACAAACACAAGAAATCACTCAAACTAATGCCGCAATCTTCCAAACCAAGAGAAAGTTTTCAAAATGACCCAAAACAAGCAATATAATCTATGCTTGGAGCAATAAGGAGAAGAATCAATCGAGAAATGAAATGACTCTACAACCAAAGAAATCACTAAAAAAAGGTCAAGAAAACTAAGTGCAATCGATCCAAAATTGAGACTAGCAACAATCAAAACGACTTGGTTCCCAAATAGAAGGCTCAGTGTACCAAACCCTTAGAAACCATAAGGCTTCAATTCACACTGATAAGAAGATGGACAAACGACTGAGAAAAGAAAGTAGACGGAAGTCAAAACAGTCCCAAAGGCATAATTACACATAAAAAACAACCCAAAAGCAAGCACAATTGACCAAAAGACTCAATAAGGAGGTCAAACCAAACCCTACAGGAATCAGTGCGACTGTAAGGCTGTAATCCGTGCCATATAGGGGTTGGCACGACTGCAAAAACTGCAACCTGCGCCAATCGGCGCGACTGTTCGGAGGAAAAACGCGCCAAGCCAGATAATTATGGGAAAAAGAGGAAAAATCAAAACCTAATGAGAAGAGGTCAATCTTGACACTCTGGAATTGAAAAGATGATGTAAACTAAGCAAGAAAACCAGGAAATGCAGATAAGAAAATCAATGATTGAAACTAACCCAACGAGATAAAACGACAAACTCGCACTAATCCCCAGTGGAGTCGACAATTTGCTATGTAGGTAAATCCTCTCTGTGGACAGAGACGATCCCTCTAGCCCTAGAGTGGATCTAGAATCAAAGAGACATGCTAGAGTGTTGATTCATAATTATTGAATGAAAATAGGACACAGTATATCGACCTACCTGTAGTCCAACGTTGTCGTCGTTGCTGTAGTGGTGGTGGCCTCTCGCTCCTATCTCAGCAAGTCGCGATCCTTTCACGGTCATGCTTGGATACTTGCACATAGAACAAAAAAAAGAACAGCATACAACATAATAATTTCACTCATAACTACTAGTCAGTCAAAGAGGGCTAAGCATATTTCATTAAACATCTAACATAATACAAAATGGGAACCAAACAATAGTCATGTGTATGTATTGATAAAAGGAAGAGTTACAACCAATGATTTGATGTCGCAGTCTCCTCCAGCGGGATTTAGTCGGAGCACATCTCAGATGCTCGTCATGGAATTCAAACGGGATGAAGGCATGGCCTCAAGCTCTCTCACAAGAGATGGACTCAAGCTCTCTCAATGTAATTCCTTCTTATTCTATCTCTCTAGTATTCTGCTATAATATGTTTAATTCTCCAAGTTCAGCTCTTCAACTGTTGAGCTAGCTTGTGCAAAGAGAGATAACTTCTTTTTATAGAGGAAAAGGAGGAGGTTAGGATCTCTACAAAAGTGGGAGGGAAGCCTATCCTTTAGGGAGTTCCCATAAGAGGTGGAAACCATAAACTAAAGGAGGGAGTCTGTGGTTTTTGAGTTCAACCACTCCCAATGCCTCATCCTCAAGGTAGTTGGAGTGGAATCTCTGCCTCTATTTTTAAAAAACATTCCAGAAAAAGCTTGGTGCAGGTGGAAAACTAGTATAGAGTGCCAACTGGCACGGGACCCAGTGTTAATCTTCCTCTTCGGCACGAGGGCATAACTGACTACCTGCGCCAAGTCAAAAAAAATGGTTTTTGAGTCTCTGATCAGGGAATTATCAACAGAAGGAATATTACTCTCATGTAAAGGGATACAATTATGGTCTTTGAAAGGCATGACACTGCTTATTGATCACGGAAATGGCCCTCCAATGGGTGAGATGGGGGTTGCAGGGACAGTTACAAAATGTTGTGTAACAATAGGCAAGGGAAAAATAGAGTAATGAGATTATGGGTGTGAAAATGGGACAGAGATGAGAGGCATGATTCCATGAGGTATCTTCCGTGAGTGATAGGTTGACTTATGACATGATAGAGTAGGTGGTGAGATTTCTAGAACTCACAATATTCATGAATTTTGTTTCTAGAAATCTAGGATAAGCATTTAGTCATCTATGAAAAGAAAAAATTACTGATGACTAACAGGGTATTCTATGAAGCAAGGTAAGTATAATATTTATCACTTTAGGGGTTTTATTATGTAATGGTTAATACAAGTGAGGAGCTGGAAAGAGCATGGTGAATTCATGGTTTCTTTCTAAACTGAAGAAATTACAAATTATGAATGTTTACCCAAAAAAGAGCATAGAAATTATAGATTATGTTCATCTAACTTGAAAACATTCATTTAATAGCAATGAAATGATGGATGAAGTAACAAAACATTCTAACAAATTAGCACAAAAGAATAAACTGAAACTAAACACAACACCACATGGATACCATAAAAATAGCTGCAAATTTGATTAAGTCCAGGCCAAAACTGATACAAAAGTGTGTCTCTTGAAAATACAAACCTCCAAATGAGTCCCCACATTAAAATTACTGAGAAAATACATCATATGTACCGCAAAAACACTCTCCCTAGCCTCAAGGAGTTGAATCCATGAGATAGGAATCAGTTTCACCTACTCCCAAACAAGAAACTGAAGACTAGGAAGACCCAACAATTTGCCTCTAAAAGAGAGGAAACTGATTCATTTGACCTCTAGAGGATTCACATAATGTATCTACCCTAGATAATAGTAAAAACATGACATTTACATTTATCTTGACCTTTTACATCAGTAATTTTTCATTTCCCAAGATAAAAATTCAAACTGGAGTGAAAATCAAAAAATTGTTGAACATTGTGAAAATTGCAATTTTCCTGGCAAACGCGCAGCGCCCTAACAAGAAAAATAGCCTCTTTTGCAAGCAACTTTTGGAGGAATTCCCTGTGTCCCAATCATATTCAAGATACCTCATTAGAAAGCTATCTGAGTCTAGTTTCCAAATATTCCTACAGTTTCAAAAATGGTGCCCATCTGCCCTGTCAAAAAGTGAATCTCCCAACACTAGTAAACGCACAGTGCCTAGGTCAAAAAGGAGGCAGAAACATGAAAATTTGGTGGTTTTTTGCACTTTTGAGGGACCAAATTTTCTGAAACTTTCTAGGTTTGATGTCTTAATCATTATTAACACGATGGTGGTTGCCATTTGTCATTTGGATTCCCCAAAAAATAGCACAACACCCAAGGCACTACGCGTTTGGCAGAATTTCTGAGTGCAAAAATATTCAAAAACACCAAATTTTCACCTTTTTGAAGACCATATTTGGAGGCCTTCCTAGTGTCAAAATCGGTCCTAGGATAGCTCGTTGGAAATATATTCACGTATACTTACCAAATATACATTTTTTTTCTAATTGGAGTTGATATTACTTGTCAAAAGTTGTTTTTCCCAAGACTAGTCAAAAAGTGTTGAAAGAGGGTGCAGAAATGTAGAGTGCTAGTGCGGGAAAATTTTTGGGGCCTTCCTCAACTCCAAATTGAGATCATGATAGCTCATTGTAAATATCTCTATTTCTAGTTATCATTTTACCCATCAATAAAGTCATTTGGACGCTCCAACTATGAGAAAACTTGATTTTCCCAAGGTCACTCCAGAAGTGCAGCAACTCTCCCGTGGCACCTGTATTTTTTAAATTTCTCTAAAACCATGACACCTGTGTAAAAAATGAATGAGGTTTTCCTTCCTTTAAATATTATGGACAAAAAACTCTCTCATTTGTTTCAAATTCATGTCTGTTTGGTTGAAAACACAATCTGAAAAAACTGACCCTATGAGTGGCAAATGACTTGACTCTTTGAATGACTTCTCAAAAAATGATGGAGACATGATGTTTATGGGATGAAATGACCTCATACTTACTGATATGACCTAACTTATGGCTCCTCTACTCAAATTTCTCATTTCCATAGCAAACCCTAGCTCTGTGGGAGAGGAAATTAGGGTTTGTGAAGCATTCTGACTCTAGTAGCTCTTTTGTGGTTGTTGGTTCATATTTGATGATTTTTCCTCCTTTCTTACATGATTTCTTCTTTGGTTTTTGTTCCTTACTCACACCTATGTCCTCCTCTTCAGCCATTTTTAATTTGAAGGCTTTGGAAACCCTAGGGTAAATGGAATGAGATGAAGGGGGTGAGAGATGAGATGACTAGCTCAGGAAAATGGAGGGAGTGAATGTAAAGGAAAACCTAGGTCTATGAAAACCCTACGATTTAACAATTTTTATGACTGATATGTGTTTAGGGACATGAATATGGATTTAGTGCATGAAAATGAGAAGGAAATGGAAACTAGGGTTTCATAAAAACAAGCACTTCAATCTTCTTATGGAACACCAAATATATTAGAGGAGAAGTGATTTAGGGTCCACTTACTAATTTAAAGCCTTTTGAAGAAAATTGTGAGGAGATTTGAGCTTGATGGAGGTGGTGAAATGCTTAGAAACCCTCCCTGTGAAAACGCGTTGCTTTCTGGAGGAACGCGCAGCACCTAGGAAAACTTGCAGTGCCTCTAGGTAAACATGTGGTGCTTGTGTATTTTGGTCAGGTGTTCTCGACCAAACGTGCAGTGTCTCTGGGTAAACGCGCAGCACCTAGGTGCAAATACGCAACGCCTTGAAATTTGACCCAAAATGCTCATAAAACTTAAAATTTCTCTTTTGCTGGAAACTCCTGATGGCTGAATGGAAATAATAACTTGCTTTGAGGTGTTTTGAAAGGCTTTATAGCATAGTGGATTTGAAATTTTAATTTGAATCACCCACTTTTCTAATGTTCACTTTTCCCTTTGGACTTTGGCACTGATACTCTTTAACTTTCTGACTTTTTGGCATTGTAGGTTGATCGAACATGGAGTTTGGCTTTCTTTGCTCCACTTAGGCCAAACATGATTGCATTTGATAGCTTGGGATTGAATTTATTACATATGAGAACATAAAATTACATTTGGAAAAACATAAATAAATTACATTTTGAATTTTATATCAAAATGAAATTTTGATATAAAAATATTTAAACTCAAAAATTACAACTCTGAAAATATGATAATTACATCATGATAATCTTATTTAGTCCCTCTCATATATGTGCTGACCTCATCTGAAATGAACTCGAGAAATATAAAAACCTAATGACCTAATGGGACTTCTATAGACCTGACTTTCATGAATGAGATTTTAACAAGACATCCTGGTGAAATAGGTGTTGTTATGCTCAAGGAGACATGAGAATGAGTTAGCCAATATGATCTTCTAAGGGAGAATGAAGCTTATTGACAAGGACAACCACCAGTGGAACAATTTTATATCATGACCTAATGGAATGATGGAAAATTTCTTCAGAGTGGGACACCTAAGATGCACATGCAAAATGTGTTTTGATCCCTGGTGGAAGTATGCAAATACTGACATTAACAAAGTAAAGAAGCATCTGGTCTCTAATTTACATTTGTAAGTGAGATTTAGATAGCCTTAATAAGCGCTACTTCACTCTGTCACTTCTCCCTTCACAAACTCTCTCTGAAACTTAAAAGTAATAGATTCTGTGTTTACAACATATTATTTTGAGTTTCCCCTCTCTTCACTAACTCTCTCTGAAACTTTAAAGTAATATATTATGTGTTTACATCATGTTATTTTTAGTTTCATCTCTCTCCATGAATTTCCTCTAAAACTTAAAAGTAATAGATTCTGTGTTTATAGCATATTAATTCGAGTTTCCCCTCTCTTCACAAACTCTCTCTGAAACTTTAAAGTAATAGATTCGGTTTTTACAGCATGTAATTTTGAGTTTCCCCTCTCTCCATGAATTTCCTCTGAAACTTAAAAGTAATAGATTATGTGTTTACAGCATATTACTTTGAGTTTCCCCTGTAGTTCTTCTTTTCCATTCAGATATCAGCAATCAATGGCACTGTGAAATCTTTTATTATTCCAGATCATTAAGGGTTTTAGAAAACTAGTTTCCAGTGGGATAGAGCTGAGACCTCATGATAAAATTATTTATGTGACACACTTTTAAAATGTCTTAAGCACTGATTCCTTTCACAACCGAGGGATTGTCTCTTAAGATACAATAGCTTGGGTAATATTCTTGACGATTTATCATACCTATGTTCTATCATACCATCCATCACTTCAGTTTTGGGTCAATACTACCAATCCATTCAGTGTCGCCGATATGTTTAAGAGAAGTCATCCAGTAATTCCTCATATTCTACAATACTCATAAACATTCATTTTCATGACCACCATCCCTGAATATTGCTTCATCAAGTCACATTTTGTCTCCAAAATCATTACTCATGTTTCATGTCGTATCTGCGACGAGTCGCTTCCTGTCGACATCATCTCATCATCTAGGATGTTGACTTAGAAACATATTTGCAGTTCCTTGAATCTTGCTTACATCAACGGCAGGTTTCTTGCTTCCGAAAATAGGTTGAAATCACAGGCCTTCGGCTGAGAGATTTTTTTTAACGTTCGACATCAAATCATATATTCATGCCTTGAAAATTGTATTGCAGTACCTTGAGAACCATCAACATCAACGGTGGGTTCTCTCGTGTTTGTTAACACCTTACATCATTGGTTGGTAATCGGATGATGTATTCCCATGTTCGACTTCAGATCATATATTCACATGGTTATACTTGTACTTGAACGATCGATTAAACAAGATAGAAGACCCCGAATCTAGTTTCATCCATCCGAGATGTGATTTTAGTAATTTTACCACATCATCCATACGATGGCTTTACATACACATGGTCATCCTATCATGGGCCTATATCTCTAGGAATGTCTACATATGTAGACGACTTTCTTATTTATGTACGTGTTATGATAGTTTATGTGTTGAGCATGGGTATGCCTCCCTCAGCAATTCATGTCCAATATTTACAATATATCATGATGTAATGTATTGAAAATTGATGCAGGTCATCATCTGCTTCATATCCTACTCATCACACCGTAAAGTATCTCATCCAAATATTATCATTATTTTGACTTCATGCTTTAGGGGGCAGATGTTATAGGTCAATTTGGGCATCATCCCTAAGACCAGTATGAACATGGTCTATCACCCCTAATTCAATACAAATAGGGTCTATCATCCCCTAATTCAATTGCTACATGCCCTAGAGAAGTCATTCCACTGATGGCTTTAATTCATGAGAGTTTCAATGTTTGAAGTATAGTTAAAATGACCCATTGACTCATCAAAGCTCCTCCGAATGAGCCTAAGTGTGTTTCAAAGCACTTAACCCAATGCAAGGGTGCTCTGGAAAGCACTTCCCGAAACTTAAGGATGTGTTGGTCTTTTGGGAGTGAAATCATCATTGTTCTGGGAATATCCACATGTCCAGTGCCTTATAGAAGAGCTCATAAGTGTCATACTTCAAATACATGTGTTCATTCATCACCATTGAAATTGGAAACATGTCTCACCTATTATTAGAAATCCATTCAATATCATTTATTGAGAAACTACCTACAATCTCCCTATAAATTGAGCACTCATCTAAGTGAAAAGGGGGGGAGAAATTTGTATAGTGTTATTCTCTTGGATCCTCAATTCTTGAGAGCTGAAGTATTGTTATGTTGCTGAGATGATGCTTGGTGTGATGAGGAAGGAATGAAGTTGGAGCAGGTTGATGATGAACTGATCCACTAGTTGTAATCTACTCCTCCTATTATTTCAATAAAGATGTTTGCTCTTTCTCTCATGCACTTATATCTTGTGACTGTATTCTAAAATGTGTATGTATTCTCAAATTTAATTGGTTCAATTTGGTTAAGGTAGATAGAATTTATATATGTATGTCATTTGTTGTCTTCTATCTTTGATTGCAAGCATTGATCAAGTAGGTTTCAGCTAGATCAAGAGTGACAGGAATGACAATAGAAGAGAAACAAGAGTGAAGGATCACAAGTAGGTCTTTATCCCTTATATCTTTCTATCTATTTTAGAGAAAAGAACATTTACCTTTATTTTGTTGTTCTGAGTGAAGGAACACCATGCTTAGGGAAGACTAGTTTATCCATATATTAGAATTCCTCATAACAACAAGAAAACCTCATTTCAGAAGACATTGTCAAGAAACTAAATTTGGAAACCATTCCTTATCCTTTAGGTTGGGTATGTGACAATGCCAAATTGCAAGTGACAAGAAAATGCATACTTAGATAAGTCATCATTGAAAACTTCATTGATGAGATAGAACTGTTAATCAATTTTTTCATTGATGTCAATATGGCATTGACTGAGATGTCAATATTATTAAAATGCCTAGTTCTAGATGATGATACCATGACTCTTGGTTGATACCATAAATGAATATGTCAATTCACGAAGAATTCAAACCACTAATGAAGAAATACCTAAGAAGTACTTGATCTAATGTTGCATTCATGTGATGATCTAGACCTTAATCTTTGATGACATATGGAAAACTACACGTGATGATGACAAGGAAGATATCATCTAATGGTTGGAAGACCATCTTACTATATTGGAACTTTCCTAATGATGAAGCTGTCTATGTCATATCACTGCACTATTACATGAATATATTAAAACACTATGATGAATCACTTGATGACATAAGATGACATGGAGGACCTCATGTTGATGTGGAAATAATATAAAGACATAGTTGGAGTCATAAAAATGAAGAAGACCTAATGACCTCTTGTTGTCCCAATCACTTTCTACACATAAAAATTCAAGGACAGATATAAATAAAAATAAATTTTATCACCTTAGAGGTAGCCTATCACAATGAGTCCTAGACCATCTGAAATAGGACTTTTTCCTCTTTCCAATGAGCCTTTACTTGCCCCAAAACTCCCAACGGTTTGTGAGAAAATGAATTTTTAAGTTTAAAAAATCATATTTTTTAAGGCTAGCCGACCTGTGATAGACTACTCATGTCAGCCTACTCCAGAGACGTGGCTCTTCATTTGGAAGATGAAATTCATATAAATATGAGATCCAAATGCCCATTTTTATCATTAATTTTGGTGAAGGATTTTGGAGTGAAGAAAAAAAATGCAGTAATCAAATTTAAGACACCGAGAAGAGGGT
Source organism: Pinus albicaulis (assembly GCA_034641835.2). Classification (NCBI taxonomy): domain Eukaryota; kingdom Viridiplantae; phylum Streptophyta; class Pinopsida; order Pinales; family Pinaceae; genus Pinus; species Pinus albicaulis. Next base: position 50,367,450 of record CM076571.1, read on the forward strand.
TTGAGGATTATTCTTTGGGTTAAAATTCTCTAACAAGGACGGCTGAAAGAGAGGCCCGAATCTACATTTTGTAGTTTCTTCTCTCACCTTTAGACCTATGGAAACTGAATTAGTAAACATTCTTCATTTCTTCAGCTCAGATTTAAATGCAATGGCCAGAAATCAATTTCATGAAGGCTCAAACTTATTGAAACCTAGATTGGACACCTGTAGCAGCTCACTGACACCAATCCTTAAATCATACCTATTGTTATAGGTCAATTTGTGCACCATTCCTAATGACCTAGTTAAACTGGACATCATCCCCAGAACCAATGAAATAGAGTCTATCATCCCCTATCATTTCAGTTGCCACATGCCCTAAGACAAAGAACAAGAACAAATCATCCATGACTTCCATTGCAAGGTTTCCAAGATTTTAAGTACATGTTATATCACCTATGAGCTCTCCAACGCAACCTCTCATTGGACTAACTGCTTTGCATATGCAGTTACCTCCATTCAAGGGTGCTCTGCAAAGCACTTCAAGACATTCAAGAGTGTGTTGGTCAATTAGGAGCGAAATTCTCATTGTTCTGGAATCTCCACATGGCCAGTGCCTTCTAGAAGATTCCATATGTGTCAAACTTCGAATCCATGTGTCCATATAAAACCTCTAAGCTTGGGAACATGTCTTGCCTATTATTATAAAGTCATTGATTGTGAAACTACCTTCAGCTGTTCTAGAAATTGAGCACAAATCCTAGTTCTTGATAAGGAAGAAATTTGGTAAAGAAATGTTGATGGTTTCTCAATTGAGTATTTTATTTGAGTGATATGCTGCTGGAGAGATTTTCATTGTGATGAGGCTGGGATGATGCTGGAGTTGGTGACTGATCAGGAGCTCAGGACCAAGTGTCGTAAAATGGTCAAAAATGAAGGTGCTCAGAACTGGTTTGAACCTGAACGACCGGATAGAGCTCGTCTTCCTGATTCCGACGCCGCGAACGGTTCGAAAAATGGTCTCCGTATGAAGAAGTTATTCAAGTTTGAAGATTTCTCCATTTCCATTAAAAAAATGCCAATTTGCCTTTGTGGAAAAATTTTATTAAAAAAAGAATATTCCACAGAATATTCTGGGAATATTCCGTGGAATATTCCGCAGAATATTCTGGGGAATATTCCCTTGGCGACCAATCAAAAGGCGCCACGTGGCTAGCTCGGAGGCCGCCACGTGGGCCCCGACGTGGAGTTGGAATGGCGCATTTCAAAATTTTATATCAGGTCGGCCGGATTCGAACTCGCGACCACAAGATTATCAACCCAACGTCTTACCGCTAGGTCAAAGGAGGGACTTGTTTACGTTGGCGGCAAAGATTTTTTTAAACCGTGTGGAAGGTTTGGGCGTGGCCCGTAAGGGGGCCAGCCCCGAAGGGCCAGCCCCCTTCCCATATAACCTCCGGCGGAACCTTATCCCAGATTCATCGGCGCGCAAAAGTGGCGGGTTTTAAAAACTTTGTTATATGTTATATTATGGTTGTTAATTATTAAACGCGGGTTTTAATATAATACGTTTTGTATTTATTTAACCCATTTGTTATAACCGCCGACATATGAACGTGCACAACCTTACATTTATTTCCAACGTTAACCGTTCGGAGCATTTGGCGGCATCCGCCCAATTTTGGCGCCTATTCCTAAATTGGCGGCTTTATCTTCAGTCCCTCCACATTTAGTGGAGGTTGTTTAGGTGAAACTGGTAGTTTACTAAATGTGCCATAACTTCTGCTAGGAGAGGCCTTTGCAGACGAATTTTTATTTTATTTTGGGTGTAGAGAGCATTCTGGAGCTGTTGGAGGTGTCTGCAGAGCCATCAGGGCATTCTATCTGCGAATTTTACAGCGCTTTTGACAGTGACTCCATCAGAGCTAAGGGGAAAGATTGCTGCATTGGGCTACCTTCCTCCAATGGAGGTGAATTTGTAGTCTATTTCTACTGTTTTGGACCTTCTGAGTCTGTTTTAGCAGTCTATTTTCTCATTAGAGGATTTTATACAGATGTAATCTCATTTGCACCATTTAATCAAAAGAGGACTAAGCCTAATTAGAGGCTTTTGGACCAGCGGAGGTAGCCCAAGAGAGGGGTGAACCGCTTAAACAAATATATGTTGTTCATCTGTGTGTTTTGGCTGTTTATTTCCAGATTCTGATAGTTTAAACAGTGAAATTTCATAAGCATGCTTTCCAAAAACAAGTTTATACAGGAATCAAAACTTGTTGTTTTAACTTCAAACCTCTACACACCAATTGCAGAACATATGCTCTTGCTTATTCACATTTAAAACAGATCAATGAACACTTTGAATTAAAAAACAAAAGACTTTCATTTTTCTTGTTATTTGTGCTTATATATTATTTCCTTAGACAGAGTCTGTAGAGGGCCAGGTAGCCTCTGGAACTCATCCTCTCTTTAGAGGTGACATGTCCAGTGAATGCCCCTACAGTCCATCTCTGTATAGGAAATAGTTTATTCTCACATTATCAAGAGGTCACTTGGAGTTATAGCTCAATTTAAAATTATGAGTATTTGCACTCATTTTCTTAAATGAAAATGGATACCTTGCACCCTTAAACAAGTACATTCCATTTTCAGATCATTGACATTAAATCAATCTCTAGTTGTAACCTCCCCCTTCTATCCATTAATAAATATTGCTTCTAATTTTCCCACATATGTATCTGTATAAGCTTATATATTTCATATTAGGGATTCTTAGCTGATGTATATGTTTCATGTTTCATTGATTTAATTAATTAAGGTAAATATCCATCTGTATATTCCAATATCTTTGTTGTTTAGTGTTTATAATTGCAGGAAATAGTCTGGAAATCAAAGTTAGATTGGAAGCTTCAGCAAGAGTGACATAAGGATAATAGGAAGCGCTTGGACTCTATAATGTTCCAAAATTTTAGCTTCCAATCTAAATGGAACATTAGAGTTAGCAGCAGCTGTAACCGGTAAATAAATGGGTAGAAAAGCCCATAAGTCTCCTAAGGAGGATAAAAACACTGCAAGTATGAAAGGAGACACTCTTTCTAGCTTAATAAAACACCTCCATGTGTGAACAAAGATAAAATGAAGCTGCTTTGACCAAGTCAACAACGCAGTTTTAGTGGAGGAGGAATCCTAGGATGGATAACGCAATTTTGGAGGGAAATGTAACTTGGGTTAGAAGTAACCTAAGTGAGTGGGGCCAAGGGAAAGAAAATTCACATCTTATATAAGGAAGAGGATGGCAACATTATTCATCATGTTGTAGATTATTATTCTTGGCTACCAATAATTTTTGCTGCTGCTTAGAAAAGCTGCAGTGTTGTTTAGCACTGGGTGTTCCCGGGCGGGAATCCCACCTCTTTCCTTTGAGGAGCTCATTGGGAGAGTTTTTATTCATCATTCCACATCAGGTTTTCAGGCCAAGCTTCAGCCATCTACATCAGCACAGCTTTGTCAGAGATTTTGCAGTGTTTTTGGGTGCAGCAGTGGAAGGGATTGGAATCCCCGCTTCTGAGCTAGTTTCTCATTGGAGGAAGGTTTCCTTCACTTGAGATATATGTTTGGAGAGCTCCATAGCTTATTTCAGATATGTGGTATCAGGCCACACATTTCTCATACCCTCCCAGCGTTGTTTCTGCTAGGGAGTGCGTTATTTTGGAGGTAGTGTTCATTGCATGGTTTGGTGGCTCCGTTGTAGTGTTTCCTTGTGATTGAGAGGTTCATCCTTTCATGGGAGGAAACCCTTGAGAGTTATACATCAGATAAGACATCTTCCTACCTTCTATTATCTTATGCTTCAGTGTTTCAGTGGTTATTCAGTAAACTACTGAATCTCCCATCTTGTATGCAGAGTATTTGACAAGAAACCTTTGCCGGGTTCTCTTGTATTTTGTATGAGGAGACTAGATCTATGTTCTTCATAATTATTTATTAATATATGAGTATATCTATTGTTCTCCCATATTTTTATGTTAAAAACCTCTTTAGACTGTGCATTCCATTGATGTAGCAACTCCGATAAAATGCAGTTTGGGGTTTTTAGTCATTTTCAGCTACTCTAGTGTGGGAGATCTGTTTAACCCACCTAGTTTCATTTCTTTCTAATATCCTCTTTTATTTATATGCTATATGGATGTATCTATGGGATCCAAGTGATAATTTCACTATTTTATTGCATATGTTGTTGGAAATTCATTTTTCATGCATGATTCATGAGCAATCCTCAAAAAGGAACATTATAGTGGTATCGAAGCATGATCTCTGGCTCCGCCTGTGAGATCTAGCTATCAGAAGAAGAAGAGATTGAAAGAAGCTAGAAAGCTTCAGTATGTGCAGAGAGAAAGGAAGACAAGCTCACAAAGCTTCTTCCAAAATCTATGAAGAGCTTTCAAGGAGAGCTGAAGAAAATAAGATTGGAGATGAAATATTCAAAGGAGGTTGATTCTAGAGCTGAAACTAGATTTTCACATGGTGAGTGTGATCATGCAGCTACACTCCATGATGCATAGTGTATTCATATGCCCAGAGCTACCTTGAGATGGATGGGAGGAGGAATAATTCCTAAGAGGAGAACTCTTAGTGATTTGTTGCAAGAGTATGAATCTCAAACTGAGAGGTTTAGAGATCATATTCATTTCCAAGAGTTTTGCAAGATCTAGATGGAGAAGAGCTAGCAGCAAGATGTATATATATTTCTTCTATCTACTTTTGATGGATCACCTACATGTTTAGTTGGAGCTTGGGTGAAGAAGCTAAACTCCTATTTGCAGCTACAACATATTTTTGGAGATGAAGCTATCAGAGTTGCAGCGCTGCATTTCAGAGGTAAGGCTCATGCATGGTGGATTTTTGAATCTTTTTCCTTAAAAAATGCCAATACTTTCTCTTATGCAAGATTCATAAAAACATTTATGGATAGGTTTGGTGAAAAACTTCCTAAGACACATGAGCAAGGAAAACTGGAGAAAACAAAACCCTTGCATGTGATGGAGGAAACCCCATTTCAAAAAACCATGGGAGGAGCTGATGTCTTGCATTACATATTTCCGGAAGCAACACTTCCAGTTCATATTCTTGAACCAGAGGACATGGGGATCAATTTTTCACAAAGGGATCCAATTATTGAGATGTTGCCTACACACATTAATGAAGAAGAAAGGGGCAACAGTGATGTCACATCTAGAGCACATCCAGTGCCTCATGCAGAGGAGGGAGGAGCACATGCTCCTACAGGATGGATTCTTGTATCTATGCAAGAATTTTTCGAGGATCTCATACATAGAGGTCCAAGAACAATCAGTGAGCAGCATGATTGTGCAGCATCGCAGCTGGAAGGAGAAGGAAGGGAGGAATAGCAGCATCATTTGATGAGAGGTACACACCCTTCTCTATTTCAGAGAGCCAGTGCAAGAAAGAGGCAGACTGTATTTCACTATGAGAGTAAGGGCAATGTTTCCCAACCACATGAGCAGTCTAATCTTGACATTGATGTCTCACTACATGGAGGCGTTCCACCTGGGAGGCCACTTGATCTTTAGTTGATGAGAGATGTCTTGTCTTTGGGTTCACCACTCTTGGATTTTGGAGAGGTGAAGAGTCTTGAGGAGAACTTTGGCATGGGGGATGTCAAAGTAGCAGGCAGCAGCATGAGTGGAACTTCACATGCCAGATCACCAGTGCTGTCACTGAGGAGGATTGATCCTTATTGGAGATCTCAACTTTTGGTAGAGTACTCCAAGGATCTTGGTGCATGCATGATTATTGATGACCTGGATGAAGATGATAGATACATGGTGGATGATGTGGTCATCTATTCCTATGGCCAGATCTTCTTAACTATATCTTCTAGTCTCAAGGAGAAATTGTTACATGCCGCACATGAGGACTTCTCTTCTATGCACTTTGATGTATATTTCTAGTTGATGGAGGAGTTCACTTGGGAGGGCATCCAGCATGACATATATCAGCATATGGAGAGATGCATATCCCGGATGGTGATAGAGAGGATTTCACAGCCACCTTCCTACTCATTGGGAGTGAGGGAGAATTTCTAGTTGAGCCATTTCAGCTCAAGACCTCAAGTACATAATGGAGGAGGTATCATTTCATGTTTTGTATTGTACTTCTTTTCGTTATTTGAGCAGCATAATATAACAAGAGGAAACATTTCTTCTTGCATATTATATGATGATGTACTTTCAGCTACTTGTAGCATTGATATTGGCTATCCTTTTGATGAGCTATGGGGGAAGCCATATGTCTCTTGGTGTGCACCAATGACACCATATTGTGACTTCATGTTTTATTCTTATGAGATGACTATGGTAGCAAACAAGTGGCTAGAAAATCACTTGTTATTTCTTATTTTGATGCAGGCCAAGGATGCACTACGCTGGTTCCATGAGGGGGACCAAGATTCACTCTCTGGTTGTCATTTGGAAACTTGTTTTTATTGCATCTTGCTTCCATGTATTGCTGATGTGTTTTTGTTCAAGGGAAGCTTTGTATGGAGAGAGGAGCCAATTGGATGGCATGGCACCCATATGATAGAGCAGGAGAAGACTTGTTGGTATGGGGCATCATACAAATTGACCTTCATGACCTTACTCTATGGCTTGTATGAGGGAGAGATAAGGCAGCAAAAAAAGTTGTTGTTGCTATGGTTACACTTGGGAGAATATGGGAAAAATTCTTCCCATACTTTTCATGATATTTCTGAGGAGAATAAAGGCACATTCATGGTGCAAGGAGGCTACCCTTTAGTATTGAAGGATCATGAGAGACTTCCATGCTGTAAGATGATCTTCTCACATAGCAGCATGATGGTGGATGGCTTTGGCATGTGGAATGTCAAAGGGAGAAGTCATGGAGCCTTATTCTTAAGGCCTACGACACTGTCACATGAGAGTGTGTTCTTATTGATGGAGTGTTCCAAAGAGTATGTGTATCCCTTCTTCATGTTGATTTTTGTGAGGGAATCCTCATGGGAGAGCTTATACATGGACCTTACTTTTAGCATACTCACTATGTATGGTAGGAAATGCATTTATGTACTTTTTGATTACTCCATTGAGTATTTGTACTTTCCCACCATGTTTGAGCAGTGCATTGCTCCTCAAAAGAGCAAGAGTATTTTTGGGTTTCATGGTCACTTTAGGGCCAATGTTTATGATGATAGTAGCCCATCTATACATGACTTTGGGCAAGTGTATTGTTATCTTATATATGTACAGCTGATATACATTGATGCTTACTTCCCCATGTTGGGAGAACAAACATATACAGCTTGTAACTTGTTGCAGGACCACTTGCCTTATGACATTCTCAACCAGCAGTTGGGAGAACTGCGTTGTATCCACCAGAGAGACCATATGTATCATCCAAGCTTGCACATAACCTTTAGCCATTTTCTGATTTGGATTCCATGTGGTGATGATGTACCATTCATCTTGAATGGGATGGTTTGGATTGGCATGACTCATGATTTTGGGGGAAGAGTCCTTGGAGGCTCAATCTTCTTCTTGCCATTGGAGGGAAATCATGTTTCAGCCCAAGAAAAGCATGCCCTCTACACTTATCATGAGTGGAGAGGAGGACGGCATGGGATAGGCCCTCTTGCCTATCATGTATATACATCTAGCCCACCTTCATTTCAGGAGCACAAGGTGGAGGAGACTTTTCTTGAGTTACCATGTTGGAGGGTGACTCACTTCATTTGGATGATAGCATGGGTGAGGGAGGCACTCATTCACCATGTTTATCATCACTCCTACTTTATGGAGGCCATGAGACAGATATCATGTTTCCATTCACACTTTTCACCTTTGATTGATGCAGACACTTTGGTTCTGCACACTTGGGAGGAAGCATTGGATGACAGTTTATTTGCAGATTCTCTTGATGCAGTGATGGCGGCTATTGATGGAGGCCACATGAGAAAGAGGGGAGAAATTTTGTTCTCCTTATGCATTTTTTTGAGGACAAGCAAAGATTTTGGAGGGGATGACTGTAATGTTCCAAAATTTTAGCTTCCAAGATAAATGAAACATTAGAGTTAGCAGTAGTTGTAGCTGGTAAATAAATGGGTAGAAAAGCTCATAAGTCTCCTAAGGAGGATAAATACACTCCAAGTGTGAAAGGAGACACTCTTTCTAGCTTAATAAAACACCTCCATGTGTGAACAAAGATAAAATGAAGCTGCTTTGACCAAGTCAACAGCGCAGTTTTAGTGGAGGAATCCTAGGATGGATAACGTAATTTTGGAGGGAAATGTAACTTGGGTTAGAAGTAACCTAAGTGAGTGGGGCCAAGGGCAAGAAAACTCACATCTTATATAAGGAAGAGGATGGCAGCATTATTCATCATGTTGTAGATTATTATTCTTGGCTGCCAAGAATTGTTGTTGCTTTGTTACTTAGCAAAGCTGCAGTGTTGTTTAGCACTAGGTGTTCCCGGGCGGGAATACCACCTCTTTCCTTTGAGGAGATCATTGGGAGAGTTTGTATTCATCATTCCACATCAGGTTTTCAGGCCAAGCTTCAGCCATCTACATCAGCACAGCTTTTCCGGAGATTGTGCAATGTTGTTGGATGCAACAGTGGAAGTGATTGGAATCTCGGCTTCTCAACTAGTTTCTCATTGGAGGAAGGTTTTATTCACTTGAGAGATCTGTTTGGAGAGCTCCAGAGCTTATTTCAGATCTTTTTTATCATACCACACATTTCTCATACCCTCCTAGCGTTGTTTCTGCTAGGGAGCGCATTATTTTGGAGGCAATGTTCATTGCATGGTTTGGTGGCTCCATTGCAGTGTTTCCTTGTGATTGAGAGGTTCATCCTTTCATGGGAGGAAGCCCTCGAGGGTTCTACATCAGATCAGAAATATTCCAGCCTTCTATGCTCTTGTGCTTCATTTTTTCAGTGGTTATTCAGTAAATTACTGAATCTCCCATTTTGTATGCAGATTATTTGACAAGAAACCTTTGTCGAGTTCTCTTGTATTTTGTATGTTATGTTCTTCATCATTATTTATTAATATATGAGTATATCTATTTTTCTCCCATATTTTTATGTTAAAACCTTCTTTAGACTATGCATTCCATTGATGCAGCAACTTCGGTAAAATGCAGTTTGGGGTTTTTAGTCATTTTCAGCTACTCTAGTGTGGGAGATCTGTTTAACCCACCTAGTTTCATTTCTTTCTGATATGCTCTTGTATTTATTGCTAGATGGATGTATCTACAGGATCCAAGTGATCATTTCACTATTTTATTGCATATGTTGCTAGAAATGCATTTTTCATGCATGATTCATGAGCAATCCTGAAAAAGGAACATTACAGACTCCAAGTAAGTTTCTCCATCTTTTTGTGTGTCTATTTACTCTTAGGAAAGTTATTTCAAAAGTATTTAATCTGTTGTTCTAAATGCATAGCACCACATTTAGGGAATTTGTTTTATCCATAATTCATAACTCTGCATAACACTTGTGGTAGCTACAGAACTTCGGATTGTTAGAATGATAGTCTTAAACAAGTTCGGACAGCATTTGGACAACATTGATATTTTGACTGTGGTTAAATATTTTGAAGGCTGATATGTTTGGGTGACCAGTCAACACCTCCATAGCTCAAACCTCTTCACATCTGAGATTACTTATTGCAGTACTTCAGTCTTGTGTTTTTTCAGTTTGGATCAGGACAGTGAACCTCCTTTTTTTCTGATCAGCAACCTTTCCTTGGAGAGAAAATTGGAGGTATAATAAACTTGTAGAGGCTTGGTGAGGGCTTACATGACTGTGAAGATTTTTTTGTTACTTAAACTAACTATACTTGAAGCCTTAATCTCAAACATGTTACATAACCAAGACCTTATGGACAGCTCGTTGAAGGGGATTAAAGGAAAATCCTTGTTGAATTCACCATATTGACTTTCATGAGGTTGGTGCATAAACAGAGCGACAAGACCAACGTCAAAGGAAAGGTTAGGACGGGTATGGGTTAGATACAAAAGTTTACCAACAAGTTGATAGTATAAGGTAGCATCAACTTCAGGGGTAGTACAAGTGACTGAAAGATTGACTCCAGACTGAAAGGGAGAAGGGGTTGGCTTATAGTCTTTGATGTGAAAGTGGTGTAGAAGATCACAGGCATACTTGGACTGAGAGAGGGTAATTCCTTCCTTGGATTGCAAGACTTGAAGACAAAGGAAATAATGCAAGTGTCCTAAGTCTGTCATTTCAAACTTATTTTTGAGGCTAGACTTCACATGTTTTATATGGTTTGGATCACTACCAGTAAGGATAAGATCATCAACATAAAGAACAAGGATGATGAGGGACTTACCCACTTTCTTGGTGTAGACAGTGTTGTCAGAATGACACCTAGAAAAGCCATGATCTAATAAAAATATATCCATTTTGGCATACCAAACCTGAGGAGCTTGTTTGAGACAATAGAGAGACTTCCTAAGGTGACAAACAAGGCTGGAGTCTTTTTGGATAAAGCCAGGGGGTTTCTCCATGTAGATTTCTTCATGCAAATCTCTATGTAAGAAGGCGGATTTAACATCCATCTAATGGACTTCCCATTTAAAGGAGGCAGCAAGGGAAAGAACAAGGTGGATATAATTCATTTTGAAACAGGGAAGAAGGTTTTAGTATATTCAATGCCTTCAACTTGTGAAAATCCTTTAGCAACAAGACGAGCTTTATGTCTATCCACTTTTCCATCTGGTCCAAACTTGGTTTTGTAAACCGATCTGCATCTGACAAGTTTTCTTCCTTTTGGAAGATGAACAAGATCCCAAGTGTTGGGCCGCTAGTTTGTCATTATTATTATCACTTTTTAATACCTATTTCATCCATTTCTACCATTCTTTATCACGTCATTTATCATGGTTTATCATATAATTCCATCTTATAACTATTTATGCTCTTATGGATAAATATTATTTCCTCTCCTTTATTCCTAATAAATTGATGATTATTATGCATGATTTTATCAATGATGGTTTATTAATATATTTTTTAACATCACTCACCATTTTAGCCTCCAAGTTATTTTCCAGATTGCAAATTTGATCTCCATCTCATCATCAAATATTCCAACTCAGAAATTTGTTGGAATAAGAAGTGTCAGTTTTGCGTTGGACATTCTGGGCAAATGGAGAATAATCTGGAAAATCTGAAACATGGGTTTTGTCCAGAACAGACTAAATTAACTTTATGTAAAGAATGGTTTTCCCAAATTCAGTTTGTATTAAGAGAAACGAAAGGTTCTCTGAGGATGATTTTCTTAGATTCACTATTGCGACCGTTTTCCAAATAATGTCAATTGAAATACCAAATTCGACTTGTTCTTGTTGAATGATTCATGGAAATATATTTTCTTGTTGATCAAGTTGTTAGGAACAATCCAATTTTTTTATGAGGGATCACATTTACTATTTACTTTCTCCTCTTTCTGATTATAAAAGGAGAGTGTGTATTATGATTAGGGGGAGATTTCCTTTTGTAATTTTCAGAATTGTTCATCGACTCTTGTTAATTAAAATAGAGTACGATTGCTTGTAAAATCTGCTACATATGATTAAGTCATAAATTTGGTTGTTGTTCCATTATTTGATACTGGAGTAGTTTGGCAGTGCTCCACTAGCGGTAAAGGGCCCGGCCCTGGTGGATCCACTTGCCATCTGTATCATTACTTTCCGATTCTAGTCATGTGATGGCTTGAATTAGTTCTCACTTTCTTTAGTTGTCACGGTTTCCATGCTTAATAGTTTACTATTTCAATGCTTTATGAAATTGGTGTGTTGAATCAGTGAATTGCGTTGTCGTTCCTTTCTAATTTAGCAAGAATCTTGATCCCTATATAACTTATCTTTTTATGTTTTAACAGAGCTTCGTTGTTTAGCATCTATTGTTCCATTCCAGTTGCTATTCCATTCCATTTTTTGTTCCGTTATGATTGTTGTTCATTTCGGATTGTTGTTCAATAGAATTTGTTGTTCAAATCCATTAAATAGAGTTTGTTGTTCAATAGAATTTTCTGTTTGAATCCATTAGATAGAGTTTGCTGTTCATTTATATTGTTGTTCAATTCCAGTAAAATAGATCTGTTGTTCATTTCAATTAATTAGTTTACAGTTTATTTCATACCTGCAAAGGGTTTGGTTTTGCTTTTGAGAGCTTGCCTAGTTTACTTTCATTATCATCATTAGTGATTTAGTTCAGTTTCCATTTAATTGCTTTAGAGTGGAGTGTAAGATCATCAATAGTAAAGGACATTGGTTATTTCTACCTACGTTCTCATATTTATTGTCTTGTTCTTATTTGATTTAATTTACATCAGTTGCTAAAGGAAAGAGTTATTACTACTGCATCCTTAACTGATGATTGCTGAGTGAATGATTGAATTTCAGAACATTGAGTTTCATATTGTTGTAATTAGATTTAATTTTTAGCATCCGTTTACTCTTGTATTTGAAATATTTATACTACATTTTAAGAAACACTACTCTCTGGGATTATAGCGTGCACATACTATGTACACTCTTGAAATAAGAGGACTTGCCCGGGTTGATAATTAATGTGAGATAAATAGGAGTTTTAAAAGGCACCTTTTAGCACCCAACATTTTGGCGTCATTGCCGAGGAGAGTGTTGCCAGTTCACAGAGAGTGATGTATGTTTGATGTTTGTCTGCTGTGAAAGAATTGGGCATTAAAAACAGAAGGTAAGAACCTGCGTAACGATCAAGTAAAGTGCTTGCTCCTCTGCCCGCTTTTCAGCAGAATTGCTAGAAATTTAAGGTAGAAATGAACGTTTGTATTTTATAGGTAGAAATTTTGAAAAAATCTTGTAATTCCACTCGAGTGGTGATGTACGCACCACCCATTTCACTAACCAATTGACAGGAACATTCGAAGTAGAAGCCTCAAAGAAACATATGAAGAACATCTTCTATTATGGTAAGAAGTGGCTCACATTGCAACTTTTGAATTCCCTATCAAAGATCTAGGAGGAGTGACACAAATGCACATAATTCCCCCATTGTCTCTACCAAAGTTTTGTGGTTCTGACAAATGAAGATCCAGATACATTCTTATTTGAGTTTGAAGTATTTTGTAGAGGATATGATTATTGTACTAATGATCAAAGGTTGAAAGTGTTTCCTCTTACTCTAAAAGGAGCAGCTCTCTGATGGTTCATGAACCTTGGTGGGAACTGCATCCAAACATGGGAGGACATGAAGAACATATTCTTGAAGAAGTACCAAGACTACTGCAAATCCAATGAAGATATTTTTGGTATGATACAAGGGGAAGATGAAAGCTTGGAGGACTATGTAGAGCGATTTCAATATAACCTTCAAAAATCAAAGCATAAGCATTTGGAAAAAGAGATTTTGAAAACACTCCTTCTTAAAGGAATCAAAGATGATTTTTTAGAACTCTTAAATCTGATAGGAAAAGGTGATGTTTCTCAGTTATCATATGATGATGTTTGTGAATTGTTTATAAGGTATTCAAGAGGAATTTCCAAGGCTGGTAAGAATTCTAGAGAAGTTTCTTATTTCTTTTCCAAATTTACTACAAGAAAAAGAGACATAAGAGCTAAAATCAATGTTTTATTGAAAATTTTAAATATGATTTCATTAGCTCTCTAAATTCACAGTTGAATGTTTTGCAGGTTCAGAAAAATCAAGAATTTGATGAAGCGTTTTTCCCTCATTACATCTCATAGATAGTTGTTCTTCCTTATCTAGGATGGAAGTAGCATATCAAAGAGATGGGGAAGCTGCAACAAGGTCAAAACCATGGAAATCGTGGCCTACAAGTATGGTTCAAAACATTTCCTCTCCATTCTCTTACTTTCATAATCTATTATGGAATACTCATATGTTAGGGCAGCCATGCCAATCTCAATATAACCACCACCAATCTTGTCTACAAGTTTGGCATGGTTCATCTTATGATTACATGACTACTCTCCCTCATCTTGTAGCACAAACACATCCTCCATATTCTCCACCACAACATCTTTCTTGCCTATCAAAATCATCCATTCAACTCAATAAACTACATCATCAAAATGCTCCATTCCCTACACAATTTCCTGCTCAACTCATTCCACACCCTCACCATAATAAACCAGTACAAAATGCTTACAGTGTTGAACTAAAAAATTTACTCACCCTTCCCACCCATTCTATCTCGCATGCACCATTGGAGAAAAATTATACTGAGATTCAGAATGTATTAAATCCAAAAATTGTAGAGGTTATGAAAGAAAATGAGGTTTCTTCTAGCCTGCATCAAAAAGCTGTTTTAAACACTCAAGAACTTCATGATATGACGGCTATGGGAAATCAAGAAAGTAAGGGATACATTGAAGATTGGTTTCACTCCATTTGTTTGCAGCATCACTCCATGCTTCAACAATTTTTGGCACCATCTTTTCAAGGGAAGTTGGCTTCTCATACCCTAATTTTTATTAACATGCATTCTTCAAATTTGGGTATGTACATACTTGAAGCCTTATTTTGAAAATGGTTACACTGGAAATAATCTTATACGTAATCATATTCATTTTCCATCAGAGTAGGCTAGTGAAAAAATAAAATAAATAAGGAAATAAAATAAACACATTTTTTTAATTTTATTTTTGTAAAAATAGTTGTTTTTGTTGCAAACACGCTGTGAAAATCAACATCGGTGATAGATATTTTAATTTATGTGTATTTAGATGTATTATATTGAAAATAATAGTTATAAAAACACTCATATTCATTTTTATCAATAATATGGAAAAATTGCTTGAATATCATATTTTTTTGGCTTACAAGCTTGATGAAATTTCTTAAAACAGAGTTGGGACAGTCATGTTTTGGGGGACCAAAAGTGAATATTTTTAAAAATTGTTGATAGAATAAGTAGCCCTTGATGTCTAATTTGCAACCCAATTTGAATCACTCAATTTGGATTTGAAATGAAAAACTTATAACCAAAACATTGACAGGGTGTCTAGTAGGCAGCTCAGGAGCAGAATTGGGACAGTCAGTTTTTGGAGGCCTAAATGACTATATTTTTAAAAATTGTTTCTATGGTATATTATTCTATGAATCTAGTTTAAAAATAAATTTTAATCACTCAATTTTGATATCGTATGAATAATTTATAACTAAAATACTGACTGCTTATCATAAATCAGCACTCTTGAAACTCTGTTTTCTCGGCTGTTCACAAGCGTATTTTACCCATCAATTCTTCTTGTCTTCAAAACATGTTTCTATTGGAGATAAATAAATTAATATAATTTAATCTCCAATTTTAATCGGTTCAATCTGCCATCAAATGAAAAATTTATGCTTGAAATATCAACTGTTGGTCTGAGCTGGAAAATCGAAAATGACTCTATTATGCAGGTTGTTCTAAGAAAATTTAACATACCATTACATGGAATTTTTAAAACATGTTTTGATTGGAGACATATCTCTGAATTCACTTTAATTTTGCTTTGTAATCACTCAAATCGGATGAAAAACAAAGAATTTATAATTGAAACACTGTTGGTTAGTATGGTCGACCACTGCTGTCCCGCAGGTGACAAATAAAATTTGTTTTATTTTTCGGTGGATTTGTTCTGCAGAGTAACTAATTGTTCGTTTTCTTGCATAATTATTGGATTATGGGAGCCCTATCACCTCTCTTTCTCCATGATTTAATTTTTTATTGCAGGTAGACACTCATTTTTTGCAGGTCTTAGGAGAACAAAGAAGGTCAATTTATGGACGAGCGATTCTTGAAAGAAATTTTAGTCAAACAAGGGCATTTCATCCAGTTCATTACCTAACAGATTCATAATAGAAGAAATAAAGAATTGGTTTCCATTTGAAGATTCATGTCACTGCTGCCAAAACATTTTTCAAAAAGATCATTGTTTTCCATTGATAGATTGATATTCCTTTAGGAAATAACATCATAGCTGTTGTAACTTAATAAAGTGTTGTTTCTTTTCTGATTTATTTTATGTTTTTGTGTTTCAGGTGTTGATCCCTTCAAATTGTAGTTTCCTCTCAACTGGAGATTGAACAATAAGGACCCCACCATGCAAGTTTCAATTACAAAAGGCAATTCTTCGGCAACACCAATTCTGTAAAAAAAATATTTTTTTTTGAAACCTGTACATAAATTTGCCTTACTGTTTGATTAGATTTGCTTAGACAATAGATTATACATTAGTTTTGTTCTTTCCTCTATTTTTTTATTTTTTTGTTCCCTACAGCAATTTATGCGTGCATTTTCTTTGTTGTTCCCTATAGGGAACATCATTTTTTTGTGTGCCTTTATTTTTCATGTTGTTCCTCTTAAGAAACAACTGTTGTTTCTCTTAAGGAACAGCAGCCATCCCTCTTAAGGAACAGAAATCTTGCGTGCTTATATTTGTTTCATGTTCCTCTTAAGGAACATTTTGCTATTCCTCTTAAGGAACAGCAGTCATTCCTCTTAAGAAACAGTGTGTTTGTGTGTTTCTTTTTGTTGTTCCTTTCAAAAGGAACAGCATTTCTGTTGATTATTTTTGTTGTTCCTTTCAAAAGGAACAGCAGTTTTGATGTTCCTTTCAAAAGGAACAGCACTTTTGCCGCGTGTTTTTGATGTTCCTTTCTGAAGGAACAACAGTTTTTGCCGCTTGTTTTTGTTGTTCCTTTCCAAAGGAATAGCAGTTTTTGCCGCCTGTTTTTGTTATTCCTTTCCAAAGGAACAGCATTTTTCCCGCTTGTTTTTGTTGTTCCTTTCAAAAGGAACAGCATGTTTTTTTGCCGATTGTTTTTGTTGTCCCTTTTCAAAGGAACAGCATTCCCACAGATTGTTTTTGTTGTTCCTTTCAAAATGAACAGTATTTTTTTTCCGATTGTTTCTGCTATTCCTTTCAAAAGGAACAGCATTTTCGCAGATTGTTTTTATTGTTCCTCTTAAGGAACAGCAGCTATTCCATCTAAGGAACAACATTCTTTGAGTGCATTTTTCTTGTTTTAGAACAACATTTTGAGGATTTTTTTGAATTCTTCATGACTCTTTTAAAGGAAAACACACAATTTATGCAAGGACAGAAAAATTAGAGGTTATTGGAATCAGCAAATCAAGAGAAATTGTAATTTTTAAGAAATTGTTTTGTAGTGATAAGAAAAGGAAAGGACACAACCATCTATATCACTTTGTTATTTTTATTTTTACTAAAATTAATATGATCAGTTATCTTTATCATGTTGGTTCTTCCCTAAATCTTTATAACTCTCTTTGATTTTTATTTATTGAGTAAGAATAAGGGAATACCTTCTTTATTGAGATGTTCAGACTTCTTCCACCATCCCTACTCTTAAGGAGTGTTGAGCCATCCTCTATAAATAAATACGTAAGTGCTACATGAAAAAAAGAAGAAAAAAATCTCTATATGACTACTAACAATTATATGATATGGCAGATGGAGGATAGGGGGTCTCATCAAGAGCCAGTCTACCGTGATAATAAGGGAGCAGTGAAGTGTCATTCCCATTATGGCCACCACACCAGGGATATGATCCAATGGACAACTCAGAAAAATAAAAAGTCCTTGGAACAGGAGGTCTCATCACGAGTCTGTCTGCCCACCTTTCACTCCTTCCTGGTGAATGGCATTATGATTCATCTGGTTCCCAAGCCAGCATAGTGGCCTCAATCATGACATCACACAGCACTTCCCTAGACATAAATAAAGGATAATGGTTCCAAGGGTGAGAAAGAAAATTTTTCAAGGTTATAGACACCTGTGGGCAACAAAGCTCTACTGATGGTATTGGAGTAATATTTTTCACAAATTAATAGTAATGATAAACCCTTTTCTTATATATTTATCTAATATAAAATGAGAGTATGCTCCTAAACCCTTTGTTCGGAACCTCTTGTGCATGAAATTTATTTATAAATCGATCATAATGGTTTATGTGGATAATGACCGCATAAGTATTTTTTTCACATCAGCTGTCATTTTCCCTTATTTTCGAATCATTACATAAACATTTCCATATGTACTCACGATTTCAAAATATGCACTGATTTAAGTAATGCAATAATTTGTTGATCATATCATAAGTATGTTTGTCTTTCCATGCTGTAAAATTGTTGTACAGTATGTTGTTCTTCTATTTGCTGGTCGAGGGCGACCTATCATCTTTCAGGGGGGGCATGAATGCCTTTTAAATATGCCTGCATGTGGATCGAAACCCAATATTCATACTGCATTTCTATAGAAGTTTTTCTGATTGAAATTTTGGCATACATCTTATCTATTGCTCTTCAAAATTAACATTGTGGATTCAAGAAAATTGCATGCAGAATCGTGACTTGGTTATAGGAGAACAACAAGTATGGGGGGGAAATTCTATTCGCAGCATGACCACACTATTGCAACTAACAGTAAAGGCTCGAAAACTTGTGAACGCGCACAATTCTTCAGACATGATGTGCTTGCATGGCTTCCACCTTTTGCATCACTTTCAGTATCCGCTCAGCCTACATCAGCTTCAACAAAGGCCAGTCCCTAGATTTCATTCCACATTTTTTTTTTTTCGGAGGTAACACTTGAGGTAAAATAGCATAATTTTCTAATTTATTACGAATTTAGGAGAATTTCATGAAAATCCATTGAGCATTATTTATCATCATTCATTCCACATCTTTACCACTTCCCATTTTTCAGAGACATATCATCTTTCAATTTGGGGGAGTGTTGCTTTCCTTCATTTCTTTCTTATGACCATGTCACTAATATTCTTTATCATCCATTGATATTTTTATTCATTCTCAACACCTCCCTTATTCCATGTTGTTTTACACCAAGCATATATTTCAATAGATTGTAGCAACCACCTCTCTTGTTTTCTAGCATTGCATGAGGAGATGCTAATTCTTCAGTTTGGGGGAGGAATTGCTACACATGATGGATGTTTTCTACTTTCTTTCTCATTTAAGGCATACAATTTCATTTTTATACAGTGCAGAAATTGATTTGCATATATCTTTAAAACTATGAACTGAATTCTTGTGATTTCTGGATAACAAAGAGGCATCATTAAAATACACAAACCCAGATAATTTCACGCTAAATTAGTTCATAAAATTTCGAAAATTTTGCACTATAACCTACATCCATTTTGTTTATATCTCATGATCCATGCATCAAAACGATCTGCTTTTTGAGAAAATGGTTAATGAAGTTTGTTGTTACTTATATCACATTTTTCTACAACTTCATATACATATAGTTGAACTTCAACTATAAAAATTGTTACGCCTTCATCAAGATTGCTAAAATTGAATATTCATTATTTGAGGAAAAATTCATTTGTTCCATCCATTTCACGAGTTGGGATGAACAATTTTTTTTTCTTTGGTTAACACATGGGTTTTGTCTTTGGGTTGCATGAGGACATGCAATATATTTAGTTTTGGGTTGCATGAGGACATGCAATATATTCAGTTTGGGGGTATGTTGGGCCGCTAATTTGTCATTATTATTATCACTTTTTAATACCTATTTCATCCATTTCTACCATTCTTTATCACGTCATTTATCATGGTTTATCATATAATTCCATCTTATAACTATTTATGCTCTTATGGATAAATATTATTTCCTCTCCTTTATTCTTAATAAATTGATGATTATTATGCATGATTTTATCAATGATGGTTTATTAATATATTTTGTAACATCATTCACCATTTTAGCCTCCAAGATATTTTCCAGATTGGAGACTTGATCTCCAGCTCATCATCAAATATTCCAACTCAGAAATTCGTTGGAATAAGAAGTGTCAGTTTTGTGTTGGACATTCTGGGCAAATGGAGAAGAATCTGGAAACTCTGAAACATGGGTTTTTTCCAGAACGGACCGAATTAACTTTAGTAATGAACGGTTTGCCAAAATTCCGTCTGTATTAAGAGAAATGGAAGGTTCTCTGAGGATGATTTTCCCAGATTCACTGTTGCAGTCATTTTCCAAATGATGTCAATTTCAATACCAATTTCAACTTGTTCTTGTTGAATGATTGATGGAAATATATTTTCTTACTGATCAATTTGTTGGGAACAATACAATTTTGTTATGAGGGATCACATTTACTATTTACTTTCTCCTCTTTCTGATTATAAAAGGAGAGCGTGTATTATGGTTAGGGGGAGATTTCCTTTTGTAATTTTCAGAATTGTTCATTGACTCTTGTTAATTAAAACAGAGTACGATTGCTTGTAAACTCTGCTACATATGATTAATACATAAATTCGGTTGTTGTTCCATTATTTTATACTAGAGTAGTTTGGCAGTGCTCCACTAGCAGCAAAGGGCCCGACCCTGGTGGATCCACTTGCCATCTGTATCATTACTTTCCGATTCTAGTCGTGTGATGGTTTGCATTAGTTCTCACTTTCTTTAGTTTCATTGCTTCATGGTTTCCATGCTTAATAGTTTACTGTTTCAATGCTTTATGAAATTGGTGTGTTACATCAGTGAATTCTGTTGTCATTCCTTTCCAATTTAACAAGAATCTTGATCCCTGTATAACTTATCTTGTTATGCTTTAACAGAGCTTTGTTGTTCAGCATCTGTTGTTCCATTCCAGTTGTCGTTCCATTCCATTTGTTGTTCTGTTATGATTGTTGTTCATTTTGGATTGTTGTTCAATATAATTTGTTGTTCAAATCCATTAAATAGAGTTTGTTTTTCAATAGAATTTGTTGTTCGAATCCATTAGATAGAGTTTGATGTTCATTTTTATTGTTGTTCAATTCCAATAAAATAGATCTGTTGTTCATTTCAGTTAATTAGTTTATAGTTTATTTCATACCTACAAAGAGTTTGGTTTTGCTTTTGAGAGCTTTCCTAGTTTACTTTCATTAGCAGCATTAGTGATTTAGTTCAGTTTCCTTTTAATTGCTTTAGTGTGGAGTGTAAGATCATAAACTATAAAGGACATTGGTTATTGCTACCTACGTTCTCAGATTTATTGTCTTGTTCTTATTTGATTTAATTTACATCAGTTTCCAAAGGAAAGAGTTATTACTAATGCATCCTTGACTGATGATTACTAAGTGAATGATTGAATTTCATAACATTGAGTTTCATATTGTTGTAATTAGATTTCATTTCCAGCATCCGTTTACTCTTGTATTTGAAATATCTATACTACATTTTAAGAAACATTACTCTCTGGGATTATAGCATGCACATACTGTGTACACTTTTGAAATAAGAGGACTTGCCCAGGTTGATAATTAATGTGGGATAAATAGGAGTTTTAAAAGGCACCTTTTAGCACCCAACACCAAGTATCATTTTCCAATAAGGAACGATACTCTTCACTTATGGCTTCATCCCAATCTGGATGATCGGAGGCTTCTTCAAAGGTTTCTAGATCAAGTTTTTTTGGAACTTAAGCCAATAAGGAAGAGGCTCTTTTGAACTAAGAACGTGTACGTCGTCGATCGACAGGGTCACCTGCAAGAGAACCCGTTGCATCCCGGGTAGAGTGGACCCATCTTGGAAGTGGTGGAGTATAAGGAAAAATTTCAAGAGGTGGAGGAGGATTGTCATCCTCGTTGTCATCATCTAAACTAGAAGGAATGCTATTAAAAATAGAAGAGAGAGAGAGGTGGCACATATGCCGAATCAAGCTCACAGGCCAAAGGTGGCACACTTGCCAAACTAGGCTCGCAGGCCGATATATTTTCATTAAATTTTACATCTCTTATAATGATAATATTTTTGGATTTTGGTTGAAGAAGTCTATATCCTTTGACATCTTCAGAATATCCAACAAAAATGCATTTTTCACTCTTAGGTTCTAAGGCTTTATGTTTTGCATCTGGAATATGGACCCAAGCATCACTTGAAAAACATGAAAGTGACTTACATCTGGTTTGATTGAGCTCCAAGCTTCTTCTAGAGTTATATTCTTTAAAACCTTAGTAGGAGTGTGATTTACTATGTAATTTTCACAATTAATGGCTTCTGCCCAAAAATTGAGACCAAGTCCTTTAGATTGAAGCATACAATTAGCCATTTCTTTTAAGGTGTAATTATTTCGTTCAGCTACACCATTTTTTTTTGGAGTATATGGAACAGTATGTTGCAATTGAATGCCATGCTCAGTGCAGAAGTTGATAAATTTGTTGTTAACATATTCTCCACCATTGTTTGATCTTAACTTAAGAATTTGATGTACAGATTGTTTCTCAACAAAAGCCTTAAAGGCCAAGAACATGTTAAAAACTTCACTCTTGAGTTTTAAGAAATATACCCAAGTGCGTCTGGAAAAATCATCAATGAAAGTTAAGAAGTATTTGCAACCAGAGAAAGAAACAATAGGAAGTGGACCACATAAATCATTGTGCACAAGCTGCAAAGGGGTTGAAGCGTTCCAAGAGGCACATTTGTCAAAACTATCCCGATGATGTCTTTTGAGTACACATCTGGAGAAAACACCATCTCGGCAAGATACCATAGGAAGGATCATCGCCATATTTTCCTTACATAGAGTTTGAAGAGAGTGATAGTTTAAGTGACCAAATCGCTCATGCCAAAGTTTTCTCACATCATCATTATGAGCAACAAAAATAGAGGGAAGGCATCATGACCCAAAGTTGTCAAAATTATACAACCTTTTGGAATCATCAACAATGCCAGTAGCTAAAATATGTTTAGGATCTTTGAGGTCCTTGATTACAACATCATGAGGTGAGAATTCTACTATTTTCCCTTCACCTAAATGAGTTATCTGATAAACAGATAGAAGGTTGCATGACAAGGTAGGAACACATAGTACATCATTAAACTGACCATTATCTAAACGAATGGTTCCAGAGCCTACAACACTAAGAGATCTATCATCACCAACATAAATGTGTTTGGTGTTACAATCATTTAAAGAAGAAAACATGGATTTATTTTTATCCATGTGGTAAGAAGCTCCATAATCAATGAGCCATTCATGAGAAGGAGAAGAAGAAGATACATTTAATGTATAACTAGATCTTGATGCTTGACAACCACAAACAGAAAGTGCCATGCCTAAAGATGAAGGTGAAGAGTGCTCCAAATTGATGTTGTGCTTCTTCATTACTACTTCTAAGGCTTCCATCTTCTTAAAACATTTGGACTCTATATGGCCATCCTGATTGCAAAAGTTGCAATGTCTATCTGTCTTCTTCCCTTTGTTTTGATTTGCCTTATTATTTTGGTGATTTGATTTTTTAGTTTGCGGTTGAATTTGCTTAGGGCCCTTGTTTGGTTTAGGACCATATTTTTTAGGATACTGCTTCTTGGGATTCTTTTGATATGGTTGTTGTTGGGTTTCTAAGGCTTTCTTGGAAGCGTTTCTAGCAGTGATAAGACCAAGGTGTAAAATTTTTTCTTGTTCTCTTATCAAAGAATCACAAAAGGCATCAAAAGAGGGATTCTTGTAGGTGGTTCCTGAAGAAATGATGGCTTCTCTAGTGGAATGGAAGGCGAAAACAAATACAGAGTATGCAGGGCCAAGCTTAGCAAGAATGCAATAAATGAGGCTATCATCGTCCTTTTTTATCTTACAACCTTCTAAAAGAATTCTGAGGGTCTTAAATTTGGACAAAAAATCTTCAATGGAAGAGAAATTATTGGGGTCCAAAGTAAGCAACTCATTTTCAAGCTGGTGGGCCCTGATTGTATTTTGAATGCCAAAAACAGTTTTTAGCTTTTCCAGGGCTTCATCAGGGGTGTCAATGTCAAGGATATGAAATCAAAGATCTTGAGCAATGGACATTCCTATCAACCCTCATGCTTGATCTTGTTTATTTTCCCATTTAGAAACTTTATCATCATCAGAAGGTTTAGTTTCTTGTCCTATGGCTATTCTATAAAGCCCTTTACTTCTAATTATATCTACCATGTGAAGTAGCCATTGGAAATAATTGGTGCTGTTAAGAATAATCGGGCATGCACTTTCCATTTTTTTTAAACTGTAGCTGAGAAATGCTGAAACTAACTGCTCCAATGGAAATATCTCAAAAAATTAGGTCGTTTCAAAAAAAACAGCTTGAAAAACAGCTTCCGGATGAAGAAGTTATGCCTTTTGAAAAATCTAAGTTGTAGATGCCCAATAGTTACAGGAACGGGATGAAGTGTGGCTTTAAAAAAAAAAAATATGCCCCTTTTAACAAAAACTTCTTACAAAAGAAGCTTAAGAAGGAGCCTTGAACCCAAGACCTCTATTCTCATAAACTAACCCCTCACCAAGTGAGATAGTAAAAGGATCACGTTGTTGTATGAAAGGAGGAAGGGGTAAAGGATCAGGTTATTGTATGAAAGGAGGAAGGGGTTTTTTTTGTTTTTTTTTTTTTTTCCTAACTCTTTGGTGTGTGTGCCTTTTCCTACACAAAAGAAACACAAAAATTAGGAAAAAAAAAATGAAATGCAAAGCCTTATGGCAGAATGTTAGATTTTCAGTTAGCCTTACCGGCAACTATCACTTTTTTCACTATTTATGATTTCCTGAGATCGCACAAATACGCGGGCAAGGAGCATACGTAGCAAAAAAAATCCCTTCTTCCTATTTCTAATTTTCCGAGATCGCACACAGTGCACAGCAAAGAGCATACACAGAGAAGAGGGTATAGATTCGGCAAATAAATAAAACCTAAAAACCGAAAAAGAAAAGAGGGAACCGAAATATCCAGAACTATTAACAAATATAACTGCAAAACAGGTGCTTTATACCTCCAAATCTAAATTGTCATAACTTGGGCAGCCGAAAACCTTTTCGCATGAAACGAAAGGTGTTCCTCACTATAACAGACACTCCAGACACAAATGAGCAGTTCTCCAAGCCCAAAAATGTTCAAAAATAGTAGATCTAAAAAATGGCATTCGCATGCAGTCAAACCGGCTTCGATTTTTTATCAACAACAGACGCGGCCCTCAAAATAGCTCTGATACCATGTAGGAATTTATAGGGTAAGTTCCTTAGATCAAGAACCAAAGGTCACTGCTCACAAACAAATCACAAATAAGTACACCAGTATAATCACGTGGTTAAAACCCTCAAAGAGGGAAACAGTCCATGCCTTAAGCCAATGTGGCCACTTCAGGCAATTTATTAATATAAAAATAGAAATTACATATGTTTCTCTCATAAATGGTTTCTGGACAAATGACCTCCATGCTCTTTAAATAGAAATCATGGACCAATCGGGTGTTAAGCCACAGATCAAGTGTCGTTAATACCGAGGTGAGAGATAACCGTCGGATTAGTACAAATCATGACTGTCGGATTATAAGTTACAAATGTACATGGTAAAGAAACACACTTTACCTAACTCTACACTAGACTAAGTTATTCTTAACTATTTCCTATGTGTCAAAATATCCTAACAGGATATTTTGTTATGTGTAACATGAAGAGTAGTGGTGATACCTTCATGTGAAGAACAAGGTTGTCATTGATAAAGTGATATGGATACCAAGAGAAGGCATTGTTGAAGATATTTTTAAGGCTCATTGAAGAAGACATTGGGAGTCGTGAAGAATAACCAAACATATTTTGACGAAGTGAAGCTGAGGGTTGGAGCCTCATAGAGACAAGGTTGGTGCCTTGGAAGATAGGGTTGGAGCCCTAAAGGATTTGAGTCCTCAATAAACTAGGTCAGAGCCTATTGCCTAAAGGTTGGTGCCTCAAATTGACAAGGTTGAAGCCTTGGAAAGTCTAAGTCGACTTGGAACAATACAAGTTGGAGCCTAGAATATTGGAATCTTCATCTAGGGTTGGAGCCCGATACTATTATTGTACTTGATTTATTGTAAAAAATAAATTAATAAAAGTATTTACTCCATCATTTTTCATTTTTTTTTCTAAAATAAGTGATCTAACTGGTAAAAATAACAATTGAAAAGAAATATTCATTCACCTCCCTCTTAGTATTTCCAACAAGAACTTTAAGTAGTCCCACTTGACATATGTGGTATTGTTTTGGGAATCCCATATATATATGATAGGAGAGACATTTTTCATTGCCATGAGAAAAAATATCATTTGTTTAAAAATGGGATTGAATACATTGTTAGAGCACATAGCAATAAATTGAGTTTATCTCTTGTGAATGTTGGACAAATGAAGAGGATTGTTAATGCTAGTTAGAATTTTGCATTGTTAATGTTCAAACACAAAGATGTTGAGGAATCTAAATCCTTTTAAGGATATGAATCAAGTTTAAAATCTGATTTAATAGAGGTTTCTAATCCATGTGATAAGATTTTTTGGGAGTCCAACATGTTGCCTCCTAAAAGAGGAAAACAACATGAAGTGCAATTGCAACAGGATGCATCATTGTTGAGCATTGGTATGAACAAGATGTTAGTGTTAAAGAATGCAAGGATCAAAACCTAGATGTAAAATCTATTTGAAAAAGAGTAAATTTTTTCTAATACATATTAATTGTGGGTTTCATAATGTTTTGGCTTTGAAGAGGGATGGTGCATGGCGATGGCAATCACATTTGGTAAAGAGTCAAGCCAAGTGCAAAACTAGACATGCTAAGCATCGTTATGACTACAGTTTTCAAGGTGAGTTGAACTTGAAATTGTATAAATCGTCTTTGGTTGAAGATCAAAGAGGGAATGTTAAAATTCCTTCAAAGGCAGTTTTCTTTTCTGAATATCTTGCAAAATTGCAACAAGATATCATCCTTGACAGAAAAACAAGAACTTAAAACAAGGGAAAGTGAAGTCCCTTCATGAGAGGCTCAAAGCAATAAATCCAATCAAACCCAAATGGATTGAGACTGGAAGGGTGAGGGAATTATACCCTCATCTATTTGTTGATTGAAAATGAGCTTTTGGAGGTCGAAAAGCCTCTAGTGGATTAGTAAAGTGCTCAAAATTCAAAGTGTTCAAAAGTGCTCAAAACTGGTGCCAAAATGAAGATCGTATTTCTCTGAATCCAACACAACTTGAATCGCTCAAAATCAATATTGTATGCTCCTGATATCATGTTCTAACCATTTTCTCAAACATCTAAAGTTTTTGTAATTGGATTGCAAGTACGCCCAATCAGCAATTTGTACGCTGACTAGGCAAGTTGCTTATATTTTTCTTGGTCAATGGTTGTTTCACAAGTGTATTCATATGTTTGGTCGAACTTTCTTGAGTTATGATTGGCTTTTGGTAATTTTGGTTGGGCATATGGTGGAGGGCCACGTGGGCCAATGGCTAGCTGCCACGTGGCCTCCTGACATTATTGTAAATTTTGTTATGGGTTGGATAGGGCCTAGCAAGGTTTGAACTATTTACCTACTGACTGGCAACCCAGAGTCTTACCTCTTCGCCACATGTGTTTCTTATTATCTATAGGTGAGAGTTGTTATTTAATGTTTAACGATTTGCAATTCGAGGGACAGGGTTGGGGTTAATCCTTGGCCCCCAGTCCACCCCAACCCACGAAACCATAGGTCAAGGCAGCTAGGGGCACGGGGTTAACCTTGGCCGCAACACCATGGATCAACAAAAATTACCACATTTTTTTTACAGTTCAAACCTCTGGAAGAACCACCAAATGATACCATAGTCAACAACCAAACTACAGTAACGGAGCAGGTTAAGTTTAAAATTCTTGGCACGGTATTTAAATTTTACTTCGGTTATTATAATGCTACCACCGTCGCAGCATGGATATGAACCTCGGTGGGTTTTGAAACCTTACCACAAGAAAACTGCAGTTTGAGGTTGGGATTGGAGTTTTTATGGCACTGGAATTCAAACGTTAACCCGATGGGTGTTAACTAAACCATTGTGTTACCGCAAGGATTCAATCCTTGACTTCATAAGGAGTAAGCCTTACACATCATAGTTCATTTCAAAAATGTAATATCCCAAAATGGGATCTTCTAGCATGGCATGGCTGGAAAATGCATTTTCCAGGAATAGCTGCTACAAGATTTGAAACCAAGACCTAGATCCCTTATATCAATGTATCTAAGACCGAAATCCAAGAGGAGGCTCAAAATAAATCACTCTAGGTGGGTTAAACGGGTCTCCCACACCTAGTTGTCCTGAGAAAGTGCCCAATGTTGGGACTGCAGAAAATGCAAGAACATATAATGGAGCAACAGCGTTATTTTTATTAGTTGTGAGACAAGAAGATATAGATAGCCAAAAAATGATGTTATATTATTAAAGAGAGTACAAATCCTTGAGGAAACATCCACTCAAGTAAGGCAATGCAAGCCTCAACAATACATGTACAAGGAAATGAAGAACACTGCTATATATGTATAAACCTAGGCTATGACTACGCAGTTTATAGGAGGCACTGCTATAGAAATAATTTCAATACATGGATATGGAAATGTATGGCTCAAATAAAGTGGGGGAGCAAAGCTCTAACCCCTGGAAACAATAATACATCAATCCTTAGAAGGATTGGCTGAAATATACAAAAATGGGAAAAATGTTGGAGTTGTTGGGTAGCAGCTGCAACTCAGAAAATGGAAATGAATGAAGAAGGTTGAATATGATGCACCAGCTAAATAAACCTTCTCCAAGGGATATTCCAATTGAAAGGCTAATCCTATCACTGAATATATGACCCTCCAAACCAATACTGCAACCCTCACCGCAGATACTCAACGGAAATAACGCAGTCAATGAGAGGGACTGCACTGTAGGTGATGAAAAATGGCTGGCCTGATGCCAAAGATGATGGGAATTAGCTCAGATTCTCCCTCACTGATCCTCCAAAGGAAAGGAGACTCCCTCCTCTGCAAAATAGCTCTGAAAGTGACGTTGTAGAACCTCCACTGCAACACCCTGCAACGCAGCGTTTCTTGCTATAGGAATAACGTTGTAGCTAAAGGAGGATGCTTGGCCTCAAGCCTGAATGTGGATAAAATGAAGAGAAACTCCATCAAGAGGCCTCTCTTGAAAGGAGAAGGAATTCCTAAACAGGAATGCCTTGTGCTAAGCAGCACTGCAACTCTGTTGAACAGCAGGAGAATGCACAAAGTCTAAACAGACAATGAAATCAATAATCTTCAACATGAGAAACAATAGCTGCCTTGCCCTCCTTTTAAACAAGTGAGATCCCTCTCACCATGGGTCCCACTCATTAGTGTTTCCATCACCAAAGAAACCTCTTCCCATTCATACTGCATTGTTTCTCTAAGTGTTCTCCACCTCCTATCCCAGTGTTATTGACTTGGTCAAACTTGACCTTGTCCACCTGCAAATGATCATGTTCACACATGAGGGTGTGAAATGCAGCTCCAATAATGATCCCCTTTCATACTATGAGGGATTTTATTTAGATTTTTATTATGAATGGGCCTCCTTACCCATTTATTCTCCTTCTAAGTGAAATCAGCAAAAATTAATATTCCAATTTGCTGTATGCAAATTTTTGAATATTACAAAAAATTAAAGGGTTTTTTTGAGTGGTGTGATGGCTTTCTCAAATTTTTTGAAATTATTTTATGTTCTTTAAGACTTTCATGCATTTGGCAAGTTGTGGCAAGTATAAATTGTGTGGGTAAAAGGTAGTATAGGGAGTAGAGTGCACAATTGGAAGAAGATAAATAGTTGGTACCTATTCCAGGAAATATCCCTATCCTAAATCAGTCACATAGCTATGATGATGGCCCTTTACAAAAAATCAGTTTATGCAAAGAAAACAACATTCATAAAATAGATTGTATGTATAAATTATTCCACAAATCCTTTATGAAATCTTCATTGACATGTTCTATAACACACATATAACTTGTAGAAAACTGAAAGCAGATAATTTACTGCTAAATCCTTTAACAGCTTATCACTCACACCTTACTAGTTACTACAATTCATATTTTAGAACAAATTAACAAAGAAAAGAGACACACCACACATCATATGTTCCTTGAGTCACAAAATCCTCCAACATGAAGCAAAAAGGTTTTTTATTATATTCAGTCTTCAGGTAGAACAACATCCAACCTGGAAATAGTATTTACAAGTGGTATATATAGCAAGAGAGGAACCAAATCCATCTCTTCCAAAAATAAGAAACATTAATTCTAACATAACATATGTTTCAAAAGACATTACAGCCTTAGCTCATCAAAATATAATAGAAAGGACAGATGGAGAAGAAAGAAGAGAAGAATTATGGGCTGGAATACTGAGTGCGTTGTCATGCTGCCCCTTTTTCTGCTAAATTATCTCCTTGTGTATTGGGTCTTTAATAACCATGTAGCTCCATTTAATAAGACTCCAACAAACTCATAACCACCTATCCCCATCACTTGTATTATCCATTTGGTTATGGGTTCTTATCCATCCTTAACTGGCTTGGAAAAACTTGTTGACAGGTGTTAAAATTCAGTTAAAACAGGTCCTACCCGAAATTTCGGTAAAACCTGTAATTGCGCAAAATCTGGAATGCTACTGAAAATTCCGGTAGCGCCTTATTTCTTTTTCAAAAATACACAGAAAATGCTAAAAATTCTATGAAAATTTATATTCCTTGACACCTAAGTTGTTGTTAAAAATTGTAACTGATAAGCAAAAAGGAACTAGTACCAAAAACTTTTTTACCTTCCCTCTATGTGTGTTGCAGCTTCATCCAGTTTATCCATGTCAGTTTTGTTGTCAATGGATGATAATCTGGATCTGGTTGCTCTTGTAGTTACCTCCTTGACAGTGTATTTTTCCTCCTTAGACCCCCTTTGTGTTTTTATTATCTTTGAGGGCTCTGAGTTTTGTTCAGAAGGGGTTGTGTTCTTGCTTTTCTTCATGGATTTTTCTATTTTTGAACCTTAAGATTTACCTTCAATGTCAATAACCTTTGTCATTAGGCTTGGATTATGTAGAGCCTTGGACTTAAGCCTAAACTTATTGTTGTCTCTTGTATGCCTCTTTATGGTGCTAGCAATAGGTTTAGCTTCTTCTTTCTTCTTCTTGCTGCTAATTTCATATCCAACATCCTTGAGGAGTTCTTCATCTGATGGTTTTGGCTGATATTCTTTCTACAACTTTTTTCTGAATATGTGCTTCCGGAATTTCCGGTAGCACCCGCGCTTTTAATTTATCTACAGTTGCAGACCTTCCTCTTCTGGCTCTAGTGTAGACATTAGGAAATGGAGGAACAAGGGGCACTATTTTCATGGATTTTTGTTTTCTTGCTGAGGAACTTTCTCCTTTTTCCAACCTTCTTTCAGCTTTGACTGCAGAAGCATTCTCCTTGTTTCCCTTGGCCTTCTTATGAATGTTTTCTTTTTGGGCCTTTCTCTTTTTTCTTCTCCTTGCAGGTAGAGGATTTGGTTGTGGAACTGGAGGCGTAGGTGCAGGTTGGCATCCATATAGAATAAAAAGTGATCCCAAGTCCGGTTTCTCTTTCTTGACTTTTCTTCAACTAGAACTTTGATCAAATCTTGATGGTACAAGTTGTTGAGAATTTGGAGGGCGGGTGATTAATTCAAAATTCTCTTCTTGATAATTACTTGTGAGGATACTTGAGTTACTTATGTCTTCTCTTATTTAGATTATTAACTCTTTCATCAAGTCAATTATCAAAAGACACGAGACATAAGAATTAGGCTCCTAGATCTAGGGAAAAACCTCTACCTCTTCGAGAGCAAAACCCATGAGAAATTCTTCCAATATATTTTCAGATGACAAGTACCATGACCAAGATTTAGACCCTTGACATATATATGCATCCAAGACCTTTTCCTTGCTTCTTTGATGTCCTTCAATGTTGATCCTTCTTTATTTCATCATCTTGCATTGTTCTGCACCAACACTTCATTCGAATATAGTTGAAACTTTCTCATTGCTCCTTCTCTTTGGAGTATCTTCAAGATTTTCCCAACTGCTCCAACTTTTCATGAACTTGTCTTATTGTAGCTGCTTCAGGACAATCTCTGAAACACATCAGAAATCCACACTGAAACTTGTCTTTTAATCTTCACTTAAACTGTCCTTTACTCCACACTTTAGTATGCACTTTAGTCCGCACTGAAGTCTGCACTTTAGTCCAAAATGAAGTCTACAATTTATTCTATGTTGTGGCCCTATAATTTATAAGATTGGCAAGAATAAATGATAGAGGACAACATCAAACCACTTTGGATTCTAAGACCTAGCCTTCCTCGACTCAGAGAGGGCTCTCTCTATTTATGATTTAAATTTATCTTTAATATTATGAATTTTGATGTTAGGCTAGTTACAGTGATGGTGGTATTGGTTGTTTTGATTGATTTTGTTGGTTGGATGAGCAAGTCTGCAGGGACTAATCCATTGGGCTATGGAGTCAAAGGCTGGATTGGTACATCAATGTTTAAGAGCATCAGAGGGCAAGCTAACTGTGCTAAATGGATCTTTAGAGCAATATGAATTATGAGGTGAAACAAATAGTAAGGTTCAGTGGTGACTAAAGAGAAGTTACGAATTATTTAATCAGACTTCCACATAAAACATTCAGATTTTAAATGCAGACAAAATTAAGGTGCTCTGACAACAAATATTAATCCAAAATTTCTGATTTACAATTAGATGAGCAGATGCACAGCAAGAAAAACAATGGAAATAGTTAAAACAGAGAAATAGCACATCACCATTTTAACACAGCTCAAGAATCCTGTAAACGGTCTTCGATTATTGATGTACAACTCCAAAATTACAGTGCTCCAATATAGTAGTTCTTACAATGCAGGGTCTAACAATATCTAACCCTTGATCATGAAAATTCATGCAGTATTTAACTGCAAATTGTGTCGGTTGCCCTATCTACTTTGGAAAACTTCATAAAATACAATCAAACTAAAATTAGACAAGTGTGACCATGCAGGCAGTGATAATACAAGTTCGGCCATCATAGTGGCTTTAGCAGTCCGTTATTTATTACAGAATAAGGAAGGAATTGCCTCTTAGGATTATGAAGAGACTATGATGGAGCAAAACTTTGACAAGTGGAACCACGCAGGTGGTGACAATATACTTTTGGCCAAGAAGGTGGATGTAGCAGTCCATTATGATCAGAATCTGGCTTTGTCTGATGCCGAAGAGGCAAGGGAGGCTCTGACATTTTGGCTCTTCCTCTTCAAAAAATCGTTGTTGTATTATTTAATTGATTAGGTGTTGGCATTTTTCGTGGATTAGTGGCTATGTTGATGTGTTCGCTGCCTCTTCTATTTTTGTTGTTATATCACAATTAGTTCTACACAAATTCCTTTTCCCAACTCGACCTTTTCTGTCTATCTCCTTGCTACTGCGACGTTCAGCCTTATTCTACCTTTTGCTCCTTATCGAGTCCTACCCGAGTCCTTCTGTTGTGTTATCTTTTTCTTCATAAAACAGTGCACAAACCTCATATGCCTGGGCTTGAAATTATTTAGATTTCTGCTTATAACCATATCACATCCATGCCAATATTACACTTTCACTTCGACATCTTTAACATCCCTTAGCGCTTATCCTCCGAGCTTGTGACTTGCGATTATGCAATTAGGTCCCACCCACGTAGCATCACAATATGATGTTTATAACTTATTCCTTCTGTACTTATCTTTCAAAACCTGTGATTTGCAATAATATGATCGAGTCCCACCGCATCTCTCATCGCATATCGGTGTTTTTAACTTATTCCTCTCGTACTTATCTTTCAAAACTTGCGATTTGTGATGATGCGATCGACTCCCACCGCATCACTCATTGCATGTCGAAGTTTATAACTTGATCCTTTTACACTTATCTTTCAAAACCTATGATTTTTTATGATGCAATCGGGTCCCACCTCATCACTCATCACACATTGATGTTTATAACTTGACCCTTTCGCACTTATCCTCTAAGCTTGTGATTTGAAATGCGAAAAGGTGATGGACCCCACTACAGGTTTTTCAAAGCGGACAAGTGAAAACTTGGTTAAGAAATGGTAATATGATAAAATCCACTCGAACCATAATGTAAGGGATTTCAAAGCATTCGAGGCGTATACAAGGGCAAGATGGGTCCCACTAATCTCGCAAATTGCATTTCGGAGGGTTTTGTATGGGACGACAATTGTGATATGGATGAAGTTTGGTCTACGAACCGTCGATTGTGATGAAAGGTAAGGGTCTCCCTATGTATGAGTGCGGAAAGTGACAAATACGATATCATGTATGAAATATATGATATGTATCAAAGGCCGGCTATGGGGGGTGGAGATGCGGTAAGTGGTAAGTCTTAAGGGATATATGATATGGCTTTTAGTGGGTGGGCGGAGCTGCTCTTTTTCAACTACAAAATTTGAATTAAAATAGTTACAAAAGGGTGTGGAAAGAAATGAAGTGTTGGACTTTAGAGTTCGGAAAAATGACAAGATAGAAAGAGGTTAGATGAAATGAATGAGGGCAGAATGAATTTTGCTCACCATCACACTTTTCAGCAACACTTTCCTCCTTCACTAAACTTAAAGGCAGATTGATTCCTTTGAAGCTCTTGACAGTCAGGATTTCCCCTCTTTTTCTGAAAATAAATGACAGCTGTGGAATATTATTTTCAAAATGAGAGATCTAAGAAATAATCAGACACTTTGTGATACTGTGAATTACAGGAGTCTAATAGTCTGCACTGAAGTCTACGCATAATTCTGCACTTTAGTCCCCACTGAATCTTTGACCAAAACACATCAAACATTCACACTGAAACACATCAAACATCCGCACTTTTCTTCCTCATAAATAGTCTTCATTTGCTTTAGACTTATCCGCAATTTTTCCACAGATGAATCTGCATTTTTCGTCCATTTCTACGCTCAGTGTACTGAGCTTATTTTCATACCTACCTACCCTAATCTAACTTGGAGATGATATATACAATAAGTGAACTCTTTTTTCCAATGTAACCAATCAAGTAAATGACTACATGATTGATTCTTGTTCACTTTTTTTAGTAGGCCGAGAAAACAAAAGGACCAGTCCCATCTTACTTGCCATTGAACAGAAGTGTTCAAATTTTTCCTTAAAATCTACAGCAAACCATTCATGGCATAACATACTCCTTCTTTAAAATATTATAAGAGGGAAGCAAAAAGATATTCGAGAAATACTTGGTCCTGAGGATTCAAATAACAAGCTTCATCTTGGACTGCTCTTTGTTCCAATTTTTCATGCTCATGATCCTTCTGAAAGAGAATATCTACACATTCTTCATTGTCATATGATATGGCATCTTCATTGTCTACCAATATGTTGTCCTCAATAAAACCTGATATGTCTCGATTGAGTTGGTTGAATTATGTTTGAAGGCCATCATTTTGATGAGCAGAGGCACTTTCTGGCCCTTAAACCTTCTTGAGAACGCAAAACAACATCAGTATCACTATGTTCTACATATGTTTCTTCATGAGGAAAATAATTTATTACATAAATCAGTAGTAGAAAAAATAGGATTAATCTCTCGATCACATAAATATTGAGAGGCTGGTTGCATGCTTAGAATCTGATTAATTTCTTCTTCAGTTAAAGGAGGAGGCAGTCTTTGTTTTCTTTGAATTAAACAACAATTTTTTTCTTGCTCTCGTGAAGATTTATCATGAGACTGAATGTCTTCTTTAGCCTCATACAAAATAACAATTGAATTGTCATTTGTCTCCACAGAGAGATCTTATGGATCTACTTTCATTTCTTGATTGCTTTCATCTTCAACTAACTTCTCTTGGTTATCATGATAGTTAACTTGAGAATGAAATCCATAAATTGCATCTAAGAGATCCTCATCATGCATATTTCCTAGATCTTCATCAATATTTTCAAGGTATTGTATGAGATCCTCAGACTGATCACAACAATTTTCAGCTAATGATAAAGATGGAGAATATTCTTTATAATGTTCATAAAACACCTTATGGAAATCCTATAAAGAAAACAAAATACCAAGGTTTAAACCTTCATACCATTCCCTTGTCTTCCCTTATAATGTTTCCATGAACATCTTCATGAGGCAATCCTCACACCATTCCAATTTCCACTTCCATGACTGTATATGAAATTTAATGAGATGTAACAAAGCATCATAAACATTCTCATCTTGAAAAATAGGAATATTTCTTTGCCAATTTACCTTAGGCAATTTGTTTGGGAAGCCGGGTAAGTGATCTCTATTCATTGGAGCATATCTCCTTGGAACTGATCCCATTTTGAGCTTGTGGAGTCACCAATAAATCTCTATTTCTGGATTTTCCTGCCAATGGAGTCGCCAGGTGAATGGAACAACCTCCTGGTGTTTGACTTCTATTCACAATCAAAGTCAAAACTAAAACTTGAAGTGCATTACTGGAGATAGTTCGTCCCACCGTGATCGCCAACTCTGTTATCACTCCGTAATTCTGAGGTTGAAGACAGAATCCCGGAGGCAACATCAAAACTACTTCGGGCCTAAGATCTAGCCCTCCTAGACCTAGAGAGGGATCTCTCTGTTAGATATAGATTTGTTGATTGGGAATTTTAGGCTAGTTATTAGATGCAGATTTTGGATTTTGAATTGGTTTGGTGGGAAGAGCAAGGGAAATCCATTAGGCAATGGATTCAAAGAGGCTCGAGTGATTAAATGTACATATATCAAGCATGAGTGAAACAAGGCAAGATAGGTGCACTACCATGGATCTTTCAGAATTTTGAATGGATTATGAAAGGAAGAAATGTAAGGCAAGGTAGAGACTAAGGAGTAACTAAGAATTCCCCAATCTGTCTAGGATGTAAATTTCAGCAGAAACCAAGGAGCAATTAAGAATTCCTCGAGTTGGCATTAGTAGAAAATATAGAATATTGTAAACACAGCCAGAATAGGGTGCTTTAAATAACAAATCCTATTCTTCACACTTTATGTTTTACAATTAGATTGCATAAGTACAGGGAGAGAGAAACAATGGAAAAAAACACAAAAACGGGAGAAGACTTCACCATTTCAGACACCACATGAATCTTGAATAGCTGATCTTGTATTACTCTTCAAACAGTCACTTGAAATTCAGTGAACAACATTACAGAATGGAATTTTTCCTTATTGCATATTCCCCCCCCCTAATACTTTGAACAGTGAAGTATATATGCTAATCCTATTGACTGATTACAATCAATGCAGTAACTAACATATACTTTCTTGTTAACTAGATAACAGAGAAGTAATAACATTATTTGACATGCGCAAATAAAGTAGTAGGAGTTATTAAGGGCATTTGGACATCTGGTACTGTTTTGATTCCTTTTAAACTCTCAATTCGATTGAAGCTCCCATATTATTTATAAATAGAGAAACTGTTATAAAAATAATGACACATGTATAACTAATCAACAGGCTTTAGGAAGTGATTGCAACAAGGGTGACATGCATAAAAATTCCTCCTGCTACTCAGGATGTTGTAATTAAAAAGAACCACTTTTCCCTTCGAGAGATGGAAAACATATAGGAACAATGATTTGCATTCAGTGATTGATTCTTCGTTAACATCAACTGAACACCTCCAGCTGGGCACAACCTCCTTTTAACAGCTAATGATCTTGGCCTGTAGCATTTCGATAATGGCGAGCTCGGGGATTGAACAGTTGTTCAACTCTGCGATTTTATTTTTTGGTCATGGAGAGTTAACCCATCTGAAGGTACTCCTGTCGCAGTCCCTCTTCCATCATTCAACCTGTGGATGAAACAACTGAAGTGGAGGTAAGTCGTTTCGACCCTAAAGTTAAAAATCGCTTACCGCTGAGTTTGACATGCAAAATTCAAAACCAGATTTCAAAGGGTCTGAAAGGTGGTAAGATATTTCAGACCGGGGGGGTCCAAAATTCTCTGGAGATGACACGTAGGTGTATGGCCGAAGACCGAAACCATCTATTGCAGACCCCCCCCCCCCCCCCCCATGGTTAAAGTTCGAAGGCAGAGGGGGGTGTGAAATGCATGGAGATCATCGGATGGAGAGGGGAGGTGCAGAGATGGTGGAAAGGTGCGGAAACTTTAAAAGGTGGAAGTGACGTGGCAAGCAGGTGGCCCCACTTGTAGGTCGAAAATCATCATTTTTAACATATTCCTCAGTGCTAACCCTTTTGAACTCCCGAAGTGTGATATGCGATTGGGTCCCACCCATATCGCAAATTGCAGGGGTTAATTATACCGCACACCATAACATTTAGGCTTATCGCACATCGCAAGTTTTGGGGTTTGTCGCACATTGCAAGTTTTGGGGTCGGGAAAATGTCGTAAGTGTTAAAACACGTGAAATGCGATGTGTGCTGACAGAAGGTGATGTGGCAGGACGAAGATGGGGCCCATTCAATACCGCAAATCGTAAGATTTATGGAGTGACGAATGAATGTGGCAATGGAATGCTTGCGAACTTGTTATGCAAAAAATTAAGGAAGATGTCTCACTTAGTATCGCATCGGTGTCCGGTTTGAACAAGATTGCAAATGGTAAGTGAAAATGAAATTTTGCGGTGCTATTAAAAGGTAAAGGGTAAATGGGATAAAGGTTTGTTGTGGTAAGGGAAGGTTTATTGTGGTTGAGGTATAGCTGTGGTAGAGAATCTTCAGTAATGCAATTCCATTGAACACCTTTATCTTGTAATGAGGTTTCCAAAACCTTGGAATAATCATCCTTTGCAATTTTTGACCAGCAGTTCCTTCTTGAAAATAAATGACAGCCATGAAGTATTATTTTCAATATAGAAGATCTGAAAATAATAATCAATCACCTTGTGATACTATAGATTATAGGATACTAACAAGGCCCACACGACCTTTTGTTTTTCTTTTCTGTTTCATTTTCATTTGTGTTGTAAAATCGGGTGAAATCTCGATTTCACCCTAAGTACTATTTAATTGCTATGTTTCTATTGTAATCAATGTTGAAGAGTAGTGCTTTTGATACGATGTAGTTATATCACATCATTTTTTATTTTGATAGGAAACAATAATATCAAGAAGGAATATTTGTCCGAGAAATATCTGGCTAATGAGCTCCAATGTAAAAACTATAAAGAGTGAACTCAATGAAGAACAAAGGGTTATGATTTTTGTGGAAGTTCTAAGTTCACATTTTTGTATAGCACATTTTGTAATGTCTAGGATAAGCTCTTAATGCATATCTTAAAGAGTTGTTTTGAGAAGATAATAAAATAACGATTTGTTGAAAATTGTTTCCAACTGTGCTTTTGAACAGTATGTATGCCTCATGTGTGTATTTGTTTAGTTTTCTTATTCAGTTTCACTGAATGTTTCTTCAATTATCGTGTGTTTGGAATGTTGGTCACAAGTTTTAATAGATGAATTTACCTTTGTCCTACTACTGAAAATGGTACTCATGAGTTAGTCACTTGGTCACCTTAATTAGGCTCGACATAGGATTTATGTTTTATAAACCTTATCACGATCATTCTCTTCTTTAAGTCTGCGAAGGGCAAATTTTTACCTCTCAGTAACTCTGCCTCCCTCTGACTCTCCTCCCTCATTCATCCAAGCGTTCACCCTATTTTATCTCTAAATCATGTTCACTGGTTTCATATCTGGCCCATTTACAGCAATTGAGCTTCATAATGGCCTTAGGCCCATTCTGAGTTATATCGAGCATACAATTAGAGTTAACACCATTACTCCACTCCCATTGTTATCTAGAACTGCCAAGTAAATAAATATCGCAAAGGTTATATCTGGGTAGGTCTCCCCCAAAGTGAAATTTAATCCTAGAAGACCTCATATTCTTAAGATGTCCTAGGCACTGGTCTCCTACAACTGAAGACAGTCTCTAGGAGTAACATCTTTTTGGCGTCGTTTCTGGCGATACGAATGAAGAAATATTTTCCCTGGGAAACGACATAAATTCCACCCTTCATACAGGTGAGCAGGAAGGGTTGGGATTGTGTATCCCTCACCTTAGCGACTCCACTATAA
Source organism: Pinus albicaulis (assembly GCA_034641835.2). NCBI lineage: Eukaryota > Viridiplantae > Streptophyta > Pinopsida > Pinales > Pinaceae > Pinus > Pinus albicaulis. Next base: position 50,407,440 of record CM076571.1, read on the forward strand.
AATAGTCTTAATCAGAAGTATTGGATTTCACAAGGCCTCATACTCGATTAGACACTTCCTAACAGAGAACCCCGTATGTATCTAATCCTGAAAATATCATATTTAAGAAAATATGGAAGGAGAAGCAACCTAGCCAGGCTTACCTACCCTCATTTTTTCTAGAAGATTCGCCTTCCTCATCTCATAACGCTGACATCTATGGTCCTAGATTTGTTAGTCATCAATATTTTTCACTATCTTTAGATGACTATAGGATGTTTATAGATTTCTGAAAACATATTCCTTGAATATCCTGAGTTTCAGAAATCTCACTGCCTTCATTATCCTTATAGAAACTTTTTAACTATTCTATCAGATTGCCTTTTCATGGTCACCCTGTCACTCCTACAAACTCCTTATGAGCTTATACCTCTCATTTCCATCTTCCTTCCCTGCCTATAACCTCATTGCCCTCATTTTTCCCCTATCAATAGACTCCATCCTCCATCTAGGGTTTCTTAATGATGACTCATTACAATGTCCCTTTGGGCATAATAAGCTGTAACAATACTCTGTTTTTACTTGAAAATCTCCAGGTCATAATTTCAGTCAAAATCAGGTCAAAGGACCCTCCCACCAAGTCATTAGGGTTTTTATATGTTTTAAGGTCATCATTGGATGTTTCAGGCACTGGTTTTCTTCTCTATAATCTGCCTCAGATGTAATAGAATGTCAAGACATGGTTATTCAAGAAGGACCTAAAATATTTCTAAAGAAGATTACCTCATCAGTTCAAAGTCTACAAATGAGAAAAATGGACAAATTTTGGCACTTCTGCAGGAGTGTTGAAAGTTGTGTTAGCATAAGGTATTAATGAGGTAGATTATCTACTCCTGCATGAAGACAACTTACAGCCAAGGAAAGGGGAACACATTGGTCTTGTAGAGAACTAGGGTTTTGAACTTGATGGTCCATTTGAGTGCCAAAATAGTGATCACTTGCAGAAATGACATGGAGGAGGCACACAAGGCCAAACATGAAGAAAGTCTGTCAAAAAAGATTGATGGAATATGGAAAAAGGTGAGGTGAACTGGACAGAAATGAATTAACTTGAAAGGGCTATAGAGAACTTAGAATATAACACTGATGATTGCTGCAAAAGAGCTATAGACACCTAGGGTTTTGAAGAAAGTGGTCAGAGAAGTTGAAAAGCATAAGTTGAGCTCCATGGTGGAAACAAGAGAAGGTTTTGAAGATGCTACTGTATGTTTGAATCCCAAAGTTGTCAAAATACACATTTCAAGCCTCAATGATCCAAGAAGAGTCAATTTCATGACTTCAGCTAACCTACAGACAAAAGTGTCAAAGAATATTAGTGAAAAATGAAAGAGGGGTTTAAAACATTAAGAAGTGGGTTTTACCAAATTAAATCAAATTCCATTTTCCTATAAAGCACATGTTACACTTCAAAGGAGTCACTTTTTGATCCGGATTTTATGCAGGAACGCAACAGAATACACATATAACCATAAGCGTAGAGATGCAGCGGAAATAATGCTTCATTTTATTAATAAAACAAATGACTGAAATAAATAGCTAGGGCGCTGGTAGGTGTATCTCTGAGAAGATATGTGGTGTACGCAAGCCTCTGAACTGTGTTACATTGAGGCTCGCAGGCCTATTACAGACCTAATGGAAATAGATGAGCTAGGGTACTAGCAGTGTATCCCTGAGAAGAGATGTGGCGGCTACTAGCCCCTGAACTGTGTTACAATGCAAACATGATGGAGATGTGGCGAGCTAGGGCACTGGTAGCGCTTATCTCTTAGAAGAGATGTGTCATCTCCCAGCCCCCTGAACTGTGTTACAATGAGGCTTGAAGGCCTATTTATCATTTAGGGCCTCAAAATAGCTCTGAAAGTTCAGGACCCGAAAAACTGCTAAAAATAGTAAGTTGTGCTTAAACTTACAATTTGAAGGAACTGATGGTGGGGGTTCAAATGGACTCAGTGGGTGGCCACCAATATCCACCTGGATGATTAAGTCCCCAAAATGGCTCCAAGTGTGCAGGACCCGAAAACCTGCTAAAAATAGTAAGTTGTTATGAAGCTGAAAAACTGAAAGAATTGATGTTGCGAGTCCAAATGAATTAGGTGGGTGGCCACCGATATCCACCTGGATCATTCCTCCCTCCTTAGGAAGCAACGGTCTCCATTGTGTTAAGTTCCCCCGAGGGGGGGGGAAATTCTGCTGAACTTGGTGTTGGATTTGTCCAGGATGTCGCAGACCTGTTGGCGAACGTGGTGGATGTAGATGAGCAACAGGTGGGCAGCCATTGAAGGATCTGGGAAAAATTATCCATCATCGCATTCCACTATTTCTCGAGGGCCTCCTCAAACAATATTTTGATATGATCTCCTGCTCCCTTGTCTTTCTTTCCTTCCACCATAGGGGGTCGTCGGGGTTGCGAGGTTGAACTCCTTATACCTTGGTTGTGTTGGGGACATGCAAAGAAAAACAGAGAAAGAGCAGACCCGCTCTGATACCACTGATCCATATTTTATGCAGGAACGCAATAGAATACACATATAACCATAAGCATAGAGATGCAGTGGAAATAATGCTTCATTTTATTAATAAAACAAATGACTGAAATAAATAGCTAGGGCACTGGTAGGCATATCTCTGAGAAGAGATGTGGTGTACGCAGGCCTCTGAACTGTGTTACATTGAGGCTCACAGGCCTATTATAGACCTAATGGAAATAGATGAGCTAGGGTATTGGAAGCATATCCCTGAGAAGAGATGTGGTGGCTACCAGCCCCTTAACTGTGTTACAATGCAGACATGATGGAGATGTGGCGAGCTAGGGCACTGGTAGCGCTTATCTCTGAGAAGAGATGTGTCGGCTCCCAGCCCCCTGAAATGTGTCACAATGAGGCTTGAAGGCCTATTTATTGTTGAGAAACAATGTAAAATCTGAAACTTCCCAAAACCTAACCCTAGGAGATGAAGCACCAAAATTGTGGGCCCCGTTTGGGTAAATTGGTGTTTCAACTTCCCAGGGACGTAACTTTGGCATTCGATCTCCGTTTGACGTTCTCGATAGCTCGTTAGAAAGATATATCCAAGGAATAAAACTGTTGAGTGATAAACATGGTTTGCAACCCAAAAACATTTTTCTCCCTGTTTTCCCAAAAATGTCGTTTAGGGCTTCAAAACGACTCCGGAAGTTCAGGACCCGAAAAACTGCTAAAAATAGTAAGTTGTGCTTAAACTTACAAATTGAAGGAACTGATGGTGGGGGTTCAAATGGACTCAGTGGATGGCCACCAATATCCACCTAGATCATTAAGTCCCCAAAACGGCTCCAGGTGTGCAGGACCCGGAAACCTGCTAAAAATAGTAAGTTGTTCTGAAGCTGAAAAACTGAAAGAATTGATGTTGCGAGTCCAAATGGATTAGGTGGGTGGCCACCGATGTTCACCTAGATCAATTTTTCTTTTCAAGAGATCAAGAGCATTCAGAAGAGAAAATTTTGTGAGTTTTTTTAGTGAATATGGGAAAAGAGTCTTGGCGTTGCACGCTCAGACTAGTGTTGCGCACCTGGGAGAAGGCGTTGTGCCCCTGGCATTTTTCCTCCGTTGATTTTTTGAAGGCGTTGCATGCCTGCAAGTGGGCATTGCGCCCTTAATAGAGCATTGCGCTCTTACCCGACAGGACTCAGCAAATATTTCCTTGGCGCTACGCGCTCAGAACTGGCATTGCGCGCTCAGCATTGGCACTACGCCCTCAGCACTGGCACTGCGCACTTGGGCAGAGAGGGTTTCTCCCTCTTCTAACCACTCAAATCACTCCAAAAATCCTTCAAGTCTTTTCCACAGGTTATCCAAGCATTGATAAGGGTAAGTACATGCCATAACCCATATTCAAGCTATTTTGGTCATCATTTAATTGAATGAAAGTGAAACCCTAAGAAGGAACCCTAAGTCTTAAGATTTAAATTACTGTTTCATCCATTGTTTCATCCTCCTTGAAGAAAAATAGTCATAACAAAGGGTTATTATAGTGCTCAAGGGTTTTCACTCATCTAAGCTTGCCCCTACACCCATTCCCTTCATTCACTGATTTCATTCACTTGCAAAGCTACCCTTTCATTACCTTCCCTTCATCTCCTTTTACATCATCCCTAGGCTTTTAAAAAATAGACTTTTCAACATGTCTGAGGGAGAGGACAGCGGCAGTGGTGATGAGGTCCAAATGCCAACAAGGTATGATCATAAGGGAGGAAAGATAAATAGATTTGAACCCCTCAATACAAGATAGGTCATGGCATCTCCCCTTACTGTTTCATGTTTCAAACATGTAGGCTACTTTGATTTTTGTGAGAAGGTGCAGCAAGTACAAAACCACCCCTGAGCTAAAAAGACTTTTCATTATCAATTTTCATGAAAAACAGGTTAAACTTGCTAGATTTACATTTGAGATGTCCACTGATGCTATTGTTGCAGCTACTAGGATACCAAGTTGTTACATAGCATTTTTTCATTTCCCCTACAATCCCCATCTCACCCATTGGAGGATCATTTCTATGATAAATAAGCAATGTCATGCCTTGCAAAGACCACCATTGTATCCCTTTACATGAGAGTAATATTCCTTCTGTTGACAATTCCCTAAGCAGAGACTCAAAAACCCTTGTTTTTTCCTTGGCGTAGGTATTCAGTTATACCCTCGTGCCGAAGAGGAAGATTAACACTGGGCCCCATGCCAGCTGGAGCTCTATCCCAGTTTGCACCCGAGTCGAGCTATTTATGGAATGTTTTTTAAAAATAGAGGCGGAGATTCCACTCCAACCACCTCAAGGATGAGTCATTGGGAGTGGTTGAACTTAATAAACCATGGACTCCCTCCTTTATTTTATGGTTTCCACCTCTTATGGGAACTCCCTAAAGGATAGGCCTCCCTCCCACCTTTGTAGGGATCCTAACCTCCTCCTTTTCCTCTATAAAAAATGCTATGTCTCTTTGCATAAGCTAGCTGAACTTGGAGAATTGAACATACTATAGTAGAACTACTAGAGAGATAGAATAAGAAGGAATTACATTAAGAGAGCTTGAGTCCATGTCTTTTGAGAGAGCTTGAGTATGTGCCTTCATCCCGTCCGAATTCCCTGACGAACATCTGAGACGCGCTCCGATTGAACCCCACTGGAGGAGACTGCGACGTCAAAGCATTGGTTGTAACTCTTCCTTATATCAATATATATATATATATATGTGACTATTGTTTGGTTCCCATTTTGTATTATGTTAGATGTTTAATGCAATATGCTTAGCCCTCTTTGACTAGCCAGTGGTTATGAGTGAAATTGTTATTCTTGTTTTCTGTTCTATGTGCAGGTATCCGAGCATGACTACGGAAGGATTGTGACTTTCCGAGGTAGGAGCGAGTGGCCACCACCACTACAGTGACGACAACAGCGTTGGATTCCAGGTAGGTCGATCTATCGTGTCCTCTTTTCATTTAGTAATTAGGAATCAACACTCTAGCATGTCTCTTTGTTTCTAGACCCACTCTAGGGCTAGAGGGATCGTCTCTATCCACAGAGAGGATTTACCTGCTTAAAAAATTGGCGACCATACTCGGGATTAGTGCAAGTTTGTCGTTTCTTCTTTTTGGGTTAGTTTCAACCATTGATTTTCTTATCTGTATTTTTTGGTTTGCTTGCTTTGTTTACATCCTCTGTTAAGCTCCAGAGTGTCAAGATTGACCTTTGCTCATTAGGTTTTGGTTTTTCCTCTCTTTCCCACAGTTATCTGGCTTGGCACACTTTTCAAATGAACAATCACGCCGATTGGCGCAGGTTTCTCTTTTTTCAGTCGCGCCAACCCCTGTATGGCACGGATTACAGCCTTACAGTCGCAGCAACTCCTGTAGGATTTGGTTTGATCTCCTTAATGAGTCTTTGGTTCAATTGTGCTTGCTTTTGGTTTATTTTTCATGTCTAATTATGCCTTTGGGACTATTTTGACTATTGTCAACTTGATTTTCTCAGTCGTTTTTCCATCTTATTATCGGTGTGAATTGAGGCCTTAGGGTTTGTAAGGGTTTGGTGCACTGAGCCTTCTGTTCGGAAACCAAGTCGTTTTGATTGTTGCCAGTCGCATTCTTGGATCGATTGCACTTAGTTTTCTTGAAATTTTTGAGTGATTTATTTGGTTGCAGAGTCATTTCATTTCTCAATTGATTCTTTTCCTTATTGCTCCAAGTATAGATTACATTGCTTGTTTTGGGTCGTTTTGAAAACTTTCTCTTGGTTTGGAAGATTGCGGCATTAGTTTGAGTGCTTTCTTGTGTTTGTTTTGCATTTTATTGAGTCATTCAATTTCGATTCCTACACAACATTTAAGCTAGTGTTTTTTTTCATTTTTTCATGTAATTAGTGCATCATGTACTTATTTTCATTGAAAATAATAATAAAAAACATATTTTGCATTCTTTCTTTGCACTGAAAGTGAAATATTCTTTTGCATAACTAGCATCTGATTACCTAGGAAAGAGTTTCATTTTCGTTTGATTGTGTTAGATGCATTAGTGTATTTCTTCGCATACTTTCATTGTTTGATTTCGTTTGAAAGATCTACATCCTTCTCGTAACTGGAATTCAATGAACTAGAAATTATGTTCATTTGCATATAGCTTTCATTTAGGAATTTTGAGATCCAAATTCGATAGGGCCTTAAAACTAAAACATAATCCAAGATCAACTTTAAAATTCATTTAATTAACCTAAGGAAGCATTGAAACCTAACAAAATATTTTAGTGGTCTAGGCTAGAGACTTGTTCCGGCGTCTTAAAACCTAGTAGTTGTCGTTCACCATTTGGCTTTAGACAATGCTATTATGGACTTGTGCTCCTCATACCATCGAGTATATAAAGGGAGACCCCTCTAGGTTGCAATCCTTTTATCCATAGGAAGCTGAGTCTACCGCCTTATAATTGCGATACACCAAACACAACATTCGGGGAGACTACCTGCACGTACGTTAAGTCCTTGGTCATTTCTTTTTCATTTGATCACCAAGGTGTATATGGCAGTTCACAGAAACTTGGTACACCCTCTTGCTTAGATTACCTGAGTAGTCATTTTGATCTTTTCGTGACTCTCTAAAAGTGAAAAGATCATCGAGATCTTGTCTTTTCACGCTCCTTTCAACCTAAAAGTGATAGAGTCACCTTTTTCCTGTTTCTTGACTCTTAAAATATGAAACAACGGAGTTCTATTTCAATGTCTTAAAATATTACTTGCCCACTAAATATTCCTGGTTAAAGTTATCTTCCTTAGTATTTTGTTTTAGGGTTGTTTCCAATGGAAACATTTATGGAGTTTACCAACCAAGGAATCCTCTTTGAATGGAATCCTGGTCCTTTTCTTGCTTTTGGGAATATTGGTTCTCCTTATATGGCAACATTGTCCCTTCCGGGGTTAACTGTTGGTTTTCCTGTGTGGTTATTCTCCACCTTTGTCGTCTCGAGTGCTCTGCCCGCTGTACAACCATCCCCTCCACCTAAAAAACATCATGTTGATTCTAAGGTGGACCTCTCCCCTTCTTCGCTTATTTCTTTGTCCTCCTCTTCTACTTTTCCAAGTGAAATTCTGGATTCTAGTAACCAAGTGGCTAAGAAGAAGAAGAAGAAGACGAAAAATAAGAAGTTAGATAAGAGAGAGGCCAACTCTGCGGTTGTTGCACCTAAGAAACCTTCCCTTGATAAACCATCCAACCTTCCACGAAAAGTCAAATTCTGTTGCATGTTGTGCAAAGGTGACCACTTTCTTCGAGACTACCCTAGCATTCCCAAGGTACTTGAAGCACGGTCCGAAGGCCGTCCACTGTTGCCTTTGGCTTCTAGAAGTCATCTTGGTGGTACATCTTCGACTAGCCATGATAAGACTCATAAGAAACGGGGTAAGATTACCAATTCCTGTAAGTTGTCTGAAGGGCATCACCCCATTCACCTTTTCCCGTACATGGATGAATCCACAAAAGTGTTGGACAACCCTACTGTTTCTACACCCTGCCTTTCGATTGGTTACCAAAAACTTTCTTTGAGTCCTCCGCTCATTGATTCCACGATCAGTCAAGATTTATCCTTGGTCAATCTCATTCCCTCGGAAATTCAAACTCATGAATCCATTCCCGACCAACCATTGGTCATGGAATTGGTCGATCTTATCCCGCCTATGGTTCATCAGGTCTTTTCCATCGAGAGTGGATCTCTTTCCCCCCACGTTCTTCTTGTTTCTTCAGATTCCTCAGACTTGGAGAAAGATCCTACCGTCCCTGTGACTCAAGAAGCTGCTCCTCCTGCCCCCATGATGGAAGTCCAGGAGGATACTCCTCTTACTCCCGTAACACCAGGGGATGACCATCTTAGTTCAATGGTACCCCCTTCAAGTAGTTTGGTCGCTTCCTTTGATTGGAGTCGATTTGTGGGATATCACCTTCCTTCTTATGTGCCTTTTGAAATCACAGTACAGTCCTTTGATGTGGCCATACCTAGCACGATTATGATGAAAGCACGTCTGTTATTATTTTTTCTTCAACTACTTGGCAACCTTTTGGTTCTCCACTACTTGTGTCTGTTACTCAGAATTTTTTGGCATTTAACAGAGGAACCAATCAACCATTAGGGATCCTTCTGAAGTTGCCTATTACTTTGGGAGGGAAAATTGTCTATATAGACGTGATGGTGGTCTAAGGTCCCTTGGATTTTAATTTACTCCTGGGGCGTGATTATGCTTATGCCATGGGTGCACTTGTCTCTTCCCTCTTTCGTGTGATTTGTTTTCCACACAAAGGTCAGATCGTGACCATTGATCAGCTTTCATTCTTCGGTCCTGATGTGGCAGCTGACCCGCCATCGTCTCCTCCGGATTTTTATCTATCGATTGTATCTTCCCCATCACAAGTTAATTATGTGGCTACCTATCTCATGCTCGCATTCAGTGATAGTGTCGTTGTGCATCATGTGTTGGGGGCATGGGGTCGTGATTTCTAAGATGTTGTGAACCTCTTGGAATCCATGACTTCTTATTCAACATGATAAGTTGTCATCGGAGCATAGTTTGTTTTTTTGTCAAGCTCCTTAAAAAATGAAACAAGGTTGTTTGGAGCATAGTTCTTTTTTTTGTGTCAAGCTCCTTAAAAAATGAAACAAGCTCTTCAGAGCAGAGTTTGTTTTCTTATGTCAAGCCTTAAAAAATGAAACAAGGTATCATGAGGATAGTTCATCTTCTATGTCAACCTCATTAAAAAATGAATTAGCTTACGAGGATAGTTCTTTTAATGTGTCAACCTCATTAAAACAATGAAACACATTCCTGTTCAATTCAAGTCTTTGATACGATCTCATAGAAATCCTAGTCGAGTCTTTCTCTTGATCTCGTAATTGAACCTTCACTCCATCCACATGTCTACTCCGGCGAATGGACTGAAGCTTGGGGGCCATGTACCTCGAATTGAGTCACCATGCTGGGGGCATGCCTTTTTTTCCCAATCCCAAGCATAGTTTATCTTTGTTTCAAAATGAAACCAATTTTCAAGCATAGTTTGTTTCCGTAACCTTGTGTAAAAATGAAACCAGTTTCAACTGTAGTTTTCTACAAAGTTTTAAGCTTGTGTAAAAATGAAACCACCTTCAAGCAGAGTTTTCTGATTTCAAGCTTGTGTAAAAATGAAACCATTCCCATTTTTCCTCTCTTGATTTCCATTTTATCAGCCTATTTTGCCAGAGGAATCTTGGTTTTCTCACTCCATCGTCCCCATCTGCTTGGGCGATCATATGCCTTCACTTGATTTTTTTACCCATTCCTGAGGAACCGCTGCGATGAGTGGTCTTGTTAGCCAGCCTATTGACTTTTATCTTGTTCTGACTAGTTCCACCATGACTGGAACCAGTTGCTACCCGTAATACCACTCGTTCCTTCAGGAGGAGTCAACTTTCAGCTCTTTTCTGACTCTAAAAACATGAAAATATTGCCGAGACTCCTATCATTTTTAACTCGTTAGATGGCTGCGAAACGATATCTACCCAGTATACGTTTACCCATTTTTTGGGTTGGGATGGATTATTTACGAAAAATGAATACCTTAGCCTATCATGATTAAGAGCCTCTTTCAGATGTTGTTTTCTACCTTTTCGGATCTGAGAGACTATTTACGAAAAGGGCCATGTTGGAGTCTTCTTTTCTACCTTCTTTTCAAACTCTCTAAACATGAAAAGATGTCGAGTTCTCCCTTTGTCAGACTCGTTAAAATCCGATGACATCAGATTTCATCGCCATGACTTTACTCGAGTTCCTCCTTCCTAGGGCTTGTAAAATGTACTAGGTTAGATTTGTTCGAAGGACAAACTTACAGCACAAGCATATGCCATCCCCTTCAAGCTTGTTTTAAAAAATAATTGGGGTACTCGCTAGAAATGGTGGGGAAAAATGGAACCAAGTTTTAGCTATGTTGGCAGTATGTCGCTCTTGAACATGGCACTTGTCTGCATTCATGTCGGATTGGGGACATCTCATTTCGTCATTTTTGCCTCCATGGGTTTGGGTAATCTCTTTTGACCTCTCATTTTCTCTTTTCCTTGTCATCATGACCTCAGATCCTTTGATGTCAAATACTACCAAATCCAATGTCGTGCTATGTTCAAGAGAAGTTTGCCGCTACAATTTTCAACCTCCCTCTGATTCTCTATTGGTCCTATTTCACTATCATCATATTCCTCTGTCTCGTATCGATGATGTGGGAAACATTATGGCCTACCTTCAATCATGTCACTTCCTGTCGACTTCAGCTCATTATCGAGGAATTTGATCTAGAGACTCCCTTCTGGTACCTTGGAGCCTGCATACCTCAATGGCAGGTTCTTTGCATTCGACACAAGGTCCACATCATTGGCCTTCGATTGAGTGATTCTACAGATGTTCAACGCCAAATCACTATTTACATTCCCTGGATTTCACTGGTTGTACCTTGAGAACCATTTTCATTATTGGTGGTTTCTCTCGTGTCTGTTAACAGCTTTCATCATTGGCTGGTAATCAGGTGATTTTCTTGCATGTTCGACTTCAGCTCATATATTTGCATGCTCGAATTTGTACTTGTTCGGGTCTAGATGGAGCGCAGACCCTGGGTTTTGTTTAATAAAATCTAAGCTGTGGATTTTGGTGGATTATCATGACTTATTGCATGACTCTTTTGATTGGATGGCTGCGACCATACCTGAGTCTATTTGTTGATCCTTACTACTGGATGGTTGCGACCATACCTCGGATCTCAATTTTTATATACTCTATTATGGATGGCTGCACCCATACCACATGTTCATGTGTTAGAGATATCAGTTGTATTCGTAATTACAGGTTTTCCGACAGTGGTGTTTGGTTCGAACGCATTCTCATAAATCTTTTCGCCCCTCCCTCTCCCTCGGACCTCATGATTTAGGGGGCATCTGTTACACAACATTTTTTCATTGTCCCTACATTCCCCATCTCACCCATTGGAGGGTCATTTCCATGATCAATAAGCAGTGTCATGCCTTGCAAATACCATCATTGTATCCCTTTACATGAGAGTAATATTCCTTATGTTGACAATTCCCTGAGCAGAGACTCAAAAACCCTTGTTTTTTCCTTGGCGCGAGTAGTTAGTTATACCCTTGTGCCAAAGAGGAATATTAACACTGGGCCCCATGCCAGCTGGCGCTCTGTCCCAGTTTTCCACCCATGTCGAGCTGTTTATGGAATTTTTTTTAAAAATAGAGGCAGAGATTCCACTCCAACCACCTCGAGGATGAGTCATTGGGAGTGGTTGAACTGAATAAACCACGGAATCCCTCCTTTATTTTATGGTTTCCACCTCTTATGGGAACTCCCTAAAGTATAGGCCTCCCTCCCACCTTTGTAGGGATCCTAACCTCCTCCTTTTCCTCTATAAAAAGAAGCTATCTCTCTTTGCATAAGCTAGCTGAACTTGGAGAATTTAACATACTATAGTAGAACTACTGGAGAGATAGAATAAGAAGGAATTACATTGAGAGAGCTTGAGTCCATGTATTTTGAGAGAGCTTGAGTCCATGCCTTCATCCCGTCTGAATTCCCTGATGAACATCTGAGACGCACTCCGACTGAACCCCGCTGGAGGAGACTGTGACGTCAAAGCATTGGTTGTAACTCTTCCTTCTATCAATATATATATGTGACTATTTTTTGGTTCCCATTTTGTATTATGTTAGATGCTTAATGCAATATGCTTAGCCCTCTTTGACTGGCTAGTATTTATGAGTGAAATTTTTATGTCGTATGTTGTTCTTGTTTTCTGTTCTATGTGCAGGTATCTGAGCATGACTGCGAAAGGACTGTGACTTGCCAAGGCAGGAGCGAGAGGCCACCACCACTACAGCGATGAGGACAGTGTTGGATTCTAGGTAGGTTGATCTACTATGTACGCCTTTCATTCAGTAATTAGGAATCAACACTCTAGCATATCTCTTTGTTTCTAGACCCACTCTAGGGCTAGAGGGATCGTCTCTGTCCGCAGAGAGGATTTACCTGCTTAACACAAGTGTGGGTGAGAAGTGGTTCAAGCAAGAAAACCTAGACATGAGTTACTTTGAACCCTACGTAAATCCTAGGTATAAAGAACACCACAAGTCCATCTTCCCATTTTCTCATCTACTTGATAGATATGCACCTATGATGAGAATAATCATGAAGTATTTCACATGTGAGGGAAGGTTCTCCCGCCTCTACTCATACGACATCAGGATTCTTATGCACTTTACTAGAGTGAGGATGTTGCATATACCATATTATCTTTATCAAAGCATTGAAAAAATGGCCTACATAGTGCAAAAGAAATATTATCCTCAACAAATGAAAATCTTATTTCATCACTCACTTATCAAGATGGTGGTTATGCACCAACTACAGCAGAAAGGAATTCCATGGGAGACCTTCATTTCCAACGAGGTGTTCACTACTCCACAAGGCCAACATCAGTAAGATATACCTTTCTCATCTCATCCTCCCATTCCTACTTCTCCATCACTTCCTGCTACTCATGCATCACCATCCACTCACATTCCTTCACCCCATAATGACCCTTCCACGTCACCATCCACTCACATTCCTTCACCTCATGATGATCCTCCATCATCACCTTCCCATAGCCCTTCACCCTCATCTCATGACACCACAACATCAAACAGTGATGAGGACAGTAAGATAGATAACACTGAGATGGTTGACATAGAGCCTTATCCTTTGACCTATCAGAGAGGTCATAGGTAGGTGTTTTCTCCATAGATTGTGGAAGGGGCCCTGCCTTCATCATCAACAAAATAGCTTGATAAGGGTAAGGAAAAGGTTGCAGAGCAGGTCATTGTTGAAAAAGAGGATGAGCATGAAACTGAACAAAAGGTTCAACTTATTGACCTTGAGAGTGAGGATGAGGAGAGGATTACAAACATGATGATAAAGAGCAAGGATGCCCAGATTAGGGAGCTACAAACCAATCTTGGCAGGGCAAAGAATGTGATCAACTTCCTGGAGGTAGAAAACCAACAGTTAGAGACAGAGAAATCCATTAGTGAGGTCAGATCTATCAGAGCCTGGAAGCTGGAAAAGTCGATGCTATGCTAGACGAGACCTTGGGCACTCTTGATGACAGTGAGGTTGAGGAAGAACAACTTCCTAGGAAGAGGCCAACGAAAATTGGGTTGAATAAGCCTTTAGCCCGGGAAAGAGAGATAGAGACAGAGTTGGAAGAGCAGCTCACTCCAAGTGAGATACTTGCCATGGAAATCGGCTATGATAGAGAATCTTGGCTAGAGAGAGCCAATATGCACCTAGAGGGTCAACTTGAGAAGGCAAAAAGAGACATTAACCTGCAGAAGAAGATGGAAAGACATAATAAATGAGGAACATAATTGCAAGGGCCAAGCTCAAAAGAGCCCTTACAAAGATTCAAGCACAAAATGAAGCAAGGGAAAAGGAAAAACTGGATATCCTTGTTGATGTATCCCTCCAAGATTCCCAGACATGATCAGCAAGGTAAGTTCCAAATTTTGGCACTTGGTGCAAATTTTGAGTTTTTGACTGTTTGCTAGCAGAAAAAAGGGCCAAATGCACAGCACCACTAGCGCTGCGCTCTTTTTTGGGGAACCCAAATGAAAAATGGCTTACATATTCATGATCCTCATGGAAATTACATCATCCATGGAAAATTTCACGGCTTTTGGAGCAAAACTGACCACTCAAAAGGACCAAAAACCACCTACAAAACACCTTTCTGCCCTCTTTTCAGCACTGGCATTGCGCCCTTTGCAGTCTTAGGAGAATGTATTTTTTACTAGGAAAATGGATTCCAATCTAGAAACTAAAAGCTGATATGGAAACTAGACAGGACAGGCTTTCCAATGAGCTATAATGGAGCTCATTTGGACATCTAGAAGGCCTCCAAAACTCAGCAGCAAAAAGGGAAACTTTTCTAGTTTTGGCACTGCGCCCTTGCCTGAAAGTCAACAAAACACATTAGAAGTTATTGAAAAAGATATTTTTAAGGCCTTGAAGGCAAATAACGCCAAATTTATCTTAGAAGTTATGTTAGAAGTTATTTTTGCATTTAATGAGTTTGGGATATTTGTGTCTTGGGCCTTGCATGGTCTCAATGGTCAAACGCATTTATTATGTAATTAATGACTTCTAAAACCCTAACTAGGGTTTAATTCATCATTTGGTAGTTAAATACTACATGTAAGCCTCATTTTTGGTTGTTGGTTGATTATTGAGATGAATATTACATAGACTTGGATTTGTGAAGAAATTGGCTTTGGAGCTTTGTGAATGTTTTGGATTGAATGTCAATGAAGCAAGCACATTGATAGGATTCATGAACTTGGTTAATGGTGATTTTGTTCTAATTTAGTACATTTTTCCTTCTGTTTTCATATTGTTTCATCTTTTCTCTTGCAATAGAACATAAAATTTAGGTTAAGATATTTTGTTAGAGGCACCTTAAGCCTATCTGCTCTTTGTTGCTCAATGCTTTCCTCTGCTAGGTCTGATTGGAGAATTTATAATTGCTCTTTGATTCCACTTAGCTTGTTGTCTTGAAAATGATTTAATGGAGTCAAGCTAAATAATTTTATGGTATGCCCTGTCCTTTGGTGTAGCTTAAAACATTGTTTTCAAGGTCTTCTTTGAATTTTACAGGTTAGGGTTTGGCTGAAGAAGTTTATGGTTTTCCCTGTCCTTTAGTCCATCTCGAATAGTCACTTTGAAGGTATTTTATTGTTTGATTAAGGAATTTAGGAGTTCCCTGCTCTTTAATCATTACTAATGTGTTATCTTGAATATTTTCTTCCTCTGAAGGTAAATAACTAGAGAATTTAGGAGTTTCGTGCTCTCTAGGGTTTGCTGGATTGTTGTTTTAAAGTTTACTTGGTAAAGATGGGTCAAAGAAGTTCATGGTGCGCCCTATCCTTTGTTTATTTCTTAAGCATAGTGATCTTGAAAGCCCTTCTTGTTATAGTATATGTTAAAGGATTCTTAATTGCCCTTTAAACCTACTATTTTCATAATTTAATGTTCATTTCACACCTACATGAGCTACTAAGATCCATTTGGCTTTGTTAACTGTTAGAAAATTATATATTACGGAGCAATGCAACACATAAAATATGCGGAAAATAAAAGCACAAAAAAAAAATAAAACCAGAGAGACACAGATATATGTTGTTCACCCAGTTTGGGCTACGTCCACCCCGAACAGCCAATCCTTCCTTTCTATTATCCAGCAAAATGAAGAGACACAACCTATAGCAGATCCACTGTAATATCCTCTATTCTGTCTCACAGTCTCCCTCTCTGTTTCTCACTCCGAGAATACACATACAATACACAGCTGCAATACAATACCCTCATAAAAACAGAGGGGTTGCTTTCTAGGGAAAAAAACCCTAAGCTAAACATAACTTCTACCGTCAGATCATTTGCCTAATGAATGGCCCAGATTGACAAGAAATTACTATACTTTTACAAGCAATTTTACATCTGTTTTTAGCTTTGGGGGCGCTGCCCCCGAAACCCCTCGCCAGGGGGGGGCTCCATAAAGTCGTTGCCGCCCCCCACGGCAACGATTAATTTACGGGTGACGTTGCCACCCAATTTAAGGTACAGGGGTCCAATGCTATGATACAAAGTAAACAAGATAATCAGGCTCCACACCCAACAATCTCCCACTTGGAGACTGATTGTAGAAACTCCACCGTTGCTTCATTTGCTGGAAAATAACTCCTCTTTGGACCTGGTTGTTTCTCATCTTCATCATCATCCTTGAAGACCAATTGAAACTGGGCACATTCTTAGTTTATCCCTGTTACAACTTTTGTTAGCATATCTGCAGGATTCTGGCTAGTGTGTATCTTTTCCAGCTTCAACTCTCCATCTTCCAATACTAAATGTATGAAATGGTACTTGAGATGTATGTGTTTAGTCCTGGAATGAAATGTTGAGTTCTTTTCAAGATGAATGGCACTTTGGCTATCACTGTATAGTGTGCCCATATCATGCTTCTTACCCAATTCATCCATAAACCTTTGTAACCAAATAATTTCTTTACTAGCCTCTGTAGCAGCAACATACTTTGCTTCTATTGTTGAAAGTGCAACAACACTTTGGATTTTTGAAACCCAACTGACAATTGTTCCACCTACAGTAAATACATATCCTGTAGTGCTCCTCCTGTTATCTTTGTCACCTACCATATCTACATCAACATATCCCTGTAGAGCAATGTTTGAACCACCAAAGCATAATGTTTGATTTGTGGTGTCTCTCAAATATCTGAGAATCCTAGATTGTTCATGTACCTGCTTACAACTCCCACTGCATGTGCAATATCAGGCCTTGTGCAGACCATTGCATACATTAAGCTTCCAACTACTGATGCATATGGAACTTTAGACATATATTCCATTTCTTTGTGGGTATTGGGGCACATCTCCTTACTAAGTTTGAAATGGCTAGCAAAAGGTGTACTAACTGGTTTTGCATTCTGCATATTAAATCTTTTTAACACCTTTTCTATGTACTCATTCTGAGACAGTGTCAATTTGCGATTTTTCCTGTCTCTAGTTATCCTCATACCAAGGATTTGTTTTGCAGCTCCCAAATCCTTCATTGCAAATGAATTTTCCAATTTTCTTTTGAGCACATTTATTTCCTGCATGTTAGACCCTGCAACAAGCATGTCATCTACATACAATAACAATATAATATAGCTACCATCATTTTGCCTTTTCAGATAAACACAATGATCAGAGTGACATCTAGTATAACCTTGTTCATACATAAACTTGTCAAATTTTAGATACCACTGCCTTGGGGCCTGTTTTAAGCCATACAAGCTCTTCTTTAACCTGCACACCAATTTTTCTTTCCCTTTTACCTCATATCCTTCTGGTTGCTGCATGTATATCTCTTCCTCCAAATCTCCATGGAGAAATGTTGTCTTTACATCTAACTGTTCAAGATGTAAATCTTCTGCTGCTACAAGACTTAAAATAGTTCTGATTGAATTCATTTTAACAACAGGAGAAAATATTTCATCAAAATCAATACCTTTCTTCTCTGCAAACCCCTTCACCACAAGTCTAGCTTTGTACCTTCGTTTTCCTCCATCTTCTTCCTTCAGCCTGTAAACCCATTTATTCTGCAATGTAGTTTTACCTGCAGGCAACCTGACTAAGTCCCAAGTCTGGTTATGCATTAAGGAGTCCATCTCTTCTTCCATGGCTAGCTCCCACTTCTTCCTGCTTTCAACCTGCATTGCTTCTTCATAACATTCAGGTTCACCAGAATCAGTCAACAATAAATAATATAATGAAGGAGAGTATCGTTCAGGGGGTCTACTTATCCCGGTAGATCTTCTAACACCACTTTCAGGTGTTTGAGGTGCCTGTTGCTGTTGTGGTGGTTGCTGCTGCTGTGGTTGTTGATTATTATTATTTTCAGGCACCTTTATTTTTTCAGTTATCTCATCAAGAACCGTGTATTCCTTGCTTTCTTTTTCATGTTTCTTTTCCTGCAGCTGATTCTTATACAAGACCTTTTCATTGAATATTACGTCTCTGCTCCTAATGATTTTGTGATTTTCATAATCATATAAGCGATAACCAAAATCATTAGCACCATATCCAATAAAGGTACATTTCTTTGATTTTGCCTCAAGCTTTGTTCTATTTTTTTTATTAATATGGACAAAGGCCTCACAACCAAAAGGCTTTAAAAAAGAGTAGTTTACCTTTTTACCTGTCCATGCTTCCTCTGGAATACCACCATCCAAGGAACTTGAAGGCCCTATGTTTATTATATAAACAGCAGTATCTACAACATCTGCCCAAAATTGTAAAGGAAATCCTGCATGCAATCTCATGCACCTTGCACGCTCCATGATTGTTCTATTCATCCTTTCTGACACACCATTTTCTTGTGGTGTTATTGGAACTTTCTTCTCTCTACGAATTCCATACTCTAAACAGTACCTATCAAAACTTTTTGCTACAATATTCACCTCTATTCTCTGATCTGAGACACTTCAACTTCTTTCCTGTCTCAATCTCAACCAAAGCTTTCCATTTCTTGAAAGTATCAAATACATCATATTTATTTTGAATACAATAAATCCAATTTTTTCTAGTTGCATCATCAATAAACGTAACAATATAGCGAGAGCCACCGAGAGATGATACTTGAGCAGGTCCCCATACATCTGTATGCACAAGCTCTAATTTTTCGCTCTTCTTTTCTTTCCCAACTCTGAGAAATCTGACTCTCTTCTGTTTTCCATAAATGCAATTCTCACAGAAATCCAAATCAACATTCTTCAAACCTGGTAACAAATTTCTTGAGTGAAGAATCTTCATTCCCTTCTCACTCATGTGTCCGAGCCTATGATGCCATAATGCTGCATCTTCTCCTTTGGAAGTTAAAGCATTAACAGAGTTAGAAATACCATTGCATAAATACAATGTACCAACCTTTTCGCCTTTTGCTATTACCAGGGCTCCTTTGGTGACCTTCCAAGTTTTATCCGTGAAAGTTGTCACACAACATTCACCGCCTAATTGCCCTATTGAAATCAGATTTTTCTTTAGATCTGGAACATGCCTTACCTCCCTTAATAGCCATTGGTTTCCATTCTGCTGTTTTACAAGAACCTTACCCATTCCAACAATTTTACAGGGTTTATCATCACCCAAACGAACTTGTCCAAAATCTCCTTGAACATAGTCATGAAAATATTTCTTATCAGGTGTGGCATGGAATGAAGCCCCTGAATCTACAACCCAAGAATCAGTAACATTTTTTAAAGAAAGAATCAAAACATCTTGTAACACATCACCTGTCACATTTGCTTCATGATTGTTTTCTTGCTATGTGTCTCCTTCTTTTCCCTTCCGAGATCTACAGTCTTTCTTTAGGTGTCCTTTCTTTCTGCATTTCCAGCACACTATCCCCGATCTGGACTTGGATCTGCCTTTCCTTGATTTACTGTGATATCCCGAGATCTTTCCTCTTTCCATTCTTCTTCCCCTAGACTCTGCACTCAAAGCATTACCTGATGTCTCATTGGAGCTTTTCCGTCACATTTCCTTGCTAAGGATAGCACTGACAACATCATCAAACTTTAAAGTACTAGATCCAGAGAAAGAGTTACTAATGGCCATTACTAAACCATTCCAACTCTCTGGCAATGAGCACACGAATAACAGAGCTCTAAATTCATCATCAAATTTTACCCCTACAGAACTTAACTGACTGGTAACTATATTAAAATCATTTAAATGGTTTGCAACAGATCCACCTTCCGACATCTTCATATTAAATAGTCGTTTCACAAGAAATACCTTGTTTGAGGCTGAGGGTTTTTCATATAGTTTCGCCAACATCTGCATCAAACCCTCTGTTGTTGTTTCCTTCAAAATATTGAAGGTGACTGATGCCGCAAGGCACAACCATACTATTCCAAGTGCCTTTCTATCGAGAATGTTCCATTTCGCGTCTTTCATGGCTGTCAGCTTCTTTGTTTTTCCGCTCAATGGTAGGTACAGATCTTTCTGATACAGATAATCTTCCATCTGCATCTTCCATAGTGGGAAGTTTTTGCCGTTAAATTTCTTGACCCTAAACTTACCATCTTCTACCATTGCTCCCACTCAAACCATGAACCCTTCTTTCCTGCGAGTTTATTAGCCAAATATACCTTCGGCTCTAATACCAGTTGTTAGAAAATTATATATTACAGCGCAATGCAACACATAAAATATGTGGAAAATACAAGCACACAAAACAAATAAAACCATAGAGACATAGATATACGTGGTTCACCCATTTTGGGCTACGTCCACCCTGAACAGCCAGTCCTTCCTTTCTATTATCCAACAAAATGAAGAGACACAACCTACAATAGATCTGCTGTAATAGCCTCTGTTCTGTCTCACAGTCTCCCTCTCTGTTTCTTGCTCTGAGAATACACATACAATACACAGCCGCAATACAATACCCTCATAAAAGAGGGGTTGCCTTCTAGAGCAAAATACCCTAAGCTAAACATAACTTCTACTGTCAGATCATTTGCCTAATGAACAGCCCAGATTGACTAGAAATTACTATACTTTTACAAGGAAATTTTACATATGTTTTTAGCTTCGGGGGCGATGCCCCCGAAACCCCCCGCCAGGGGGGGGCCTCCATAAAGTCGCTGCCCCCCCCCCTGGACCCCCCACGGCAGCGATTAATTTACGGGCGGCATTGCCGCCCCATTTAAGGTGGAGGGGTCCAATGTTGTGATACAAAGTAAACAAGATAATCAGGCTCCACACTCAACATTAACTTGCCCTATGAAACACCCTTGATTCATTGTTGTCTTTTTCAAGCCTTTCACAGACCTCATAGCCCAATGGTTTGAATTTCTCTTACTTTATCTATTCTATTTAACAATCAACCCAACCAAACAAAACAAAAAAAAACAAACCCTATCACTTTAACTAGCCTAAAATCAGCATCCTATAAACATACAAGTCATACCTTTTATACAAATATAGAGAGAGCCCTCTCTAAGTCCAAGAAGGCTAGGTCCTAGGACCCCAAAGTTGGTTTGATGTTACGCTTGTCTATTTGGTCTTGCCAATCTGCCAAATTACAGGGACCTAACATAATGGCGATCATGGTGGGACTGAGTAAGTAACAACTTAAATATTCCTTCAAAAACTCAAAAATCCCCTATCAAACTTAGATAAACCAAGTGTTAGCCAAGAATGATATCTGGTTGATTTTCCATACTATCACAATGGCGAACATACTGGGGAATACTCATTAAAAATATTAGTGTTACATAAATAACTCATAAAACCCAAAAATATCTCTAGATTGGTATCCAATTGTTGATGATGGACAACCATAGCAAATCCTCAAACAGTTAACATCATCCACCTGGTGACTCCACTAGTTTCCAGTAGAGCTGGTGACTCCACTATTTCTCACAGACTCCCCTGGGAATGTATTAATCAATCCTGATAGTATAAAACCCATCCACATACTGTGTGAATTCGGTAATCTTTCAGATAGGTCTGTTTTACAAAACCCTTACAAAATTTCAGCCTCCCTGTGTCATGGGTCTGAAATCTAGCTTCAAAAAGAATTAGCACCAGATCTCACCCTGACCCTAACCCTCCTGCAATAGTTGCCAATCCTGAAAGCATCCTTAGGAAGTCTCCTAGATCTAAAAACTAAACTGTTAGAAGACATATCCACAAAGCAAGTTCCCTACCTAAAACCTTAAGAACTTGCAAAATACCCGCTTGCTGATGGTGGACAGCAAATTTGAAATCTTCCACCTGGCGACTCCACAACTCTCAATAGACCTAAAAGACTCCACTGGTAGAAGACTCCAGACTGGTTATAAAGATGCAGTAGCCCTTTCCTCTGACTGATTGACAAATATGAATCCAAGGATACAACACAGGTATGCTCCAACGAACAGAGATCACATTCCTAGATTCCCCCACAAAATGCCTCAAATAAATTAGGACAAAAACCTGCCTATGTTTCAAGATGAAAAGTTTGATGACCCCTTGTTACATCTCATCAAATTTCATATACATAGATGGACGTTAAAAGTTGAATGGCATGAGTACAAACTCATTAAAATGTTCATGGGGACATTAGAATGTAAAGCAAGGGAATGGTATGAAGGCCTAGACCCTGGTAGTTTGTTTTCCTTAAAGGATTTCCACAAGGTATTTTATGAGCATTATAAATAAAATTGTTCATCTTTATCATTAGCTGAAAATTTTTGTGATCAACCTGAAGATCTCATACAATACCTCGTAAACATTTATGAAGATTTGGGAAATTGGCATCCTGAAGATATATTAGAGGAAATTCATGCATTTCATACCCAAGTTAATTTTCATGACAACCAAGAGGAGTTGTTTGAGGATGAAATCAATCAGGGAATGGAAGAAAATCCACAAGATATCTCTGAAGGGACAAGTGATGATTCACCATCTCTTCTATGTGAGGCTCAAGAAGACCTTTAGCCTTATGACCAGCCTTCACAAGATAAAGAGGGAAACTGCGGTTCTATCCAAAGAAAACAGAAAATGCCTCCTCCTTTAACAGAAGAAGAAATCAATAAGATTCTGAACAGGCAGCCAGCCTCCAAATTTTTATGTAAAGAAAATATTTCTATTTTTTCTACTACTGACCTATCCATTGAAACATTTCTTCAAGCAGAAACTATAGAACATATTGATACTAATGTTGTGTTGCCTCCTCTAGAAGACCTATTGCTAGATGATGCTCCTAATGAAGACCTTCAGACATAATTCAACCCACTCAATCGGAGCATATCAGGTGTGCTGGAGAACAACATAGTAGTACATTATGAGGCTGATAAATCATATCATCATGAAGAAGAGGTGGAGTGTCTTTCTCAAAATAATCCCAAGCTCAGCAAAGTGGAGAAAGGAGTGGTCATGGATGAAGCTTATTCCTTAGATCTTCTAGGCCAATTATTGTTCAAATACCCCTTTTTTTTGTCTTAAAAACATTTGAAAAGGGAGTAAACTATGCCAGGAACAGTTTTTTGCAGAGTATAAGGAAGATTTTGAGCACTGTTGTTCAAAAGCAGAAGAGATGGGAGTGGCCTGTTTATTTTTTCAACACACCTAAAAGGCTAAATGAGAATCAATCATGTGGTCACTTACTTGATTGGTTGTATTGGAAAAGAGATTTCACCTAATGTATATATCATATATAAGTTAGAATAGGATAGATAGGCATGCAAATAAGCTCAGCGCTATGAGCATCTTTCTAGTTTTTAGTTTCAGATTGTTTGGACAAAAAGAAAGAAAAAGAACAAAAAGGAGAAAAAGAGGGTAGATAAAAAGAAAAAGGTAAAGCCCCATACCAAAAAAGAATGTTTCTGAAAGTGTGCAAGTCTAAATGCCACTACTTTGAAAAAGGAAGTTATGTTCAGTCATACATCCTAACCATGATTGGACAAGTTTGAATTTATGCTGATAAGTTAGAAAATGAAGATTTTCCAAACCATTTAAACTTGGCTTATCAATAGATTAGGTTAGGAAAATATACTAGTCCCCAAAGCTCAAATCTGAACCAAAGGAAAAGAGAGGGATGAATGACGAATTTCAAATTATAGCCCTCAATTTTTATAGTTTTACTTGTACAAAAATAAAATCTGTGTGCAACCTGTCCAAAATGCCACAGCTCTTGGCCAATCAAATTACTTAACCTTGATTTGGTCATGTTTTGAATTTAATGTCAATATATTAGAGAATGAAGATCCGTCAAATTGTTTAAGCTTGAAAGATAAGTAGATTAGGTAGAGAATAAAAGAGCTCATCAGCCTAATCTAAGCTCTTGGAAGTTATAAGGGTAGATATAGATAGTTTTCATGCTTTCAAAATAAATGATGTCAAGGGTTTGCAAATCCAGGTGCACCCAAATAAAAAATGTTAGGAAAAGTATGATGGGTAGGTAGAGTTGATATTGAAGCAATCATGTTTTTTTTAGAGTGTAAGATCACAGCTTCAAAGAGCAGAAACAATATCGGCATTGCAAAATAAAGGAAACCAGCAAACATGCAAGGCATCTCATCTGTAAAATCAGAGATCTGAGGTTCTTGACACCTCCTAAAAGGAGCTGCCCTCCCCAAGTGGAGCCAATTTTAGTCATCGGTATTTTTCACTATCTTAAGATGACTATAGGAAGTTTATAGATTTCTGAAAACATATTCCTTGAATATCTTGAGTTTTAGAAATCTCATTGCCTTCATTATCCTTATAGAAACTTTTTCACTATTCTATTAGTTTTCCTTGTCATGGTCACCCTGTCACTCCTACAAACTCCTTATGAGCATATACCTCTCATTTCCACCCTCCTTCCCTACCTATAACCTCATTGCCTCATTTTTAACCTGTCAATAGACTCCATCCTTCATCTACGATTTCCTAGTGATTACTCATTCCAATGTCACTTTGGGCATAATAAGTTGTAACAATACTATGTTTTTACTTGAAAATCTCCAAGTCATAATTTCAGTCAAAATCAGGTCAAAGGACCCTCCCATTAGGTCATTAGGGATTTTACATGTTTTAAGGTCATCATTGGATGTTTCAAGCACTGCTTTTCCTTGGCTATAATCTAGCTCAGATGTAATAGAATGTCAAGACATGGTTATTCAAGAAAGACCTAAAATATTTCTAAAGAAGATTACCTCATCAGTTCAAAGTCTACAAATGAGAAAAATGTACAAAGTTTGGCACTTCTGCAGGAGTGTTTAAAGTTGTGTCAACATAAGGTAATTTTGAGGTAGACTATTTGCTCCTAAATGAAGACAACTTATAGCCAAGGAAAGGGGAACACATTGGTCTTGTAGAGAACTAGGGCTTTGAACTTAATGGTCCAGTTGAGTGCCAAAACAGTGATCACTTGCAGAAATGACATGGAGGAGGCACACAAGGCCAAACATGAAGAAAGTCTGTCAGAAAATATTGATGGAATATGGAAAAAGGTGAGGTGAAATGGATAGAAATGAATGAACTTGAAAGGGCTATAGAGAAATTAGAATACAACACTGATGATTGCTACAAAAGAGCTGTAGACACCTAGGGTTTTGAAGAAAGTGGTCAAAGAAGGTGAAAAGCATAAGTTGAGCTCCCTGGTGGAAACAAGAGAAGGTTTTAAAGATGCTAATGTATGATTGAATCCAAAAGTTTTCAAAATACACATGTCAAGCCACAATGAGCCAAGAAGATTCAATTTCATGACTTCAACAAACCTACAGAAAAAAGTGTCAAAGAATGTTAGTGAAAAAGGAAAAAGGGATTTAAAACATTAGAAAGTGGGTTTTACCAAATTAAATCAATTTCCATTTGCCTATAAAGCACATCTTATACTTCAAAGAATTCACTTTTTCCTTTCAAGATATCGAGAGAATTCAGAAGAGAAAAACTTGTGAGTTTTTTGAGTGAATTTGGGCAAAGTGTCTTGGTGTTGCGTGCTCATACTGGCGTTGCGTGCCTGGGAGAAGGCGCTGCGCCCCTAGCATTTTTCCTCCGTTGATTTTTTGAAGGCACTGTGTGCCTATAAGTGGGTGTTGCACCCTTGATAGAGTGTTGCGCTCCTACCCGACAGGACCCAACAAAGATTGCCTTGGCGTTGTGCGCTCCGAATTGGCGCTGCACGCTCAGCATTGGCACTGCGCCCTCAGCACTGGCACTGCGTGCTTGGACAGAGAGGATTGCTCCCTCTTCTAACCACTCAAATCACTTCAAAAATCCTTCAAGTCTTTGCCACAGGTTCTCCAAGCACTGATAAGGGTAGGTACATGCCATAACCCATCTTCAAGCTATTTTGGTCATCATTTAATAAATGAAAGTGAAACCTTAAGAAGGAACCCTAAGTCTTAAGATTGAAATTACTGTTTTATCCATTGTTTCATCCTCCCCTAAGAAAAATAGTCATAAAAAAGGGTTATTACAGTGCTCAAGGGTTGTCACTCATCTAGGCTTGACCCTACACCCATTCTCTTAATTCACTTGCAAAGCTGCCCTTTCATTACCTTCCCTTCATCTCCTTTCACATCAGGCCTAGGGTTTTCAAAAAACTAGTTTTCAACATGTCTAAGGGAGAGGACAATGGCAGTGGTGGTGAGGTCCAAATGCCAAGGAGGCATGATCACAAGGGAGGAAAGATAAACATATTTGAACCCCTCAATACAAAAGAGCTCATGGCATCTCCCCTTATTGTTTCATGTTTCAAATATGTAGGCTGCTTTGATTTTTGTGAGAATGTGCAGCAAGTAAAAAACCACCCTGAGCTAATAAGACTTTTCATTATCAATTTGCATGAAAAACAAGTTAAAATTGCCGGAGTTACCTTTGAGATGTCCACTGATGCTATTTCTACAGCTACTGGGATACCAAGTGTGGGTGAGAAGCGGTTCAAGCAAGAAAACCTAGACATGAGTTACTTTGAACCCTATCTAAAGCCTAGGTATAAAGATCACCACAAGTCCATCTTCCCATTTTCTCATCTGCTTGATAGATATGCACCTATGATGAGAATAATCATAAAGTATTTCACATGTGAGGGAAGGTTCTCCTGCCTCTACTCATACCACATCAAGATTCTTATGCACTTTACTAGAGTGAGGATGTTGCATATACCATATTATCTTTACCGAAGCATTGAAAAAATGGCCTACATAGTGCAAAAGAGAGATTATCCTCAGCAAATGCAAAGCTTGTTTCATCACTCACTTATAAATATGGTGGTTATGCACCAACTACAATAGAAAGGAATTCCATGGGAGACCTTCATTTCCAATGAGATGTTCACTACTCCACAAGGCCAGCCTCAGCAAGATATCCCTTCCTCATCTCATCCTCCCATTCCTACTTCTCCATCACTTCCTGCTACTCATGCATCACCATCCACTCACATTCCTTCACCCCATGATGATCCTTCCACATCACCATCCACTCACATTCCTTCACATCATGATGATCCTCATTCATCACCTTCCCACAACCCTTCACCCTCATCTCATGACACCACAACACCAAATAGTGATGAGGACAGTAAGACAGAGGACACTAAGATGGTTGACATAGAGCCTTTTCCTTTGACCTATCAAAGAGGTCATAGGCAGGTGTTTTCTCCACAGATTATGGAAGGGGCCCTGCCTTCATCATCAACAAAACAACTTGATAAGGTTAAGTAAAAGGTTGAAGAGCAGGTCATTGTTGAAAAAGAGGATGAGCATGAAAATGAACAAGAATTTCAACTTATTGACCTTGAGAGTGAGGATGAGGAGAGGATTACAAACATGATGATCAAAAGCAAGGATGGCCAGATTAGGGAGCTACAAACCAATCTTGGCAGGGCAAAGAATGTGATTTACTTCCTGGAGGTAGAAAACCAGCAGTTAGAGACAAAGAAAGCCATCAGTGAGGTCAGAGCTATCAGAGCTCGAAAAGAGGTTGGAAAAGCCAAGGCTATGCTAGACGAGACATTGGGCACTCTTAATGATAGTGAGGCTAAGGAAGAACAACTTCCTAGTAAGAGGCCAAGGACAATTAGGTTGAAGAAGACTTTAGCCCAGAAAAGAGAGATAGAGACAGAGTTGGTAGAGAAACTCACTCCAAGTGAACTGCTTGCCATGGAAATTGGCTATGATAGAGAATCTTTGCTAGAGAGAGCCAATGTGCACCTAGAGGGTCAACTTGAAAAGGAAAAAAGAGACATTGACCTGCAGAAGAATATGGCAAGGCATTATGCCATGAGGAACAGAATTGCAAGGGCCAAGCTCAAAAGAGCCCTTGCAAAGATTCAAGCACAAAATGAAGCAAAGGAGAAGGAAAAACTGGATATCCTTACTGATTTATCCCTCCAAGCATCCCAAACATGATCAGCAAGGTAAGTTCCAAATTTTGGCGCTTGGTGCAAATTTTGAGTTTTTGACTGTTTGACTAGCAGAAAAAAAGGGCCAAACGCACAGCGCCATTGGTGCTTCACTATTTTTTGGGGCACCCAAATGAAAAATGGCTTACATATTCATGATCCTCATGGAAATTACATCATCCACAGAAAATTTCAGAGCATTTGGAGCAAAACAAGGTCCCTCAAAAGGACCAAAAACCACCTAAAAAACACCTTTCTACCCTCTTTTCAGCACTGGCACTGTGCCCTTAGAAATATTGGGAGAATGGATTTTTTAATATGAAAATGGACACAAATCTAGAAAATAAATGCAGATCTGGAAACTAGACAGGACAGGTTTTCCAATGAGCTATCATGGAGCTCATTTGGACAACGGGAAGGCCTCCAAAACTTAGCTGCGAAAAGGGAAATTTTTCCAGTTTTAACACTATGACCTTGTACCTCAGCGCTGCGCCCTTGCCTAAAATTCAACAAAACACATTAGAAGTTATTGAAAAATATATTTTGAAGGCCTTGAAGACAAATAACTCCAAAGTTAGCTTAGAAGTTATGTTAGAAGTTATTTTTTCATTTAATGAGTTTGGGATATTTGTGCCTTGGGTCTCAATGGTCAAATGCATTTATTATGTAATTAATGACTTCTAAAACCCTAGCTAGGGTTTAATTCATCATTTGGTAGTTAAATATTGCATGTAAGCCTCATTGTTGGTTGTTGGTTGTTGGTTGTTTATTGAGATGAATATTACATAGACTTGGAGTTGTGAAGAAATTGGCTTTGGAGCTTTGTGAATGTTTTGGATTGAACGTCAATGAAGGAAGCACATTCATAGGATTCATCAACCTGGTTAATGGTGATGTTGTTCTAATTTAGTAATTTTTTCCTTTTGTTTTCATATTGTTTCATCTTTTCTCTTGCAATAGAACATAAAATTTTGGTTAAGATATGTTGTTAGAGGCACCTTAAGCCTGTCTGCTCTTTGTTGCTCAATGTTTTCCTCTACTAGGTCTAATTGGAGAATTCTTAATTGCTCTTTGATTCCACTTAGCTTGTTGTCTTGAAAATGATTTAATGGATTCAAGCTAAAGAATTTTATGGTATGCCTTTTTCTTTGGTGTAGCTTAAAACATTGTTTTCAAGGTTTTCTTTGAATTTTACCGATTAGGGTTTGGCTGAAGAATTTTATGGTTTGCCCTATCCTTTAGTCCATCTCGAACAGTCACTTTGAAGGCATTTTATAGTTTGATTAAGGAATTTAGGAGTGTTAGCCCCCCTATGAAATTCTTGACGAGAAATCTGGGGGCTATGTCATTCTGGAGACCTTCAAGGAATGCATCTCCCCTGAAGACACATCATCCTTGAGGTCTCTATGTGCTTTGCCTTATACAAGTCCCCTCTGCTGGTTCCTTTCCCTAAGGCCTACATTACCCCTTGTACCACTGCTAACAAACACAGTTTCCCTCTCCTTCCCCTTGGGCAAGTTCCCTTTATTCCTTTCATCCCCACCATTAATCTCTTATATTCCCCCTTAAGTCCCCCTTAATTCCCACCCTCACCCCTTATTTCCCCAGATTTCTTCTCTATCTCCCTATTGTTGCCCTTATAAAGCTTCAGAATGCATTAAAAATGTGTAAAAAGTTATATATTTTGTATATTGGGCCCTAGCCCCCTCTGGCCATAGTCCCACACCCCGATACTCCTTGAAACCTCGCGCTGGAACCTCCCGCCAGCTCCAAAGGCGCCTATCACAAAGTTTATTGGGCGCATCCTTGACCGCAGATCCGGGCAGATCGAACGGTTGTCGTTTAACCCGCTACCCTTTGTGTTTTTCCCATTCAAACCTTTGATGCTGCCATCGCCGTCCTTTTACCTGTTGATCTAACGGTCCACGTTCTATCCGCCCGATGGACCCCGCCCGTGCACTGTTCCAAAACT
This sequence comes from Pinus albicaulis, assembly GCA_034641835.2. NCBI lineage: Eukaryota > Viridiplantae > Streptophyta > Pinopsida > Pinales > Pinaceae > Pinus > Pinus albicaulis. Next base: position 50,437,452 of record CM076571.1, read on the forward strand.
GCCTGTTTATTCCACACCGCCTTTGGACGGAGGGTGGTTTTCCCCGAGCACCCAGTGATTCCACTCATCGTATGCCACTTATCTCTTGTACGATTCCGAAACCGCCCATCCCTTGTGCATTATCTTTCGACCACGAACGCCGAGCTAAATCGTTGTTGACCGTCAGATCTCGAGCGCCTCATTCAACGGTCGTTGATCGTCCAAGCTGTGCACTGCTTAACCTGGTGTATCGCACCTGCCGGCCCACCGTCTGTCGTCCTTCCACCGTTGATCTCCACCATGATCGACGGTCCAGATCTGTCGGTCCGCTGTTGACCATTCCTTTGCTCCTGGTCCCGCCACGTCACCTCTACGTGTGTCCACCGTACCCCCATTCATGTTGTTGCATATATTCGTCCATATTCGTGTTTTTTAATGTTTCTCAGTCAAATTCACTCTGCGGACCGCCAAACCTCCACCAAAATGATTTGTCACCTTTTTTCACGATTTCTCCCCCAGTTCAGCGTCTGCATGGCCGTCTTCTGCATCCACACCGCATCCATTTCCCTGTCCATGGTTTCTCTTCACAAGTTTCGTGTTTTTGCAGGATTTTCAATAGGAGACGACCACCAGGACGCGCATCTCTGCTACAAGGACAGAGAAGTCAAAGATGATCATTTGCAGAGGCAGAATTTATAAAAAAATGACCCGGGAAGGTGAAGATAGGACGATCACTTAAGAGAATAGGGTTTAGACTCGGTAGAAAATCTCCCAGCGCCATTAAAACCCAAGCTAACCTGTCAGAAGCAAAAATGGAGTGGAAAAAAGTTTCAGTACAAAGCAAAGGAGATTAAGGCACCCTAATGAAGATTTGGAGCCTTAAATCAGCAATTTAAGAGGCAAAGCATCAGATTGAAGACCCCGAGGATCGATTAGGAGGTCCTGAGCGCAAGTAAAAGGTAACATCAGGGTTTATTCATCAGCAGAATGTTTCTCTTCATAAAGTACAGGGCGCCCATACCGCTTTATTTATGCACAATGTCCCTGAAGGAATTTCCACCAGACAACAATTCAAAACCACAAGAGCATTTATATGACAGAATTCTCAGCAGTTTATTTTGTTTATGTTCAAAGCACCTGGAGTACCACAACCGAAATATGTCAAAATCATATCCAGAGAAGATCACTCCTGCATAAAGAGGTGACAGAAATTAAATACTGAGCATTCAAACAGAATGGGTTCCGACCCTGCATTCATTTTTGTCTTTAAAGTTACATTTAGTATTCACCTACCCCCTCATTTGATCTTCTGCTCATCCTCAGCTATAAAGCTCATGAGGAAATCATTGCAATGGTTGTTGATGAGATATCAGTGAAATGCAAGCATTTTCCTCTTGAGATAAGTTCTATGTGTAATATTGTAAGATAGGCTGAGATTTGATGTATTCAGACTGAATGATCAAGTTGTGGGCATTGATGTACCTAATTGGTGTTGTTTTTAATATGACAAGCACATTTATTTGGATCCTGATCTAAAGCAACTGGTGAGGTTTTCCTTTCTCTGTATCTGTGATTGACTTGCTTTCATTTCATTATGTTTCTGTTGGCTCGCATCAGAAGTTTGGCATAAGATTTACCCTTGATAGGTACCTTATGTTGCTGCTCTCCCAGCCTTTTATGTTTTCTTCTTATATGTGTCTCTGAATATTGATTTCAATTGATTTAACCAGTGTAGTGGATGTTATTGCCTACTCTCTGATGTATGAATTAATGAAATATATGTTTAGATGTTCTTGGTAGGATTTAGTTGGATGAGTTGAGAACATTGGGAGGTCTAGAACCTTGTCTCTGCCTCACTAGGATCTTTTCATCTTAATTAAACCTTTCTAAGATCCCTTGTCTTGCCTCTGATTTTGTCCAAGCAGGCCTGGAGTTAAATGACCTCTGACCTGATCTATAGACAGAATTGGATGGTTCCCCTCTTTTCATTTTTAGTCCTTAATGTCCCATTTCATCAACCATCTTTTAAGATCCAAATTCTCTAGATGACTAGCCCAACTGAAAGCTTGCACATCGAACACAAGTAAATCCTTTCTTGACTCCATTTCCCAATGGCCTTGATGTTCCCTGAGTTATCTATCTTTGTCTAGTCTCCTCTTTGCCCACCCTTGTCTTATATTGGGCCCTTCTTTCCTGATTCCCAACAACCAAACCAACAATCAAACAAACAAACCCTGAGCCTATAACTAGCCTAAAATCACAACTTAGAGCTTCAAAGACATACACTTCGACTCACCTAGAGAGATCCCTCTCTGGACCTAGGAGGGCTAGATCCTAACGTCTGAAAGTGGTTCTATGTTGTCTCAAATTTTGGTCTTGTCAACCTGGCCAAAACATGGGAACCCCAACATAATGGCGACTCCGCTGGGGATTCTGAGGTCCAATAACTGAAGCATTAAACTACCTCCCAGTCTCATCACCAACATAATGGCAACTCCACTGGGGATTCTGAGGTCCAATAACTGAAGCATTAAACTACCTCCCAGTCTCATCACCAACATAATGGCGACTCCGCTGGGGATTTTGAGGTCCAATAACTGAAGCATTAAACTACCTCCCAGTCTCGTCACCAACATAATGGCGACTCCACTAGGGAGAATCTGAGTACATTTCACTCTAAACATTTTAAAAGACTCAGAAGCTTAGAACTCTGGTTAGGTTGACAGTAATTCACTCCTTTCTTGAATCGACTTCCATTGTTGAGTGTCCATCATACTCTTAGATAGAGCCTGGAAAGGGCCAGGTAGCCTCCAGATCTCATCCTCTTTTAGAGGTGACATATATGGTAAATTCCCTTCCAGTCAATCTTTGGTTGGAATTTGTTGTTTTTGAGAAGATCCCTAAAAGGTGATAGTGCCTAAACACGGTGGTGGACAGTGTGGCCTCTTAGATATACCCTAAAACCCTCCACCTGGCGACTCCATTATTCCTAAACGTAAAGACTCCACTGGTGATCAGTAGGCCTGCTGGTTATCTTGGTTTCACATAAGACTTCACTGGGAGACCAGCCTCTAGGACAACATCAACCACAGTAGAAGTAACAAATAGGGTTAAGCTGCTTGGCTAAGAAACAACATTCTGGCTTTTAGGACCATTCACACGAGAGCTTATCCCAACCCTGACCCACCTGAAATAGTTGACAATCCAGAGAGTATCCTTAAGGGAGCTCCTACACCCAAAAGACCAACTATTTCTAGCCACATTCATAGAGCTAATTCTGCACCAGAAGACCTCGCAGCTCTAGCACATTTTCTCCCTGACCTAGACCCTCCAAACAGATTATCTAGAACTAGGTCAGTCAGTACTCTAGACCAGCCAGACCCTCAGCTTAAGGACACAGAGACTCCTCCATCCACACCTCCTGATATTCACTTTATTCAAAACTTGGGGCTCTGCCACCCTAGATCTGCTCAGCAAACCACTGCTGGTCCTAATATCCCTGTCATCCATATACCAGCTGCTCCAATCAATCCTTTACCTCATCAGAATATCATCATGGCAGCCTGGTATGCTCCCTTAGTATTACCCCAGCCCTTGTTACCCTTACCAAATGATTATCAATCAAATATCCCACACTTCACTGCAAAAGAGTCCATAACAGCTCAGCAACATGTAGATAAAATGGAGGATTCTTTTGATTACATGGAAATTGATGATGAAACAATCAAAATGAGAATTTTTTCCCAAAGCTTAGGGGGTGATGTAAAGAAGTGGTTTAAAGGCTTACCCCCTGGCAGTATCCAAGATCTCCCTGCATTATATCAAACCTTCATCAACAAATGGGAAACTAGGGCAAACCCTCGCCAACTCCTAGCAGAATACATGAACCTTAAAAGGAATGTGGGAGAGAGTGTCCATGATTACACCACTAGATTCAACAGCATCTACAATGCCCTCCCTCCACATATGAAGCCTCCACAAGGTATGGCCCTAGAAAAATACCCCGAGGGGTTTGATGCTGACATGGCCTATGAGCTTAGGGATAAAGAGTACACCACATTGGAGGACATGCAGAAAGGAGCAGTGAACATAGAGGCGAACCTGATTGAGAAAAGAGCAAGATTGAGGTCTGAGAAGAGGGTAACATATAGGGATGACAATGTAGCTTCCACTTTAGACCCAAACTATGATAGATTATCCAAAAATGTGGATAAGCTGCAACAAATGATGGAAAAAATGGTTGTCACAGTTAGCAATCAGAACAGAAACTAGAACCAAAATCAGAACCAAAACTTTAGAAGGAACAACAATACTCCCAACAGACAAAAAGAGTCAGATCAACAAGTTATTCCCCCATTCCAAAACTTTCTGGATGAGGATGAGGGAATCATAGAAGAGTCTGAAGGGAATGCAATAAACATGCTCGAAACAGAAGACTCAGTCCTTAACTGTGATTCAGGGGAAGATCAGCCCTCACCTTCATACTGGAAGGAGGAGTGGTTCGAAACTGAAGATTACAGATTAGGATTCGAAAATGCCATGATGCAGGTCAGAGAACAATATGAGCTTAGGAGCAAAAATAATCAAGAAAATTCCAAAACAAAGACTCCTGAGGTAACCATCAAGAAAAGACTTGATAAAACTTCTAAAGCATCTGCTGAAAATAATAAAACAGCGGCCCAAAGTTCTGGAAAAAACAAGGAAAAAGACAACCAAGATACTGAAAAACAAAGCCAACCAACCAGCAGCACTAGCACTGCAGTTAGTGCTCCTGAAAAAACAATTCCTAACCCTGTACATAGTGAGAAATCACAAACTGATTCAGCTACTAAGGCAGTAGCAAATAAAATGGAGTTGAGCACTCCAAAGACACAGTCCACTTTCAATTTAGAGAGTGAGATTGCAAAAATAAAAATCTCTATCCCACTCTCTGAGCTGGCCACTCAGAATGTATATAAAGGCCAAATTTTGAAAGCATTAAATCTGGGGGAAAACAATGACACTGTAAATTTGAATGATGATCAGCCTACCCTCCTGTTTGGTCCAAAGATTGAAGGAAAGTTTCAGGAAGGGGTAGTTCCACCTTTCTATATTAGTCTCAACATTCATGACAAAATACTCCACAATGCCATGCACGATTCTGGAGCGTCACACAATTTAATGCCTAAGGTAGTGATGGAAAAGCTAGGCCTGGAAATAACACGACCTTACAAAGATCTATATTCATTTGACTCTAGTGGAGTAAAATGTCTAGGCCTAATCAAAGACTTATGTGTGAGCTTGACCCAGATCCCAGCTAAATGTATGGTCATGGACGTTGTGGTGGCAGATGTACCACCCAAGTATGGCATGCTGCTATCCAGATCATGGGGAGCTAAGCTTCAAGGAACAATGCAGATGGATGGCTCATATGCCACTATCCCCATCTTTGGCCAACTTAGAAGACTGTATAGAGAGTCCCAGATGAAATTTCTAGTCAGTAGCCCCGAGAAACCAGAAAATTCACCATTATACTCTGTACACACTGACCTGGATTCTTTCATTCTTTATAATGACCAATCCTTAGGAGAACCAGAATCAGAATGCAGAAATTCAATCAAGAACGCAGAGCCCATGGACTTTAGCATAATGGCTACCCTAGAAGAGTACGATGAAGAAAACCATGGGCAGGGTGCTGAAAACGAAACTCAGAGTGAATCAGGAACACAATGCAGTCAACCTATTAGTCACACCCTTCAAACTAACACGCCACGTGAAGAACAAGATAACCCACAACCTAGTACAAGCTCTCCAACGAAACATAATGGCGAACCCCTGTGGAAAATGAATTTCGATGGATCCTGTACTAGGCAAACTGCTGGAGCAGGGGTGTGGCTACATAACACAGAAAATGATCATGCAGAGAGCCACGCTGTCAATCTGCATTTCAAATGCACTAATAATATTGCTGAGTATGAGGCTCTTATCCTGGGCTTAAATCTGTTGAAAAAATTAGGAGCCCACAGGATAGTAGTACGAGGAGACTCTGAGTTAGTGATCAAACAAGTGAACGGTGAATATGCAGCGAAACATCCCCGATTAAGAGCATATAGGAATGACACTCTGGATTTACTAAAAACATTTGTCGAATATGAATTAGTGTTCATTCCTAGGAGTCAAAATGTTATTGCTAATGGATTAGCTTGCTTAGCTAGTTCATATCCTAAGACTCCAGCTGACCAACAAATCATCATTCAGACCAAGTTCAGACCTGCAGTGCCAGACAACGAAAAATATTGGCAGGTCTTTGAGGGTGACAAACAGATTGAATATTTTCTGGTGGGCAGAAATGAGTTTGAATTTCCTGATTCAGACTCAAAATCTGATGACAGCTACCCAAGTGAGGATCCCCCAGATGATCAAGAAACACCCTGTAACATAGAAATAAACACCTTTTCTGAAGAAGCTGGAAATCCAACCGAAAAATGTGAAAACGCAGATAGTGAAGAAGTAGAAGTGTTGCAGGCCAAAGACAAGAATATACCCAGAGGCCTAGCACCCTTAGAGGACCTATTCGACTTCGATGATGTAGCAAAAAATCCCACTATATAACATGCGGACTCTGATGTTGAATAATGCAACATAGGCACTGAAGATAAACCCAAAATGATCAAACTAGCTAAGTCTATACCTGCAAACATGAAGAAAAAATATATTGACCTATTCAGGGAATTCGTTGATGTGTTTGCATGGAGCTATGAAGACTTAAAGGCTTATGACACCAATATCATACAACACAAGATACCCTTGAAGGAAAATCAGAAGCCTTTCAGACAAAAACTCTGTATAATCAATCCGAAACAATTGCCTACAGTAGAAAAAGAGATTAAGAAGATGTATGATGCAGGCATAATAGTTCCTGTGAGGTTTTCTGATTGGGTGTCAAACTTAGTAGCTGTGAGAAAGAAAATAGGGGAAATCAGACTATGCATAGACTTTAGAAACCTCAACAGAGCCTCCCTAAAAGACAACTACCCCTTTCCTAGAATGGAACATATCTTACAGAAGGTAGTGGGCTCTAAAAGGATTTCCCTGTTAGATGGTTTTTCAGGATATAACCAAGTGTTGGTACTCCCAGAAGATCAACTCAAAACAGCATTTACCACCCCATGGGGCACCTTTATGTATGTGAAGATGCCTTTTGGGCTGATGAATGTTGGAGCCACCTTCCAAAGAGCAATGGATATAGCTTTCTCAGATGAGATAGGACATTTCATAGTTGTCTATTTGGATGACTTGACTGTCTTTTCCAAAACTAAAGAAGAACACCTGAAACATCTAAGGAAAGTTTTTGAAAAATGTAGAAGGTATGGTATGTCACTGAATCCTAAGAAAATTGTTTTTGGATTTCAAGAAGGCAAGCTTCTTGGTCACATTATATCTGAAAAAGGGATTAGGATAGACCCCCAAAGAGTTGAGGGGATACTTCAAATCACACACCCGAGAAACATCAAAGAATTACAGTCCTTCATTAAGAATATCAACTTCCTAAGGAAATTCATACCCAATCTGGATGAGCACCTTAGGAATATGACTAACATGCTAAAGAAAGGTGTAAGAGTTAAATGGACTATGGGAGCTAAACAATCCTTTGAATCTGTAAAACTTGCACTCATGCAAGCCCCTGTCCTGATCAGCCCAAATTTTTCAAAATATTTCCTAATCTTTTCATTTGCCTCTGAACACAGAATAGTTGTTGTCTTACTGCAGAAAAACACAGAGGGAATGGAACAGCCAATTTCCTTCTTCAGCAAAGCGCTAAGAGATGCACCCTTGAAGTACAACATTATGGAAAAATAGGCCTATGCCCTAGTAAAGGCCTTAAAGGACTTTAGGGTGTACATTCTACATTCTCACACCATTGCTTATGTGTCGTTAAAGATATCTTGTCCCAGGACCCTGATGGGAAAAGGGGCAAATGGATTGCTACAATCTTGGAATACGACCTTGAAATAAAACCCACCAAGCTGATCAAAGGTCAAGGCCTAGCCCAGTTAATGGCTGAATCAAACTTGCAGGCCCTTGACATTAACATGATAAATGCCTTAGATGAGCAGGAAGGATTGCCCCATCCAAATGTTGAGGAGCAGTTTCAAAACTCTCCTTGGTATTCTGATATCCTTTATGTGCTCACCAATCTCAATGCCCCTCCAGAACTGTCCAAAACTAAGGCCAGATTCACAAAACTCAAAGTCAGAAACTACTTCATCTTGAATGAGAATCTATACTGGAAAAATCCAAATGGCCTATTGCTGAAATGTTTGCCTGAACCTGAAGCTGAAAGAATCAAACAAGAATTCCATGCTGGGGAGTGTGGAGGCCACCTGAGTTGGAAAGCTACTGCCAATAAAATACTCAAGGCTGGTTATTATTGGCCTACACTCTTCAATGATGTCCATAAAATGATCCTTACCTGCCACAAATGCCAGATTTTCGAAGGAAAAAGAAAGCTTCTACCCCTCCCATTGCAACCCATCACTGTAAAAGGTCCTTTCATGCAATGGGGTCTAGATTTTATAGGGGAGATTCATCCAGCCTCCTCAGGACAACACAAATGGATCTTGACAGCCACTGACTATTTCACTAAGTGGATAGAGGCCATCCCCACTAGGAATTCCACAGATTCAGTCATCATTAGGTTCCTATAAGGTCATATTCTCTCTCGGTTTGGTTGTCCAAGAAAAATAATCTCTGACAATGTTGTTGCCTTCGGATCCAAGAAAATGGTTGATTTCTATCACAGGTACGGAATAGCACTTGGTCATTCAATTGCCTATTACCCTCAGGGTAATGGCTTGGCTGAATCATCAAATAAGAGCCTAGTGGAAATCATCAAAAAGCTATTAGAAGAAAACAAAAAATCTTGGCACAATAAGTTGGTGCATGCTTTGTGGGCTGACAGGCTTACAACGAAGAAATCCATTGGCATGTCACCTTTCCAGCTAGTCTATGGAACAGAAGCAGTATTTCCTACCAGCCTTGGAGTTCCAGTAATCAAACTTGTCTAGGAAATTCAGTCAGAAGAAGACAGTATGGTGAGAAGAATTAATGAAACTATTCATCTTCAGCAAACAAGGGAACAGGTTTACAACAGAGCAGTTAAAGTTCAGGAAAACATAAAGAAATTGTTTGACAAAAGAACCAAAGCCACAGATTTCAAAGTTGGAGACAAAGTTCTGAAATGGGATTCAAGAAGAGAGGACAAAGGTAAACATGGAAAGTTCGACAGCTTATGGCAGGGTCCATACATTATCCAAGCTACTGTGGGCCCAAATGCATTTTTTCTTCACGAAATTGATGGTACAGAGCTGTTTGGGGGTCCTGTCAATGGCAGGATGCTCAAGCACTACTTCTGCTAAATTTTAGTCTACAGTTTCATTCTCCATTGTATATATCATTGCAGTTTTGTTTTGCTAAAAAAGAACAAAAAAAAGAGAAAGAGAGGGGTTCAGACACGCTCAAAACATGACCCTCCTAGAGACAAGAAGAATCAACTCTAACATGCCCAAAACCAGAGCTGAAAGGAAGAAAAGGAAGTGACTCTAATATGCTCGAAACTTGAGTCACAGAAAAGAAGGATATTTCAAATTGCAGATTTCCAGCCTTCACAGTTTTGTTTGTTGCAGAACTTTATCCATGAGCAACTGTTTTTATGCCTTGGATCCACAACAAGTCAGACAGTTTAATCCTGGCTTGGCTGTTTTCAATTTCCTATCTTAGAATGTAGGAGAAGAAATCTGTTGGACAGTTTAATCCCAACAGATGTTAGATTAGGTAGAGAAGCATATGAGGCCAACTGTTTAATTTGGTCTCATGGAGTAATAAGGGTAGATTTAGAATAGGTTTGTTTTTGTTTTAAAAATAAAATGTAAAGGGTCTGCTAGCTCAAATGCACCCTAAAGAAGAAAAATGCTATGATTGTAGTGTGGGTAGGTAGTTTTGATGGGGAAAATGTTTCTGTTGATGTAACATATTCATATTGTGGGAGCTGACCAAAGAAAGGGATGTGCCAAGCAGCAGGCAACTGGCCTACTCCAAAGATCATTTCTGGTTTCTTGCCTCCTTCAAGAAGAAGCCATCCCCATGTGGAGCCACTGTTAGCCCCCCTATGAAATTCTTGACGAGCAAGCTGGGGGCTATGTCATTCTGGAGACCTTCAAGGAATGCATCTCCCCTGAAGACACATCATCCTTGAGGTCTCTCTGTGCTTTGCCTTATACAAGTCCCCTCTGCTGGTTCCTTTCCCTAAGGCCTACATTACCCCTTGTACCACTGCTAACAAACACAGTTTCCCTCTCCTTCCCCTTGGGCAAATTCCCTTTATTCCTTTCATCCCCACTATTAATCTCTTAAATTCCCCCCGAAATCCCCCTTAATTCCGACCCTCACCCCTTATTTCCCCAGATTTCTTCTCTATCTCCCTATAGTTTCCCTTATAAAGCTTCAGAATGCATTAAAAATGTGTAAAAAATCATATATTTTGTATATTGGGCCCTAGCCCCCTCCGGCCATAGTCCCGCACCCCGTTCCTCCTTGAAACCTCGCGCTGGAACCTCCCGCCAGCTCCAAAGGCGCCTATCACAAAGGTTATTGGGCGCATCCTTGACCGCAGATCCGGGCAGATCGAACGACTGTCATTTAACCCACTACCCTTTGTGTTTTTCCCATTCAAACCTTCGATGCCACCATCGTCGTCCCTTTACATGTTGATCTGACGGTCCGCATTCTATTCGCCCAGTGGACCCTGCCCATGCACTGTTCCAAAACCGCCTGTTTATTCCACACCGCCTTTGGACGGAGGGTGGTTTTCCCCGAGCACCCAGCGATTCCACTCATCGTCTACCACATGTCTCTTGTACGATTCTGAAACTGCCCATCCCCTGCACATTATCTTTCGACCACGGACGTCGAGCGAAATCGTTGTTGACCGTCAGATCTCGAGCGCCTCATCCAACGGTCGTCGATCGTCCAAGCTGCGCATTGCTTAACCCGGTTCATCGCACCTGCCGGTCCACCATATGTCATCCTTCCGCTGTCGATCTCTGCCATGATCGACGGTCTAGATCTGTCGGCCCGTTGTTGACCATTCCTTTGCTCCCGGTCCCGCCACGTCACCTCCACGTGTGTCCACCATACCCCCGTTCATGTTGTTGCATATATTCGTCCATATTCGTGTTTTTTAATGTTTCTCAGTCAAATTCACTCCGCGGACCGCCAAACCTCCACCAGAATGATTTGTAACCTTTTTTCATGATTTCCCCCCAGTTCAGCGTCTGCATGGCCGTCTTCTACATCCACATTGCATCCATTTCCCCGTCCATGGTTTCTCTTCACAGGTTTCGTGTTTTTGCAGGATTTTAAACAGGAGACGACCGCCAGGACGCACATCTCTGCTACAAGGACAGAGAAGTCAAAAAAGATCATTTTCAGAGGCAGAATTTATAAAAAACCGACTCGGGAAGGTGAAGATAGGACGATAATTTAAGAGAACAGGGTTTAGACTCGGTAGAAAATCTCCCAGCGCCATTAAAACCTGAGCTAACCTGTCAGAAGAAAAAATGGAGCGGCAAAGCGTTTCAGTACAAAGCAAAAGAGATTAAGGCACCCTAATGAAGATCTGGAGCCTTAAATCAGCAGTTTAAGAGGCAAAGCATCAGATTGAAGACCCCGAGGATCGATCAGGAGGTCCTGAGCGCAAGTAAAAGGTAACATCAGGGTTTATTCATCAGCAGAATGTTTCTCTTCATAAAGTATAGGGCGCGCATACCGCTTTATTTATGCACAATGTCCCTGAAGGAATTTCCACTAGACAACAATTCAAAACCACCAGAGCATTTATATGACAGACTTCTCAGCAGTTTATTTTATTTCTGTTCAAAGCACCCGAAGTACCACAACTGAAATATGTCAAAATCATATCTAGAGAAGATCACTCCTGCATAAAGAGGTGACAGAAATTAAATACTCAGCATTCAAATAGAATGGGTTCTGGCCCTGCATTCATTTTTGTGTTTAAAGTTACATTTAGTATTCACCTACCCCCTCAATCGATCTTCTGCTCATCCTCAACTATAAATCTCATGAGGAAATCATTGCAATGGTTGTTGATGAGATATCAGTGAAATGCAAGCATTTTCCTCTTGAGACAAGTTCTCTGTGTAATATTGTAAGATAGGCTGAGATTTGATGTATTCAGACTGAATGATCAAGCTGTAAGCATTGATGTACCTGATTGGTGTTGTTTTTAATATGACAAGCACATTTCTTTGGATCCTGATCTAAAGCAGCTGGTGACGTTTTCCTTTCTCTGTATCTGTGATTGACTTGCTTTCATTTCATTACGTTTCTGCTGGCTTGCATCAGAAGTTTGGCATAAGATTTACCCTTGATAGGTACCTTATGTTGCTACTCTCCCAGCCTTTTATGTTTTCTGCTTATATGTGTATCTGAATATTGATTTCAATTGATTTAACCAGTGTAGTGGATGTTATTTCCTGCTCTCTGATGTATGAATTAATGAAATCTATGTTTAGATGCTCTTGGTAGGATTTAGTTGGATGAGTTGAGAACACTGGGAGGTCTAGAACCTTGTCTCTGCCTCACTAGGATCTTTTCATCTTAATTAAATCTTTCTAAGATCCCTTGTCTTGCCTTTGATTTTGTCCAAGCAGGTCTGGAGTTAAATGACCTCTGACCTGATCTATAGACAGAATTGGATGGTTCCCCTCTTTTCATTTTCAGTCCTTAATGTCCCATTTCATCAACCATCTTTTAAGATCCAAATGCTCTAGATGACTAGCCCAACTGAAATCTTGCACATCGAACACAAGTAAATCCTTTCTTGACTCCATTTCCCAATGGCCTTGATGTTCCCTGAGTTATCTATCTTTGTCTAGTCTCCTCTTTGCCCACCCTTGTCTTATATTGGGCCCTTCTTTCCTGATTCCCAACAACCAAACCAACAATCAAACAAACAAACCCTGAGCCTATAACTAGCCTAAAATCACAACTTAGAGCTTCAAATACATACACTTCGACTCACCTAGAGAGATCCCTCTCTGTACCTAGGAGGGCTAGATCCTAACGTCTGAAAGTGGTTCTATGTTGTCTCATCTTTTGGTCTTGTCAACCTAGCCAAAACATGGGAACCCCAACAAGGAGTTCCCTGCTCTTTAATCATTACTAATTTTTTATCTTGAATGTTTTATTTCTCCGAAGGTAAATAACTAGATAATTTAGGAGTTCCCTACTCTCTAGGGTTTGCTAGATACTTGGTAAATCTAGGTCAAAGAAGTTTATGGTGTGCCTTGTCCTTTGACTCTTTCTTAGGCATAGTGATATTGAAATCCCTTATTGTTATAGTATATGTTAAAGGATTCTTAATTTCCCTTTAAACCTACTATTTTCATAATTTAATGTTCATTTCTCACCTACATGAGCTCCTAAGATCCATTTGGCTTTGTTAACTTGCCCTATGAAAAACCCTTGATTCATTGTTGTCTTTTTCAAGCCTTTCACAAACCCCATATCCCAATGGTTTGAATTTCTCTTACTCTATCTTTTCTACTTAACAAGCAACCAAACCAAACAAATCAAAACAAACAAACCCTATCTCTTTAACTAGCCTAAAATCAACATCCTATAAACATACAAGTCATACCTTTTATACAATATAGAGAGAGCCCTCTTTGAGTCCAGGAAGGCTACGTCATAGGACTCCAAAGTTGGTTTGATGTTACCCTTGTCTCTTTGGTCTTTCCAATCTGCCAAATTACAGGGACCTAACAGGCTCCACAGCCCGTGGATTTGGGTATTCTCCAGAAGCCCCTGTTATAGCCAGTTCAGCAATAAAAGACGAAGCTGAATCCACTGATACTTCTCCACCTCCCTTGCACCCTAATCCCGAGGCTAAAGAAGTTAAACAATTTTTAGTACTCCAAAGCTTTTTACAAACCAATATACAAACCTCTATGCAACACACACATGTTATACCCCAACCAATTCATCCTCATAATCTACCACCACCACCCCTCATGGATGTACCTGGGTTCCTCCTCAACAAATATGCTCCATTGGCTCTACCTCAAGTACTGAATGACATGCCACAAGTTTATCTAATGCTCCTTCCTCGGTTCACCGGGGAAGATAATATTTCAGCACAGAGACATATTGAAAAATTTTGCACCTTTGCTGAAAATGTGAATGTAGAGCACTTAGATGTGGTGTTAAGGCTTTTCGTCCAATATTTGGATGGAGAGGCTCGGAAGTGGTTCAAGTCTCTAGTCGATAACAAAGTCACCACTTGGGAAGAAATGGAGAATTTCTTCACACTAAAATGGGGAGAAAAGAGGGATCATTGATACGTTCTCACAGAGTTCAATGCTCTTAAAAAGAGACATAATGAGGATGTAACATAATTCACAAAGAAGTTCAATAAGCTCTATAATAATCTCTTTGCTGAGATAAATCCTCCCCAAGCAGCTGTTAAGGTGGTCTTCACAGGAGCTTTTGAACCAGAGTTTGGGTTCACCCTAAGAGAAACAAAATCCACATCTCTGGATCAGATCCAGATTGATGCATTGTAGGTAGAAGAAAACTTTACTTCTACTGGTAAATTCAAAGGGAAGATAGAGTATGGAACCAGAAAAAAGAACAGGGAGGAGGCTTCTACTTCTAATCAGGAGAGGGAATCACAGGAGTATAGAATTTAAGAAATGAATAAGTTGATCAAGAACTTCTCAAATAAATTGGTTAAGCTTGAATTAGAGGCCAAGAATTCCTCTCCTTGTTCCAACCAAATGATTCCTAACCATGGGTTTAACCCCCAGTATCGGAATCCCCCTCTACAGTTATTGCAACAAGAAAGGAAGGAACAGCAAGATCACATTCAACCTACTCTATACTTGGAATGAGAGTTGGAGGAATGGGCCGAGGAAGTCACAGACATCCTAGAGAATCAATTCCTCGCTTACTCCGATGATGAGGAGGGTGAACTCACCCTGCAAGGGGAGAAAGAAGAGAAGGAAGCCCCCCCAAAAGACCAAGATATTGACAATTACTGCAGGTAGTTCGTGGATTTCATGAAAGCTCAAATACACAAGAAGTATGATCTTAAGTACTCGAGGAAGAGAACCCCAGTGCAAGAACAAAATGAAGAGTCCATATCAAGAGAACAAATCCCTCCTAGTTTTGCTAATAAGGGGAAAATTCCATTAGAAGAGTCAACCCTTCATAAATTCACTGCAACCACGTCCACAAAGCAAGAAGAAGATCCCCCCAAAAATGAGAAGTCCTCATATGTAACCTTGAACCTTCCTGACCATCCTAAAGAGTAGTCCAAAGAAGTTATTATAGAAAAAGCTCCCATAGCCTTTAACCTCCAGAAAGAATTAGAGAAAGTCAAGATCCCAGTTCCCCTAATTGAGCTCCTGAAACAGTCTTCATACAAAGCTCAAGTGTCCCACTTCATGCAGTCCCATGGTGTAAGCACTCTGCCTGACAGCCTTAATCTTCAAGAAGAATGACCCTGTTAGTCTAATTGTCATTGATGTCAATATCCATGACCAGTAAGCACAATAAAGGGAATCATGAGGAAGCAAATTCAAAGGAATCAATGAAGAGGTTCTTCATTATATTTCTTCTCTCAACACATTAAAAACATATTTTCTAATACCTTTGAGGAAAAACTATTTCATGATACCTCCACCATCTGAAAGAGCATAATTTTAGCTTTCCAGCAAGCTACTACTCAGCCCAAAACTCCACGCGGTTTGAGAGTTTTTGAATTTTTTAAGTTAAAATATAATTTCTGGTCTGTCAGCTGACATCATCCTTCTAGGACAAGTCGGCCTACTTTAAAGGTCACGTCCCTTCATTTTTCACAACATGATGCGCATTAATAAGACCATAAGACCTTGTTTTCTACTCAAGCAATTCAGTCAAGAAAATATAGAATGGTGAAGACAAGTTCACAAATCGTGAACTGAAGGAGGCAGCATATCAAAATTTGTTTTGGGTTAAACAAAATATAGTTGAAATAGTGCCCTCGGATCAGTAATACTAGTGGAAGAACATAGCTGTTTTTTGAAGCACGAGTTAAGGGTTGACTAAAATTCCTAACTAGGACCAAAGATTTACAGTTATATATATGCTCAAGACTGAATTATTTTAAGGCTCAGATCTCTTGTTAAGGGGTAGAATACACCTACAGTGCTTTGAAATAGTAAAATCAAAGTCTGTTCATTTGGACAGGAGACTCAAAATTCTGATACAAACCCTTGGATGCGTGGAAAGTATGGTTGTTGGAGGACTAATAACTCATGACACCTACAGGACTTTGGAATTGTAAAAACAAAGTTTCAAACATACATTACAGTCTCAGGAATTCAGTATATTTATTGTTGGTAGAATTAGACCAGACCCAGAATTTAGAAACTTTGAATCTATGTTATAGAAGTGTGGGTACATCGAATTGTTGACATCGGACCTATGGCATTCCTTCATAATTCAGACCTGTGCCTTGGTAAAAGAAGCTCTAGATAGTGGAGAACTATTTGTGTTGTGTGGTGCAGAACTTTGGTAAAGCTATGGTGCAGAAGAATCATCATAACCTAGAGCAACTAAACTCTTGAAGTCTTGGTATAGCTATGGTGCAGTAGTCTTGGAACTGTCTGGTGTTGAAATCTTACTGGGGTGCAGAAGTATTGGTACAATACTTTGGAGAAAATTTGAAAAAGAATTTGATGCAGAATAGTTGGTATTGTATGGTGAAGATTGGTGCAATGGAGCATATTTGAATCAATCATCTAATAAAGAAGCAAAGAAGGATTGGTCTCCTTGGAGTAGGAGCTCCTAAACACAAGGTTGGTGCCTTGAGAAGATAGGGTCAAAGCCCTAGAGGTCAGAGCCTCATCAAAGTCCAGGTTGGTGCTTGGTAACAGGTTGGTGCCTGTTTCATTAAAAGGGTTGGTGCCCTTACTCATCTATTTTATAGTATTATTATAAAGGGAATATAAATTCTTATTAATCCTTAATATTATCATTATACACCTCTTTGTTTTTACTTGTGAAGAATCTAACTGGAAATAATTAACAATTGAAAATAAATACTGATTCACCCCCCTCTCAGTATTTCCAACAATTGGTATCAGAACCAGCTTCTCCATTATCAGCCTAACAGCTGGAAGAAGGATTCTTAGGCACAATGAAGAACATGGAAGCAACAGAGAAACTGCCTATCTTTGATGGAAAAAACTTTAGTTTTTGGAAAAATAGGATGTCCTACTATCTAACGTCTCTTGGTCCTGAAGTATGGCACTCTGTTTTGGATGGGTACAAAGCTCCTGCTAGTCTTCCAACTGATCAAGATGAAAGAAGAGCCTACATTACTAATTTCAAAACTTTAAATTCGATCACTTGTGGAATTACGGATTCCGAATTTACAAAAGTCATGGATTGTGACTCAGCCAAAGAAGTATGGGATAAGTTGGTTTCTCTATATGATGGGGACTCCAAATTTAAGAAGGCAAAGCTTCAAACCTATAGAAGACAATTTGAGAGTCTGAAAATGGATGATGAAGAAGATATTGTATAATACTTCCTCCGAGTAGCTGAAGTGGTTAACTCTCTTAAAGGACTAGGAGAAAATATTGAAGAAAGCACCATTGTTCAAAAAATCCCGAGATCGCTTCCTGAAAAATTTGACTCCAAAGTGAGTGCCATAGAAGAAATTAAAGACCTAGATACTCTCAAGATGGATGAACTTCATGGAATTATTATTGCCTATGAGATGAGGAAAGGGAGCCCAAATTTCAAAGAAGCAGCTTTCAAAGCCTCAAGATCTACAAAAGAAGGAAAAGGATGGAATTGCAACAATGATGAATCTGATACTGAAAACGAGTTAGCTCAATTTTTATGAAGACTAAAAAGGAGATCTAAGCTAAAAGGTAAGTACCCTTTTATTTGTTTCAAATGTGGAAGAGTTGGTATCCTATGATTTAGTAGATTGGCATACTAAATGACAAGGCAACACATAAACCAGTCTTTAGAGCTCTAGGATCTAGCCCTCCTAGTCTCAAAGAGGGATCTCTCAATTTTTTGCAAATATATGACTTGTTTGCTTGTAAAAGGTTGATTTTAGGCTAGTTATTAAGCATGAGTTTGTTTGATTGTTTGATGGGACATGATGATCTAGGCAGCATAGATAGGAAAGGGAAATCTCTAAGTCATTGGGAAATGGAGTCAAGTAGAAGTTTGTAACAAGTTTGTAGATGAATCAGGTGTATCAAAGGGCAAATCTAACTTGGCTATTGGATCTACAAGTTTTTTAGGTGAAATGAAATGAACATTAAGGGTTTAGAATGAAAAGTAGAACTAAGGGAAATTAAGAATCCTTAATTATATGTACTTCTCAACAAAGGTACTTAAAACATCATCTAAGCATGAAGAAGTATTTCATAGACAGGGCTAACCATGAATTCTACAAACCACACTTCAGCAAATAATAATTTCAAGACAAACTTTCAAAATGAAATCTAGGAGTCGAGGAACGCTCTATTTCATCAAAGATTTCACTTAAAGGATAAGAAAACATTCAAGATTCACAAATAATTGCATTCATAGAAGAGGTAACTCCTAGACATCTTTGATTACAACTAAAAAGACCTTCAAAACAATTATTTAAGCAAGAACAAAGGGTATGATCAAAACAAACCTCTTTGGCAGACTGTAAACAATGGTACTTTAAAGGGAGACTTCAAAAACAGTTTTTAAGTGGCAACAAGTAAGCAGGGAAAACCATAAATCATTCTTGAGACAAAATATTTGAACTATTCTTGAAATAAACAAGCTTAAGGGTTTAAAAGTAGTCAAACTACTCAATAAACCTTCAGCAGATGAAAACATAAAGACAGCGAAGAGTAAACAGGTCTAAGGTGCTTCTAGGAGACATTTCTTAGCCTAAACTTTTTACTCTACTGTAAGCAAGAAATGATGATAACAGAATGGAAAATAGGAAAAACACTAACAGATTAGAATACTTTACTAACATCCAAGCCCAGGGATCCAATGACAGATCTTTCTCCATCAACAAATAAGTCCAAACATCCACAGGTTCCAGATCATCAAATTTCCTTCAACTTCAGAAAAAATATGTATTACTTCAAAGAGTTATCAAATGCCCCCTATAAAATGAGTTCAAATGCATTATTTATGCTACAAATGAGGAGGTGGAACCATCTAGGGTTCAAAATGTTTATTAATGACAAATTAAATGCACTCCTATCTTTAAAAACCATGCAAGGCATAAGGTAGGAATGTCTCTCAACTACTTCTCTGTGTAATAAATCTGTCTTTTACTTCCTGATGATGAAATAGTTGAAAAGATTGACTTTGAGGCCTTTTTTTGTCTTTACAATAACTGTCTGGCAGCTTTAAAATATCTTTTTTGTGTAATAACTGCCAATTTTCCCCTTGGGATAGAAAGCAGGCCACAGGTGGCAGTTATATTTATTAAGGGAATAACTGCTTCTGTTGATGTATTCGAGGCTTTTTTAGGCCTATCTTGCCTTAATTTAATCATAAAAAGTGTGTCTAGGCCTAATCTGTTTAGCCTTAGTTTGCCTTTTTAATTGATCATCGTTATTCCTTCTTTCCCTTTATACACTGCTTGAAACTTTTGTTTACTTGTCCTTCAACTTTAAACCTTAAGCATTTGATCACTAATTTTCAAAGGGATAATCTTTCCAGCTTTATCCCTTTAAAGCATGTTTTCAGCCTAATTCTTCCTTTAGTCTTCATAATCGTTTATATTGACTTTATGTCCTTTCCGAACTGCTTTAAACCTTTCTCAGTTTATCTTTAGCTGTGTCTTTGTCCTTTAATCATCAGATTAAGCTTTTAGTCTTCATATTTTCTTTTGAACTTTGGCTTTCACTGATTTTCTGGTGTACAGGTGGCCTTGGCACATTGGAGGGTTTGATAAATAGTCAATATTCATGATATATTGGTTAAAACATAGATTTTCACCCCTTTTGGTATTTTTTCTTTGATTTTTGGGCCACAGAGGACTATGATCCTCAGCTTTAGCACTGTCTTGGACTGTTAATAGCCTCCTCCGCCATTGAACCTGAAAACAACCATTAAACACATTATAAAATCTGGCTTGAGGGCATAAAACTACTTTACAGAGGCTAATGGAGGGCAGAGGGGCTTTGTAGAGGGAGGCGAAAGCAGCAATGGTGGATTTTAATGGCAGAGGACGAAAAATGGATTTGAATGGACTTTGGCATGAAGGAATGAGGATGGGCGGTAATGGAAAACTGCCAACGGTTTTCGCGCTGCCAAAAGGCAGTAAGCGGTATTATCGCAAATGAACGTGATACGTTTCATTGCTTGACATGCGTCCTAGTGAAAACCGCCAGTTTCACGTGCAAAGTTCTCTGCAGGGAGGTTGGGCAGAGATTGACGTGAAAACATGCGATAACCGTTGGATCTGGGGAAGCCAGATCAACAGCGGAGAGGGCACGCGATGGGGGAAAGGTGCTCGGGCGGATGAGCAGTGGGCCATGGGCCGTGACATCGGCTCTTTTGTCGTGGAGCGAGGAGCTGTCGAGCGGGGGTGTAAATGTTCAGTTTATATGGTAGGCGTCGGATCTGGGGGGGAAAATAGATCGACGATCGAGATTGGATGCGACGGAGGAAAGGAGATAGATGGTGGAAGAGACATATCTAGCTGTCAGATCTTATAGATCGACAGCTAAGATCGTGTCGGAGAAAAACGGTCGAGGGAAGGTTTATAAATGGGAAATGGGGCTTTTGCGAAGGAAATGGGAGCGGGAAAGGTGGGTCCCCTGTGTAGAGGGAAAAATCTCGGGCGCAGTCCTGTGGAGGAGACAGGGGACCGAGGGCGGAGGAAAAAGGGGTTGAAGGGGTTTAAGCGCTTGATTATAGCACTTGGTCACGTAGAGGAGCAGGAGCTGGGTCCTTAAGCCCATAGGGGCTTAAGCCCTTATAATGTAAAAGGTGCTTTTTAGACTAAAAGAGGGATTTTTTGATCATTTTGAGGGGTTCCAATAGCGAGAAGAAGAGTTTTTAAACCATGAAAAAGAGGTTTTTAAAGGTTTAAAAGGGATTTTTTAGGGAAACGAAGAAAAAGATGGGAAAAAGGAGGAAGAAAGGGAAATTAAAATGAAGGAAAGAGTGAGTGAAAACTGAAGGATTTTGAAATATTTTATGAGGGTTTAATGATGAAAAGAAGACCTTAAAGCAGTTTTCTTTGTATCAACAGGACTAATTTGGAGGTTTTGAGTGAGGATTATTCAGAGAAATGGAATCTTGAGGGATAATGAACATAGTGAGATTTCCAAACTCACAGTTTTCTCATAAAAAGCTTGTTTGGGAAATCCATGAACTGATCTAGCCATCATTAGGTATAACTGGAATTATAGATGGCTAACAGGAAGAATAGGTCGTTATGCTGCAAAATGTCCTCATAAACATGATAGTGATGATGAAAAGGACTCTAAAAGAATGATGTACAAAAAGAAAGGGTTTAATAAGAAGAACTTTTTCTCCAAACAAGATGAGTCTGATGAAGATGAATTTGTAGTCATAAAAAGGAAATCAACTGGAAATGTGCGTCATTACAAAGAAAGTGATGATGAATTAGATGAGGAAAGTAATTATCTTGGAAGCAAAGAAACATTATTCATGGAATTTGCAAATGCTGATGACTCAGAATTAGAAGATGAAAGAAACATGGATAGTTTTCTAATGGGTGCCATTGAAGAAAATGAGAATCTACAAAAGCAGAAGACAATTTCTCTCAAAATAGAAAGAGAGGAAGAAAAAATAAGGGAAGCCTTTTTGAACATTAAGCTAAAAGAGAAGGATGATATCTGTGAAAATGTGAAGCTGAAATAATATCTCTAAGAAATTAATTAGAGCAAGTTAAAAGGAGTTGGCAAAGCTCTCTAGCTCTTGACAACATTCTTAATACTCAAAAACCTTAACATGACAAGTCTGGAATTGGTTTCAAAGGAGAATCATCAAGTACAAAGAATAATTCTAGAAGTTATGTTGATGTACTCTCTTGCCATCTAAAAGAAGAAAAGTCGTCTCGTTAGGAGCAAAGTCCCATCTCAAAACCAAGAATTGAAGAAAGAGAAACTCCAAGGAAGAATGTTGGTTCAAGCTATGGATATTACAACAGGTATCAAACTATTTTTCTTGGGCATTGTTACAACTGTAAAAACTTTGGGCATCAAGCTAAGCATTGCAAGGCTCATAAGAATGAAGCACCAAGATTGAATGATCAAACAAACCAACTACGTGGTCCTAAAGAGCAAGGACAAATCAAAAATTACAATTCATTTGATCCTTTGGCTAAGTTTGATCCGTCTTGCTCATTATGTGATAATTATGATCATAATGAACAAAATTTCCCTCTCAAAAGGGAGAAAGCTAAAAATGTAAATCTCAAAACTGATAAATGTGGCCTATCTCTATGTGCTCATAGTGAAGAAAATCATTGGTTCGTGGATAGTGGATGCTCAATACATATGACAGGTGACCAAAAGAAGTTTATCTCATTGAACAAGAAAAATGGAAATGTATCCTTTGGAAGTGGATCCACTAAAATCACTGGAAAAGGAACAGCTACCCTTGTCAATGGACTAGGAAAGGCTCAAAATACCTTGCTAGTAGAAGGGCTCAAACACAATCTCTTAAGCGATAGCCAGAGTCGTGACCAAGGACATAATGTTGCCTTTAGTACAAAAAATTTTGAATAAGGGACTCATCCTCGGGAGAACTTGTGGCGAAAGGAGTAAGAACACCAGATAATGTTTATATTCTCAGTAGAATCCAAGAAGATAAATGTTACTTAAGTCAAACAAATGAAAGTTGGTTATGGCACAAGGGATTGGGGCATACAAGTTGATGCAGCCTAAAGCTGCAAAACCCACATTCTCACTTTATCATGCATATAAAAATGCATGGTCCATTTATCAACCAACATATTTGTCATATTGGCAATTCTTAATGCGAAAAATTTCTATTCAAAACCTATGGTTCAAACCATAGAATAAAACCCACAATGCATATAAAATGCTCTTCAATTTAAAACCCGAAAAAAACCTCATATGCGGGATTGTTCCTTGCTTCATACTCTATGTTCATAAAACCATATAGTAAAACCCATCTCATGAATATCAAATAAATATTCGATTTTGCAATTAAACCCCAAAATAAATCTCTGCCAATACATACATTAATGTATATTCAGACTCACATTTCATTAATACATATCCGGCCATAGCTTCATATATATTCGGCAATGTTAACATTACAAACGTTATTTTAAAACCCAAATATCAACATAACTAATGTTCTCGGTCCCACACTTACCTTCCACCATTCATCAAATCTGACGCTTGTTAATTCATCGCGCTATAACTCCACGCTTTCCACCGTCTATCCACACCCTTATCAACCTCTGCGCTAATTCCGTTTGCGAACACTGTTAGTGGTAGACCGTTATCGTGTTCAACTTACAACTTACCGCTTACCACTTAAGGGCTATGTGAAAACCATTTATGGTTTTCCAAATCCGCCTTTACTGTTCCAATTGCATAGTTCCGCCACTTGTGAACTGTAACCCTACTCACGGTTCCACTTCCACTTTTCAATACAGACCTCTGCATACTTGGTGAATAATTAAACAATCCATTGATTCCTTTTCACTACACTTCTTCTGCGCATTCATATCTGCTTCCATTAGCCTGGATTCAAGTAGACCAACCAGTCTTCAAAACCCTCTCTGTTTTTCATCAACGCATGGCTTAATTACTGATTACTCATCTTCTATGATCCAAATCCATCGCTTTCATTATAATAAAGACCCTAAGTGGGACTTCAAACCCTGATTTCCCTCACTGTTTGTTTACAACAGAACGTCTAGTTTCTCCTTGGAAATGCTTCATACGAAATCAATTTCAAATTCGAAATACATCCAGGCAGGTTTTATACCTCCATTTAGAAATTCAAACTATTCCTTCCATGGAATCGATCCCTTCTGTGATCGATACACATAATTCAATATTAACACACAAATTCAATAATTGAATGTTCCTCCTTGAACCACACAATCTCTTACAAATGTAGCTTGAATATAAAATGACAGAATTCCCCTGTTCCTATCAATTCATCTGCACCCAATATATACACAAAACACAAACTCAGAGATTGATTTTTTTGGTATTAAAACCAATATTTACATAGGAGCTCTTCCTCAGACCTGATCTTCAATCAGTGGCCTTTTTCTACAGCCCGTAAGCTTGCAATTCAAACCTTACCTCTCTATGTTCTAACTTCCTATCTCTCTACCCTTTTTCCTTGAGGCTTTACAGTTTATACAAAAGACTATGAACCAATTTAGGTTCAGGTCCTCCATTATCTCCACAAATTCCTCAAAATCCTCAAAGTCCTAAAATCTATCCTTTATCCCTAAAAATCCTTTCAAACTCATATAATCATGGAACTAATTCCACTTTAGGAATTACAATCAAATCTCTCATTTCCTATAGAATCTAAACTATCCTACTTTCCTCATGTTCTCCAATCATTCGGGAACATTTACAAATTTCTCTCAATATTTAATAGCTCTCATTAAAATCACTCAAAAACATTAATGATTACATAAGAAACCAATATTCTCTTGAAAACACAAGACCCCTATGTCTATTAAAATACAAAGGATTTTCTTGAGCCTAATGCTCCTGCATCAGACTCCCAAGGTTAAAAATAATCATGTTCTTTTAGTCCTTGTCTTCCTGGATCCCATACCTTGTTCTGTAATTTATCATCTATTTCTGCTATTGTTTGTTGCTTTTCTCTAGGTCTCCATACTTTATTCTGCATCTTACCGCTTGCTATGCTTTCACAGTCTGTTCTTGTATTTCTCTTGCTGCTGCTGCTTCTTTGCTTTCCTGTTGTTGTCCTCTTCTGACACACTTTCACCATTAGCCTTCTTATCAATTCAATTTCTTTGTCTAATATATCTTCTGACTGTTGAGTACTTCTATTCCTTGATTGTTGAACTTCTATTCTTGATCTTACTTGCTGAATTCTTACTTTTACTTGTTGAACTCTTGCTACCACCCTGTCATCCTTACCCTCTTTTTCTCTGCAACCGATAACTTCTTCCTGATTGTCACTTATGACAATTTCTTTGTTTCCTGACTTCAGCAATCACTTGGACTGGTATTTAATTTTCTACTCACTATCATCTTCTTTTCTTTGCTTTAATTTGTTTTCCTAGACCTGTTAGCCACCTATAAAATTTGTCATATCAAATGGTGGCTAAAACATTTTTGGAGTCTTCAAGGAACAAATTTTACTGCTAAAAGGTGTTATCTCTTGAAGACTCTTGAAGACATCATGCCCTTGTTTCAATCACTGCTGTTTCCATTTAGAAATCAAAAATTCTGTTGATTCCATGAGAGAAAATACTGCTGCAAACACCATTTTCCCCCCTTCCACTTCAAAACTAACCTCATTTTCTACCCCTTTCATTCTCATGAAAAACCTCTATATTCTCATTTTCCCCTTTTCCCCTTTCATAAAATCCTTTTTACAGAGTTTAAAACTCCTTTTTTAACTATGCCGAAACACCCAAATCCATTGAAAAACTTGAAAATTTTCATGAAAAATACGTATTTTTATATAAAGACTTAAGCCCCCTTGGGCTAAGTCCTAACCACTTCCCCTCCATACGCCTTGGTGTTGGAACCAATTGCTAGCTATCCAAGCGCTTATCGCATCGGAACAATACGCAGCGCGCAAGTCTTTTTGCCTCACAAGTTTTCCGATGCGATTAGCCCTCTGTTTCATAACCCCCGATCATATTATTTCTCCATACAACCCGTGGGCCCGCAATTGGGTGCTAAATCATTGTGAAAATCCATCTCCGATCCATTATTTCCTTTGTATATCAAAAAACCCACTTACCCAAAGTTTTGGTCTAATGCGCCGGAGTTATGTTTTTTTAAAATATAAAAATGGGTAGATTGAAAGACCGCATCAAAACTTCCGATGCGATTAGCCCATTTCATAAGCTCCACCCCCCCTCTGCTTCACTCCATATAAAATCATGCCCGGGACCAAAGGGTAAAGTCCCAAGGCGCTTAATCGCATCGGAGGATTTCACAATGGGTAGATTGAAAAGCTCGACCTTCGATTGCGATTGACCCTCATAGCCATAAAGCCTTGGGCCTATTATCTCTCCATACATCCAAAGGCCCCGTAGACGGACGCCTAACCATATCATATATATACCCTGCCCATACCATAAAACTTTTGTTTTTATTTTTTTGGGTTTTCATATAAATATAAGGGGGCCCGCTCGTCTATTAGTTGAACCCATTGTTAGTATGAATCTTTCGTCGTAAAAGATCACTTTAGCTACGCATAAAAATTATCCCTAACATCGATTATGGCTGCAAAATATATTTAAGTCTGCTGCACAAATTCAGATCTAAGCACAAAATACATTAAGCAGATAAAACATAATATGGCTCCATGCATCCAATAGACAAGACAAGAACAAAGTGTTTAAAAGAATGATTTATATTATATTAAAGAATGGGGCACCTGAGAGGAAAACAAGAAAGGTGTTTTCCGGTTCTCCTCAATGGGATGGGTTCTTGAAATTCCTCGACATTTCAGATCTAAAATTCCTCTCTCTAATTGTGGTAGAAAACCCTGAAAAACATAGAACTCAATGGGAGCTCACAAAGAAAAAATGGAAAATGGTGACCAAGAATAGATCCAGTGTGATCTAATGCAATGAAGGTGACTAATGAATGGGGAAAACCCTTCTATTTATAACAAAATATTGGGATGTTCTAGAACTCGGTGCATGAATAAAATATTATTAATCAAATTCTAGAATCGCCTTTTAGGAATATTTTATTATATTTGTTGGAGGGAAAAGGTCTTTTGACTTGGGTCAATTCCTTTATTTATAAACAATAAATAAATAAATGATTTATTTATTATTTTAGGGACACGATGGGAATATAATTAAATAAATAATGATTTATTTAATTATTTAAAAATGATTTAGTCAAATTTAACTAGGAATATTATTTAAATAATGATTTGAATAACTTATTCCTAGGAAATACTTAAATAAATAATGATTTATTTAATTAATCTCCTTGTTTTGGGTTAAATATGACCAGGAAATATAGACAAATGTTATTTTATATGGTGAAAGCAATTTTACTTAGGGTAAAATTGGTCTTACATGGTGTACTTGGGTTCATCTAATGATAATGAGTTAGATGACCAAAAAAATGGTGTAACGGATTTCCCCCCAACGTACGAGTGTTAGGAGAAAATCGTATGACCGAAGTACGTTGTAAGAACTCAATCACTAGGCATCAAGATGGAAGCAAGAGAGAGGAATATAAGGTAGTCTAATGTGCTAAAGGACTAGACCCGGAGGAGATGAGACTTACAGGTGCAACAAGTCTCTAGGTGATGAAGTAGTACCAATGTTAAAGGCGGCGGGGGAGGCATACCTATGCCCGCCGATACAATAGTACAAAGAATAAGGTGTCCGGAAAACCATGGAACGCAAGGATGAAGCATATGTTGGCCTAAACATGAGCCAGATAAATAAAATGATGAATCCCACATACATGTGATGCCTGGAATAACCGTCAGGACTTATACAAGAAGATTTTAGTACATGAGATACAAATATACCCGAATTCCCCCTACACATGGGGAAGGGCTCACAACATCTAACTGATATATGCAAATCAAAGAGGTGCTGCAAGCGGTTGAGGCTGATATCATCAAATGAGAGGAGCTACATCAAGGGCGGAAATGAAAAAGTCATCCAGGAATGTGGGGGGCCACCTGCACGGCCACCCCCTCATGAGGGTTGAGACATCTCACACACGCCCTGGAATCACCAATAGTTGCTGTTGCATCACTGGACCATCAAGTGTATAGATCACGATCATGCTGAGAAGAGCTCGAACCAAGGTACACTACCCCTAGACATGGCTTCTGGAGTAAATGAGCTAATGTCGACAGAAGTAGGTCCGCCATAGGTGAGGCAATAAGGGAACCCCAACTAAGGCACGAGGGAAAATAGTAGAACAATGAACAGATAGACACTAATGATGATGATGGGATGAGGGATATGGAGGAGTGGTTGGACAACTTCCCTTGTTAGAGCATAAAGGGCATGGATGGCTTGGTAGCGACTAACACAATATCAGGAGGGATAGGGGACAAGGGTGCGGAAGGCCATAATGTGCAACATGAGAGAGGGATCAAGCAAGAAAGGAGGGAGGACTATAGCGGGGTACAAAGGGACTCGGAATGGACTCCATGAATGCAATGATGATCGACTGGGATGCTCTAAACAAGGGTGACTCGATGGTGCTGCCTCATAGTAAGGGTCCAATGGGGAACCATAAAAGCATGAGTACAATAGGGTAGCTCATGATGAAGATCAACACGAACGAAGACAAGTAAGGAGGCAAAGTGGTGCCCCAAGTACAAGTGTCATAAGTGAAGAAATTCGATTTTGAGAAGAGGTGAAGAGACCCTTCATGGACAAAATGTGTCCTGGTGAAGTATCAAAACATGGAAAATGGACAGATACCCATTTGAGTGCTCGGTGAGAGCTTTCCAATGGTGTGGACGGTGTGTCAAACGAGGCTACGGTTTGGTCACAGCGAGTGAAAGAAAAAACAGGGGTTTTCTTCTAATAAGGAATTTTCCCTCCAAAATCATTCATTTTCTTGTGTAGCTGTGGTGAATGTGGAGAGGAGAGAAGGCCCTAAATCTTGCAACGATCGTAGCAGACAAACCGACCATTAGAATCGTGATCCGTGAATTGAAGGTAAGAGGCCTAATCCTACTCTCTGTTTTTGATGGATTCAAAGTTCAGATTAGGGTGTTAAATCTCAGTAACTGCCCCTACTTCATCATTACAGTCGGGTCGCACTTTTTGGGGCAAAAGCTACGACCTGGGATGCAGGTTTTGGCCTGAAAAGTGCGACCTAGCCTAGGATTTGCCCAAAAATTCCGACCTGTGAGATGTGGGAGGTTTTAGTGCTGTTATGGGCTGAGATTCAGTTTTGGTGTAAGTTAATGTAGTTTCGTTGATCTGTAGACTGACAGAAATGGTGTTTTTGTGCAGGTATGGCAGAGATACGGATCAAGTGGAGAGAGAGATACTTAGGTACATTACGGACGGAGATCCAGATGGATCAGGGTGTCTGTCGTGCGCTGGCTAGGTATGGGGTTCTGAAATTTTTGGAGAACCCTTTGATGAGGGCTAGGGAGCCCTTGTTGGCCCGGATTATCAATTATTGGGATCCAGATCATGAGGCATTTATAGTGCAAGGGCATAGGATTGAGCTGACGGTCCAGGATCTATATTTCTTGACTGGTCTCCCACCATTAGGGATGGTGGGAAATACATAGCCAGTGTTACCACAGGGGTGTAACATTATGGAGTTTGTTGAGCGACATTGTCGACCAGGTGTCTAAGTCAAAGGGAATCGGATATCCATTGGGGATCTAGAGAGGTTGGAGACCCGGGCAGTGGCCGCAGCAGTGTTGTGGGTCTTGGGGAGTCAGGTGTTCCATCACATCACTAGAGGGCAGATGATGATTGTAGAGAGTGTGTTGGGGGGGACCTACTATGGGTGGGCCCAGATGATGTTGGTGTCGGTGAAACGACAACTGTCGCTATGCAAGCGGTAAGTGAATCATGATTGTGCCTATGGGATGGTGTTGTGTTCTTTCTTCTTTGAGAAGATCCCGACCTTGCGACCTCATATACAGTTACCTGATGGAGGTTCGAGAGAGCCAATTGTTAGTATGAATCTTTTGTCGTAAAAGATCACTTTAGCTATGCATAACAAATAGCCCTAACATCGATTATGGCTGTAAAATATCTTTAAGTCTGCTGCACAAATTCAGATCTAAGCACAAAATACATTAAGCAGATAAAATATAATATGGCTCCATGCATCCAATAGACAAGATAAGAACAAAGTGTTTAAAAGAATGATTTATATAATATTAAAGAATGGGGCGCCTGAGAGGAAAACAAGAAAGGTGTTTTCCGGTTCTCCTCAATGGGATGGGTTCTTGAAAGTCCTCAGTGTTTCAGATCTAAAATTCCTCTCTCTAATTGTGGTAGAAAACCCTGAAAAACATAGAACTCAATGGGAGCTCACAAAGAAAAAATGGAAAATGGTGACCAAGAATAGATCCAGTGTGATCTAATGCAATGAAGGTGACTAATGAATGGGGAAAACCCTTCTATTTATAACAAAATATTGGGGTGTTCTAGAACTCGGTGCATGAATAAAATATTATTAATCAAATTCTAGAATCACCCTTTAGGAATATTTTATTATATTTGTTGGAGGGAAAAGGTCTTTTGACTTGAGTCAATTCCTTTATTTATAAAAAATAAATAAATAAATGATTTATTTATTATTTTAGGGACATGATGGGAATATAATTAAATAAATAATGATTTATTTAATTATTTAAAAATGATTTAGTCAAATTTAACTAGGAATATTATTTAAATAATGATTTGAATAACTTATTCCTAGGAAATACTTAAATAAATAATGATTTATTTAATTAATTTCCTTGTTTTGGGTTAAATATGACCAGGAAATATAGACAAATTTTATTTTATATGGTGAAAGCAATTTTACTTAGGGTAAAATTGGTCTTACATGGTGTACTTGGGTTCATCTAATGATAATGAGTTAGATGACCAAAAAAATGGTGTAACACCCATCTCCATCATTAATCGTTGGCCAATCTGAGGGCCAGCGCTGTATCGCATCAAATGTTTCTCCACCCCCGATGAGCTCTTTGCCGTCGATCTAATCTGCAGATCGATGGTTCATACTCAATCGCATCGGCGCCTCCAAGTTCTTTGCCCCGCCGATCGCAAAAGCTCCAATTACATCCAGGCCGTCCGCGTGTCAAAATCCGACGACCCAGATCAAATCCCCCCAAATTTGGTTATATTTATGCGCCCCGAGTCATAAATTTTTTTTGACCAATCCCGACCATTGATCTCTGCAAATCAACGGCCCTTATTTACCCTTCCTCCACCATCACATTATTTCATTCCATCCTCAGGCCCAATCTCCGCCGTTCAATCTTGGATCCTGCAACTCGGATTTAATCCGCCCTTCCTCTTATAACCTACGCATATGTCTCATATCGTGCTCGTTTTCCAACCGTTAGATCTGAGGTCCCAGATCTAACGGCCCAAATCACAAGTTACGTAACTTTTAGCACGATGTTTAATTTCCCAAGGGCCACGCGAAATGGGTGGTTTTCTGAGGCCACGTGTCAGGCAGGGACGCATATCGCGTTCCAAAAGGCAAAACCACCTCCCCGCCCTTTCGCCGCGCGAAAACAGTTGTTTGCCCTCTGAAACCACTTTCCCTCTTTTCCCTTGTTCATTGTCGCACGCGCCCTCCACCGTTGATCTCTGCAGATCAGCGGTTTAGATTTAAACCTTCTTTACATATCACCCTCCACCCTCGCCGAAGGTTTTCAATGCACGATCACCGCCGTTGATCTCGTGGGCTGGTCTCATCCAACGGCCCATGATCATCTCGAGCTCCCACCTCTATTTTTAACCATTTTTCTTCCAAAGCAAAGGCTTTAAACCTTTTCCTCCGCATTTTTCTTCCGTTTCATTATAAAGGGCCTTTCCACTTTATGTTTTTCAACTGACCCCCACCGTCGATCTTCGCGCGATCGACGGATTTGACTTATTCTCCTCCTCTGCTCTCCTTTTGACCGCCTCTAATGAATTCCAACCGTTGGATGATGCTATCCAACAACCCTACGCTCCTCCCCTCATCCTCTGCAGTAGTAAAACCCAAAAATGCAGGATTTCTTAAATATTGTTTGTGTTTTGCAGGTTTCAAAGGTTTTTCCGATTATAATATAAAGAAAAAGAAATTTGAGGGTGACGATCCTCTGGCCTTTCGTTATCAAAGGGAAAGAACTACGAGGGCTCTATTCCACGTCTCATCGATGCTTCATGGACATTGATGCCATATGAGCCCTGCGTAGCACTGCACATCAACAAGACACAGAGTTAAATACATTAAAAGAGTATCAGTGTCGAAGATAGAACAAAATATTGAAGACAATTTGGGGATTACGGCAAGATTGATTATCAAAAGCCTAATCCTCCAAATTAAAACACAGTTAAAGAAAATCGTAAGTGTTTATCAGATAGAAAGGCCTCCACCACCACATCTGAGGAAAATTGATTCCTCTCAGCTACCACAAAGCCACCTGTAGCCACAAGCATTCAAACGGAGGCCAAATTTATTGATCAAAATCAGATATTTGCCTCAGCGCAGCCAGAGAGTTAATTCTGCCAAAGAACTTAATGACTAAATATCTACAGAGTTACTCCAACATGACACAGAGCCTGAAAAGTCAATAAGAGATCTCACCAAGCTTAAATCTTAATGTAAAACATTTAATACAGAAGACACATATGTAAGCTTCTTCATCGAGCCCCTCAAAGGCCGAGAAGCCTTCAGTCTGTATTAAATGCCCTGCGAGATCTTTTATCCTCTCCCACCTCCTCATTCCTTCTATAAATATTCCTGTAGAGGATGAGAAAAGGTTGGTTGCTGAACTTTGAAATATACTTGAGCTTGAGACTTCTACTTGTAAATAGTGTTCAATGGCTCTTGGAGCTCTTCTTGTGATAGAAAAGTTAGTCTGAGAAGTGTAGATGATTGCTAAACTAAAGCATTGGACTTAAAGCTGTAACTGGTTTGGAGCATCAATACAAGTTGATTTATGGGATCCTAGTCTATGTCGACGATGATGTTATTTCTTATTGTGAATTGTTATTCTACTTCTGTTTTCACTTTGTTCATCTTCTCTTATAAAGAACGGGATGCATAGAGTTAGGACATACTGTATATCAGTACCCTTCTCTAACTGAAAATATTTATCTGTATGTTTTCTTCCAAATTGTGTTATTTAGGAATGATTTAATTCAATTTAAGCAGTAGGAATGTTGGCGTTCCCTCGTCCTCATATCTTAGCTAAATATTGTTCTTGAATGTTATTTTCATTTCATGTCAAGTAGAGATGAACTAAGGAAGATATGGTGTGCCCTGGTCCTAGTTTTATCCCAAAAGACTGTCTGAAAGTTTCCCTTGGAATGTGTTAAAAGCTGGCTAGTTTCGAAGTACTTACCAGATCTTAGACCATTCTTTGTTATCTTTGTGTTTGTCTTGAAAGTTACCAAGTAAAGCAGAGCTAGGAGAGGATTTGTGGTGAGCCCGGCCCACTAGTTTCTACTCCAATAGTTGCCTTCAAGTTTCTCCCCTATTTTTAAGTGTTTTCTATTGAAAGTGTGTCAAAGGTTGGCTAGTTTCGAAGTACTTACTAGATCTTGGATTGCTTTTATGTCTTTCTTAAGTGTTTTTCAAAGGCTGGCTAGTTTCAAAGTACTTACCAGATCTTGGGCTGCTCATTGTTCTTCATTGGTTTAAATTCCCCTTCTTGTTGTACCATTTCATTCCATAAATCAAACTTTAGAGAGATCCTTAGACATAGATGACTTGCCCCATGGACCACTCTTGCCTCTTGTTGTTTCAATTAAAACCTATTATGACTCCATAGCCCAATGGACTAAAACCTGCAATTATCTATCTTTTTGGCCAAAGCTTGTTCTGATTGCTTGCAACTTCTCACCTTTGAAACTCTTTGCATTTAGGACTTTCCACCTCAAATAATAATCATGCTCAACCATCCAAAAACAAACAAAACCCTTGGCCTTCATAACTAGCCTAACATAATTACCCGAACTTCAAAGACAAATCCAATCTTTGCACTTATTGGAGAGATCCCTCTCCGGATTCAAGAGGGCTAGATCCTAGAATCCCAAAGTGGTTGAAACGATGTTTCTCCCCGCGGTCGGACTTTTGCCAATCTTGCTGATTACGGGGAGCTAACAGGACCAAAAATTCTTTAGCCTTTTGATCAGTACCTGCAATCATAAAACAATCATCAAAATAATAAGACCTTTGTGTCTCTTCTTCCTCTGGAAACACTTCAATTTGTTGCTCTGACATTTTCTCCTTTATCAGCACATCAGTATGTTGATTCCAATTCTTCAAATAATTCTTGAGACTGTCAGCTAGTCTCTCTTCTACATCATCCATTTCAAGGATGTTTCTTTGCTCTGGTTCATAGAAATGAACTTTTCCATTCTCATTCAACTCTTACTTTACAACCTAAACACTTATTCTCTGTGTTTCTAGCCTCTGCTCCAACATACTTAACTCATGCCACAAATCTTCCATTTCATCTGAGAAAATATTTTTACAATCTTCACTATCTTCTTCTTTGTCACAAATCAAGTTTCCTAGTGACTCTATCTCTTCATCTTTCATCATAATAGAATTATGATCCTCCATCTCTGCAATAAATTTAGTTATCTGTCCATCACTCTTCTTTTGGCCATTTAACAAAATCAATTTCTCATTGTCATTATCAATAACAAATTTCTCATCGTTAGACATAACTGTCATATCTCTATTGAAACAATTCTTTTCACAAAACAAAGAATTTATGAACTCCTTTTGTTGTAGTAATTCAATTTGATCTTCATCTGAAAGGTAATTATCATCATATTTTTCTTGGCAACTTTCAATTTCACTCAATACAGTCTCATCACATGAATTGTCTTCTTCAATACCTACATTCACACACAACTTGTCAATTTTAAAACCATAAGATCTCATGGTCTCATTTGATGATTTAATCACCAAATCCTCCTATTGTTCCAAGTCCTCTATACAATTCATAAATTCTTCAATGGTCTTCTCTTCAATCCCCTTAAGCTTTTCAATTGATTGCTTAATTTATAGCTTTTGGCGATCTTCATAAGTTAAATTTCCTCTGCTTCCAATATGTTGAAAAGTAAAAAATTTCCCCAACTGTGTATGGACATTTACAAAAAATCTGGCTGTCTCATTTTCTTCCTTTATGACAATATCAGCAGTTTGTTCTTCTCCACATGTTCTTCCTACAAACATACAAAATTTATTAGATTTAAAGTCATTTGACCTCTTGGTCTCACTTTAATTTTTAGTCTTCAAGTCTCTCTCTGAATACTCATTCATTCTGAGTAATTTTTCCTTCAGTTGAGCATTTATCATTTTCTCTTTCTTCATCTGTAGCTTATGCCATTTTACCTTTCTTCTTACAAGAAAACCCCGTCTCTGTTCTTCCTCTATCATCATTTTCAATTTGTTAAATTGTTCTCTTATCTCAACTAACTCTCTCTCATACTCTTCTTTCCTTAATTGTCTCTGTATGCATTTTGTCTTGGCATCTTCTTTCTTCACCTTCATTCTATTGTGGTCTCTCTCAGAACCTCTGTTGTCTCTTCTATGACTATCATTAGTTATCTTCTTCTCCATCTCTATCTTCATGAGTTTCTCACTCATTCATCATGAGCTATACTAAAGCCTCTGCAATAACAAGTCCTCCTTGTTACAACTTACCTCACCAATCCTTTCCTCTGGACTTAGTCTTTTGCTAAGCACCGGTCCTCTATCTTCTGGAACCTTTTGAGCACTCTCATCTACTCTCTCCAGGCTTCAACTCATCTTCACCCTCTTAAGAACACAATTGTTATTTTTATCCACCCTCTGTTGGAATTCTTCCAGGTTCTGCCACATTCTTCTTATCTTAGAAACCTTTACTAGCTTCCTTCATCATTGCTCTTTAAAGTTGTGATATTATTGATGAGATGCTCCTCAATTGTCTGCAATTTCCATTTTTCAAACATAATTTTCAAACAAAATCAAAATACCTCACCTCCAAGGCTTGTTTCAACACCCACTTGTAATTGCTTCTGCAAATTCTCCCAATATTCTGCTATACTGCATGTTGTCTGTCAAATCTAAATCTGATCTCTTTTCCTTTCTTTTCCATCACCATTATACCTGTGTTCAAGTCTTTCAAAACATAACTTGGTAAATCTTCGAAGCACATTTGCTCAAATCTGCTCAAATCTGCTCAAATCTGCACATCTACTCAAATCTACAATTTCTATCAATCAGAAAAATCTAAGCTTTCCTTCATCACACATGCATTCTGATTTAATTTAAAAAATCTTTAACTTTTCAAAAGTGCTCTTCCAGCTCTGATACCACTTGATGCAGCCTAAAGCTGCAAAACCCACATTCTCACTTTATGATGCATATAAAAATGCATGGTCCATTTATCAACCAACATATTTGTCATATTGGCAATTTTTAATGCGGAAGATTTCTGTTCAAAACATATGGTTCAAACCATAGAATAAAACCCACAACACATATTAAATTCTCTTCAATTTAAAACCCCAAACAAACCTCATATGCGGGATTGTTCCTTGCTTCATACTCTATGGTTATAAAACCATATAGTAAAACCCATCTCATGAATATCAAATAAATATTTGATTTTGCAATTAAACCCCAAAATAAATCTTCACCAATACATACATTAATGTATATTCAAGCTCACATTTCATTAATACATATCCAACCATAGCTTCATATATATTCAGCAATGTTAACATTCCAAATGTTATTTTAAAACCCAAATATCAACATAACTAATGTTCTAGGTCCCACACTTACCTTCCACCATTCATCAAATCCTATGCTTGTTAATTCATCGCGCTATAACTCAACGCTTTCCACCGTCTATCCACACCTTTATCAACCTCTGCGCTAATTCCGTTTGTGAACATCGTCTGATCATTTGATCGGAGGATCCAAAGGATATCGCATTCATTCAACCACCAAAATTTATCGCACAAAACTCACGCGAAACAAATGTTTTTAAATACTGTCCAAGCTACGTGTCAGCTGTAGACCATTATCGTGTTCAACTCACAACTTACCTCTTACCACTTAAGGGCTATGCGAAAACCATTTATGGTTTTCCGAATCCGCCTTTACTGTTCCAATTGCAGAGTTCCGCCACTCGTGAACTGTAACCCTACTCACGGTTCCTCTTCCAATTTTCAATACGGACCTCTGCATACTTGGTGAATAATTAAACAATCCATTGATTCCTTTTCACTACACTTCTTCTGCACATTCATATCTACTTCCATTAGCCTGGATTCGAGTAGACCAACCAGTCTTCAAAACCCTCTATGTTTTTCATCAACGCATGGCTTAATTACTTATTACTCATCTTCTGTGATCCAAATCCGTCGCTTTCATTATAATAAAGACCCTAAGTGGGACTTCAAACCCTGATTTCCCTCACTGTGTGTTTACAACATAATGTCTAGTTTCTCCTTGGAAATGCGTCATACGAAATCAATTTCAAATTCGAAATACATCCAGGCAGGTTTTATACCTCCATTTAGAAATTCAAACTATTCCTTCCATGGAATCAATCCCTTTTGTGATCGATACACATAATTCACAATCATAATTCAATATTAACACACAAATTCAATAATTGAATGTTCCTCCTTGAACCACACAATCTCTTACAAATGTAGCTTGAATATAAAATGACAGATTTCCCCTTTTCCTATCAATTCATCTGCACCCAATATATACACAAAACAGAAACTCAGAGATTGAGTTTTTTTGTATTAAAACCAATATTTACATAGGAACTCTTCCTCAGACCCGATCTTCAATCAGTGGCCTTTTTCTACAGCCCGTAGGCTTGCAATTCAAACCTTACCTCTCTCTGTTCTACCTTCCTATCTCTCTGCCCTTTTGCCTTGAGGATTTATAGTTTATACAAAATACTATGAACCAATTTAGGTTCAGGTCCTCCATTATCTCAACAAATTCCTCAAAATCCTCAAATTCCTAAAATTTATCCTTTATCCCTAAAAATCCTTTCAAACTCATAAAATCATGGAACTAATTCCACTTTAGGAATTACAATCAAATCTCTCATTTCCTATAGAATATCAACTATCCTACTTTCCCCATGTTCTCCAATCATTCGGGAACATTTACAAATTTCTCTCAATATTTAATAGCTCTCATTAAAATCACTCAAAAACATTAATAATTACATAAGAAACCAATATTATCTTGAAAACACAAGACCCCTATGTCTATTAAAATACAAAGGATTTTCTTGAGCCTAATGGTTCTGTATCACAAGTTTTGATAACCTAGTCAACATCAACAAAATTAATGCAGCAAGGGATATTCCAAAAATGTGCAAACCAAATCAAGTTGTATGTGGCCCATGCCAACATGGAAAGAAAACCAGAACTAACCACAAAACTAAGGAGTTCTCAACAACAAAACCTTTGGAAATCATTCATGCAGATTTGTGTGGGCCAACTAGAACTGCAGCTCTTCAAGGTGAAAGGTAATTTGCTCTATTTTTTTATGACTATACTATAATGATGTGGATATATTTCATAAAATATAAATTTGAATCATTTGAATGTTTTAAGAATCTTAAGGCTCTCATTGAGAATGAGAAAGATTCTAAGATTAAATGTCTTAGAATGGATAGAGGAGGATAATTCACCTCAAAATAATTTGATGAATTTTGTAAAGAGCATGGAATCAAAAGAGAACTCTCTACTGCTAGGACACCCCAGCAAAATGGAGTAGTTGAAAGAAGGAACCGAACCATTCAAGAAAAGGAAAGGACAATGCTACTAGCAGCTGATTTGCAACCAAAATTTTGGAGAGAAGCAGTTGGCACCGCAGTTTATACCTTAAATCGAACTCAACTAAGACCTAATAATGAAAAGACTCCTTATGAATTATGGAAAGGAATACCTACTTCAGTAAAACATTTCAGGGTTTTTGGAAGCAAATGTTTCATAAAAATAAATGATGATTCACCAAGTAAATTTGATTCTAGAGTTGACGAAGGAATATTTCTTGGATACTCCACTAGGATCAAAGCTTACAAATGTTACAACAATCGTCTATGAAGAATAGTGGAAAGCATTGATGAAGGCCTTCCAGAAAAAAAGAATTTAAGATCATGAAGTTGAGCCTTTCTTTGAACAAAGTGAAGAAGAAGAACCTGAAAAAGAAGAGGAGAATGAAGAACCTCAAAGTGGATGTCAAAGTGAAACTTCACAAACTCCCTCCAAGATAAAGTTTGTTCAAAGATATCATCTGAAATAATATGTAATCGGAAATATAGATGAAGGAATCCAAACTCGAAGAAGGATGATAAACACCCCAAGAAAAGATGATGTGGCTCTATTATCTTTAATAGAACCTGAAAATTTTTCCCAAGCAAGCAAAGATCCTTATTGGATAAAGGCCATGGAAGAAGAAATGTCTCAAATCGAAAAAAATGAGACTTGGGAACTAGTACCTCACCCAAAAGATAAAAACATAATTGGAACAAAATGGGTATACAAAAACAAGATGAATGAAGATGGACAAATCATCATAAATAAAGCTAGACTTGTTTGTAAAGGATACTCACAAATCGAAGGAATTGAGTTCGAAGAAACCTTTGCACAAATAGCTTGAATGGAAGCCATAAGAATGTTTTTAGCATTTACTTGCTCAAAAGGATTCAAGGTTTATCAAATGGATGTAAAATCAACATTCCTGAATGGAGATCTCAAGGAAAGTTTACATGGAGCAACCAGAAGGATTTGATATTGCTGAAGGAAAAAACTTTGTATGCAAACTAAAAAAGGCCTTGTATGGATTAAAACAAGCCCCTAGAGCATGGTATGCAAAGTTAGATCACTATTTGCAACAAGAGGGTTTCAAAAAGGGAGTGGCAGGTAGCAATCTCTACATGAAGATGGACAAGGAAAAAATTTTGATCACTCTTGTTTACATTGATGATCTAATCTTTGCTAGCAATAATGAAGAAATGAGCCATGAATTTGCTCTAAATATGTCGAAAAAATTCGAGATGTTAATGATTGGTGAGTTATCTTACTTTCTTGGGCTACAAATATCTCAAACCTCTACAGTCATGTTTATATCTCAAGAAAAATATCTTAAAGACATGCTCAAAAGATATGGGATGGAAGATTGTGCACCTATGAGCACACTGATGACCATAGATTGTAAATTAAGAAAATATGATGATACCCCTCTCATAGATGCAACTCTTTACAGATCAATAATTGGAGCTCTCCTATACTTAACTGCTACAAGACCAGATATCATGCAAGCATTAGGAATGGTAGCAAGATTTTATCCAAGTCCTAAACAATCCCATCTAGTAGCTGTGAAGAGAATTCTCAGATATTTGAAAGGAACAATTGATTTCGGTCTTTGGTATCCTAAGAGTTAAACTCTTATTGTGACAGCTTACTCTGATGCTGATTGGGCTGGAAGCGTGGATGATCGAAAAAGTACCAGTGGAAATGCATTCTTTATGGAAGATTGTCTTGTATCTTGGCTCAGCAAAAAACAATCATCTATATCCCTTTCTACAGCTGAAGTTGAATATATAGCTGCTGCTAATTATTGTACACAAATTCTATGGATGAAGGAAGCCTTGAAGGATGTCAACATAGAAACTAAGCAACCAGTTACTATTTTTTGTGACAATACTAGCACCATCAGTCTTTCAAAGAATCTGGTGATGCACTCAAGGACCAAACATATTCCAATCAAATACCACTTTCTCCATGAACAAGTTGCTGAACACAACATCAGGTTGGAATACGTCAATACAAAAGAGCAAATTGTTGATATATTTACAAAACCCCTTCCACGAGAAGCATTTGAGTATCTTCGCCAAAAGATGGGGGTCATTGCTCTTGCATCACATTAAATCAAGCATCATGTCGAGGGGTACAGTATGATAGGGGGAGCAGCATGACAAGGGGAGCACATGGGCACCCCATTGCCATTGATGTCAAAGGGGGAGAGAAGAAAAATATTTCCATCCAATGATAAATGGGGAGATTGTTAGTCTAATTGTCATTGATGTCAATATCCATGACCAGCAAGCACAATAAATGGAATCATGAGGAAGCAAAGTCAAAGGAATCAATGAAGAGGTTCTTCATTCTATTTCTACTCTCAACACATTAAAAACATATTTTCTAATTCCTTTGAGGCAAAATTGTTTCATGAGACCTCCACCATCTGAAAGAGCATAATTTTAGCTTTCCAATGAGCTACTACTCAACCCAAAACTCCACGCGGTTTGAAAGTTATTGAATTTTTTAAGTTAAAATATAATTTATGGTTTGTGAGCCGACATCATCCTTCTAGGACAATTCGGCCTACTTTAAAGGTCACGTCCCTTCATTTTTCACAACATGATGCGTATTAATAAGACCGTAAGACCTTGTTTTCTATTCAAGAAATTCGGTCAAGAAAATACAGAATGGTGAAGACAAGTTCACTACTCATGAACTGAAGGAGGCAGCATATCAAAAAAAAATTGGGTTAAACAAACTATAATTGAAATAGTGCCCTCGGTTCAGTAATACTAGTGGAATAACATAGCTTTTTTTTGAAGCACGAGTTAAGGGTTGACTAAAAGTCCTAACTAGGACCAAATATTTACAGTTATATATCTATATATATATATATATATATATATATATATATATATATATATATATATATATATATGCTCAGGACCGAATTATTTTAAGGCTCAGATCTCTTGTTAAGGGGAAGAATACACCTACGAGACTTTGAAACAGTAAAATCAAAGTCTGTTCGTTTGGACAGGAGACTCAAAAGTCTGATACAAACCCTTAGATGCATGGAAAGTATGGTTGTTGGAGGACTAATAACTCAGGACACCTATAGGACTTTGGAATTGTAAAAACAGATTTTCAAACATACATTACAATCTCAGGAGTTCGGTATATTTGTTGTTGGTAGACTTAGACCAGACCCAGAATTTAGATACTTCGGATTTGTGTTATAGAAGTGTGGGTACATCAAATTGTTGACATCGGACCTGTGGAATTCCTTCAGAATTCGGACCTGTGCCTTGGTAAAAGAAGCTCTAGATAGTGGAGAACTATTTGTGCTGTGTGGTGTAGAAATTTGGTAAAGCTATGGTGCAGAAGAATCATCATAACCTAGAGCAAGTACACTCCTGAAGTCTTGGTATAGTTGTGATGTAGTAGTCTTGGAACAGTTTGGTGTTGAAATCTTAGTGGGGTGCAAAAGTATTGGTACAATACTTTGGAGCAGATTTGAAAAAGAAGTTGATGCAGAATAGTTGGTGCAGTATGGTGAAGATTGGTGCAATGGAGAATCTTTGAATCAATCATCTAATAAAGAAACAAAGAAGGATTGGTGTCCTTGGAGTAGGAGCTCCTAAACACAAGGTTGGTGCCTTGAGAAGATAGGGTCAAAGCCCTAGAGGTCGCAACCTCATCAAAGTCCAAGTTGGTGCTAGGCAACAGGTTGGTGCCTATTTCATTAAAAGGGTTGGTGCCCTCACTCATCTATTGTATACTATTATTAGAAAGGGAATTGAAATTCTTATTAATCCTTAATATTATCATTATACACCTCTCTGTCTTTAATTGTGAAGAATCTAACTGGCAATAATTAACAATTGAAAAGAAATATTGATTCACCCCCCTCTCAGTATTTCCAATAGACCCATGGTGGTTTTTGGACCTCATGTAAAAGAGAAGGACTCAGACTCCCCCGTTCTATGTGACTCTAGTGATACATGACCTATTGTTGCACAATTGCATGCTGGATTTTGGGGCTTCACATAATCTGTTGCCATTATCTGTCATGGAGAAATTGGGTTTGCAGATTACAAGGCCTTATAAAGACCGGTATTCTTTTGATTCCAAGAGGGTGAAGTGCCTGGGTATGATAAAAGATTTGATAGTAAACTTAGCCCAGATTGCGGCCAAAAGTGTGGTAATGGACATTGTTGTAGCTGATATCCCAGCTCGGTTTGAAATGTTGCTGTCTAGATCCTGGAGTTCCAAGATTGGAGGATCAATAAAACTTGACCTCACCTACGCCACTATTCTAGTGTTCGGTGGGGAGGAAAGAAGATTATACCGCGAATACAGGTTTGTGAAGATGGTCACTAAAGCCGATGGTTTGACAAATTCTCTGGTGTATGGCAAGGAGGGTGAATTCTCTTGTCTTATGCTCGAGCAAGATGAAAATTTCCTGCAAGAAATGAAGGTCTGCCCTCTAATACAGGAGAATCCCATAAGCAGAATGGAAAACAAAATTTGGACCTTGCAGTTTGATGGGGCTTATTCACGAGAAGGAAACAGGGCCGGGGTAGTCTTGATATCACCAGAAGGTTGCTTAGTTCCCCTCTCCTTTAAGCTGGAATTTGAAGCCACAAACAATGTGGCTGAGTATGAAGTCTTGCTATTGGGATTGCAGGCAGCACATAACACAAACATACAAAACCTCAAAGTGTTTGGAAATTCAGAGCTAGTAGTGAGATAAGTCAGGAGCCAATGCTAAACTAAACACCCACGGCTCAGAGCTTACAGGAATGAGGTATGGGATTTGGTCGAGAACTTCTTCTTTGCTTTTAAAATTCAATTCATGCCGAGGGATAAGAACATAATGGCCGACTCACTAGTTGTGGCTGCTAGTAATTTCCGCCCCTCGCAGAATCCCTTGCTCAGATATGAGGTTGAAGTGCGATACCGCCCCTCCATTCCGGACAACGTAAAGCATTGGCAAGTCTTCGAGGACGAAGAGCAGGTCAAGCGTTTTATGGAAATGGTGGGCGAGTTTGTAGAAAGGGTATATAGCTGATATGTTATACATACGAGACTCTCCCCAGTCACACACTTCAGTGACTTCATGCACGATAAAGAATCTCTTCTACCATTGATCATTAATTGCGGAAATAAAAAAAATCGCATGCGCACATTAAAACCATAAACAATCACACATATGAACACAGTATTTTATGGGAAAGCTTAAAGCTGAAAACCCCCAACTATCTGTATATTATATTTCATAGATATCATGTAAAAATAATTATACAAAGCTCCTCATAAAGCTCTTCGTACAATCTCCAATTGCTACACACTAATCAAGGCTGATCTAGCAAATCACATGCTCCAATATCTGCCACCTGATAGCCTACCTCTACTACGCAATCACTGCTGAAGAATGGCTCTGAATGAACTTGAATTGTTCCAGCCTTACTCACGCAATCCTCATTGGAATATCCAATCACTGGTTGTTGCAAATAATGCAATATATAGTCACAACTGATAGTCATCTTGCCCTTTCTCCTATCTCTCCACTGGTCTCCACTAAAACTATCCATGCACTATAGTTAACTGATGTATTCTTCGGTTGATTAATGAGTTAATATTTAGTGAATTAATTAATAATTAATTCACACCACTCTCACTAGTGTATCGATCAGTTAGACTAGATACAACTAGCTCAAATGTGTCTAACTGAGTTAAACTGAACGCAATTCCACCAACCACTTCTACAACTCCACCAAACTTTGTCACATGAGTTCTAACTGAAGTCCTCCATGCAATAGCTCCCACTTGACCATCGAGGTCGCATAATTCACACATCGGCTCTGTGCCACATCTGTGCACTTAAGCGAAGTGCTCCAGTGCTCAAGAGAATAAGATAATGTTTATAGTCCAAATATTATTAAGAGCTAATAATATTCGACATATCTATTTTTAGACGAAATCTAAAAATAGATTTTAATATCTCTAAAAATAGAAGTCCATCTATTTTTCCAACTTGACCAACCATCCACAAATAGCATCCTGCAACTCATAGAATATGATCGACATGTCTAAAAATATACATAGTCTAAAAGTAGACTTGCGCCAAAAATAGCCTACGGGCCCACTTAGTGAAGGCGACTTCCTTCCA
Source organism: Pinus albicaulis (assembly GCA_034641835.2). Lineage (NCBI taxonomy): Eukaryota > Viridiplantae > Streptophyta > Pinopsida > Pinales > Pinaceae > Pinus > Pinus albicaulis. Next base: position 50,482,394 of record CM076571.1, read on the forward strand.
CTAAGCTCATCATCTTGTTGCAATCTCAACAAAGTTCTCAAATTTGGTGATCGACTTAGTCACCGAGCATGACAATGAAGAACCAAAAACCATATGGGAAGAGACACTGGTTGGGCACCGTATTTTGCAATTAAAAGGAAATGTCATTCCCAGGAGTCTTGTGCCATTGGAGAGATGGTTTGATAAAAAAGATATCCCAATGAACCCTAGCAAAATGACCCTTGACGAGCCTGTCAGGGATGTGAATGTTGGGATAGAAGAAGATCCAAAGGTGGTGAAGCTGTCAAAGGGGGGCCCTGAAGAATACCAAGATTAGTACCTCAGGATGTTTCAATCATATAAAGATGTCTTCGCCTGGTCATACTAGGATCTGAAGACTTTCGACATTGACGTCATACAACACAAGATACCACTCAAAGGAGACGCTAAGCCTCATAAGCAGAAGCTGAGGCAGATCAATCCTCTCCTCCCTCTAGCTATTGAAAAAGAGATAAAGAAACTGTTGCGCGCAAAGATCATTATCCATCTGTGGTATTCAGAATGGGTAGCCAAACTGGTTCCAGTGAGGAATAAAAACAACAAAATCAGACTCTGCATGGACTTCCAATATCTGAATAGAGCCTCACTCAAAGATAATTACCCCCTTCCAAAGATGGACCACATCTTGCAAAAGGTAGTGGGATCCTTCCGCATGTCCACGATGGACAGTTTCTCAAGATATAACCAGGTGGCGATGCTCCCTAAAGACCAGAAGAAGACGATGTTCACTACGCCTTGGGGAACCTTCATGTACGCCTGGATGCTCTTCGGTCTAATCAACGTCGGTGCCACATTCCAACGTGCAATGGACATTGCCTTCAGATGAGACCAGGATAAGTTTGTGTTGATTTATCTAGACAACATCACCGTCTTCTCAAAGAATGACGCTGAACACATAGACCATCTTCGACGAACCTTCGGCAAATACCGCAGGTATGGCCTGTCTCTAAACCCTCAAAAATCCATGTTTTCCCTAGAAGAAGGAAAGTTACTGGGGCATATAGTAACTAATGATGGAGAGAAGATTGACCCGAAATAAGTGGAGGTGATAAACAACATTTCTCCACCAAGAAACAAAAAAAAGTACAATTATTCCTGGGAAGAATAAATTTCCTAAGAAGATTCATACCAAATTATGCCGAGATCATCTGAAACATCACTGAAATGCTAAAATAGAACAGTGAAGTGAAATGGACTCCTCAATCGAGGGATTCTTTCAACAGAATCAAGTAGGCTTTTGTAGAAGCTCCAGTGCTGGCGAGTCCAGATTATGGGAAGCCCTTCATGATTTTCTCTTTTGCCTCTCCTCATACAATAGTTGGAGTGCTACTACAGAAGAATGATGAAGGGCATGAACAACCTATTGCGTTTTTCAGCCAAGTCCTGTGAGATGCCGAATTGAAATATAATATCCTGGAAAATCAAGCGCATGCTCTAGTAAAATATCTAAAGGCATTCCGAGTGTATGTGTTACAATCTACCATAACCGTTTACATTCCCATAGCAGCGGTGAAGGATATTCTAGTGCAGGGTGACAATGAAGGAAAAAGGGGTAAATGGATAGATAAGATTGAGGAGTACGAGATGGAGATAAAGCCTACGAAACTCATTAAAGGCCAAGGGCTGGAAAAAATTCTATCTGAATCCAACTGTCAAGCTCTGGGGATAAATCTGTCTATGACAGGAGGAGAAGCACACGAGGATACAGGTGCACATCAAGGCATAAAATCCTCCACACAAAAGATGCATGTAAAGTATCTTCTATCTTTATGGTATAAAGATATAATGGAGTACCTATTAACCCTAAGGTGCCCCTCTAACTATGACAAGACCAAGTATCGCACGTTAAGATTAAAATCTCAAAAGTATACTGTGGCAAACGGGTGACTGTATTGGAGAGACCCGACTGGGATTTTACTACTATGTTTAACAAAGCAAGAAGTTGACGAAGTGATGACAGAGTTCCACGAAGGAATATGTGGTGGGCATTACAGTTGGTGATCCACTGCTCACAAGATCCTGAGAGCAGGTTTCTTTTGACCTAAGTTATTTGGTGATGTACATGCTTGCGTCCGGGCTTGTGAGAAGTGTCAGATGTTCGCCGATAAGCAAAGGTTTGGCCACTCCCATTGATCCCAGAACATGTCGAAGAGTCGTTCAAACAATGGGGAATCGACTTCATTGGAGAAATTCACTAGGCTTCTAGTGACCAGCATCGATGGATCATCACTGCCACAGATTACTTCACTAAGTGGGTTGAGGTCGTGCCTGCAAGGAATGCCACCGATGGGGTAGTGATCATATTCCTAGAGGAGAAGATAATAGCTAGGTTTGGATGCCCCGCTAAAATCATCACCGAAAATGCCCAGGCTTTCAAATCGGCTTAGTTCATGAAATTCTATCAACACTATAATATCATTCTGGGACACTCCACTCCATATTACCCACAGGGGAACGGGTTGGCGGAGTCATCTAACAAGGCACTGATCAGAATTCTGAAGAAGACCATCAATGAAAACCAAAAGAACTAGGACTCCCAGCTCAAATTTGCACTCTGGGCAAATCGCATCACCACTAAAAGATCCACAGGGAAGCCCCTTACGAGTTAGTGTATGGCGAGTAGCGGTCTTAGGTGGACATGCGAGAGGGGGGTGAATCGATATTTTACTTTCAGTGTGTTATTAATAATCTTTGAGCATTAGTTAATCTTCAATTATTATCAGTGTTTGTACAATGATAGCAGTAAACAAAAGGAACACAAATGCACACAGTTTTTAAGGTGGAAACCCACTCCAGGACAAAAACCACCTAATGCTTTTCTAATAATTCTTTAATATTCAACTCCAATTGAAAATAAAGCTCCAACTTCCTAGAATCTAGAAAAGAATTCTTCTCTAGCTCTCACTAGATGGACTCTCCAACACCCGAAATTCTTCAGTAGTCAACTAAATGGATGCCGCAACACCCAATGAGCTACAACACACCCTACCACCACCCTACCACCATGAATTTTTCACAGGATTGAACCTGTTGGTGACTTCATGCACCAACCTAGCACCAGCCTACCACCCTATAGAAGAATAAAATAAGAATTGACTCTCGTACCAGGGAAAATGGTCCACTTTACAATGATATAGAATGATGTAGAAGAAGAAGACACACTAGACCATAACCCCAGCATGAAAAATCCACCTAATTATGATCCTAGACCTCCTAAACTAACCTCTTCAACTAGACACTTCTACAATTTTTACAATGATGCATTCCTGATGACTTAGTATAATGATACCTTTACAATGATTGTATGCAATGCTGCCCACTTGAAGACTTCATATGATGAACTTCTTGCTGCTGTTATGCACCTTGGTTGCTGCTCTTGTCATTCTACCCTCTATTGCACCTTGCTTTGCTTTGTTGCCGTAGAAAATCCGGTCCTTTGCAACCCTTGACAACACATGATCTAGCTTTTTCTTGCCTTCTAGGAGCTCGATATTTAATATGGTGTATCTCTATTATTTCATATCCTCAATATTTTATTTTTGGTCCTGTAGTATTCCTCTAAGTCTTCTTTCCAATGCCATAGGTATGACCCTATTTGGATTCTTCAAGAAAAAGTTATGCCCAATCTCTCACGATGACCTAATTATCGACTGGTTTAGTAGAGCGAACTTGTATGGCGTGCCACGTGTCACTGTTTCCTCATTCGGCTTTGAAATTGATACACATAAAACTACAGTCCGTGCACTATCCGCCACTTCTTACAGAATTCCAATCCGATACTCAGAGAGAGAGTTATGACGATTTTACCAAGGTCACCTCTTTGAGATGAAGTTCGGGGAGCACATAAAAGAAACATGGCTTTCACAAATAATATCTCCAAAAATTTCACTTTTTTCCTTGATGTAGTACACACGGGGCTTCCTGGGGATTTTGGCTTCGCCTCATAAAATTTCAGCTTGAACCTTCGTAGAAAAATGTTATAGTGAAAATTCCATGATGACCTATTTCGGGTAGCAAACCTACATAGGGAGGATATGAGGATCACAATTTATATAAATGCTTAGGTTGAGAGGGTATTCAACAAGTGAATGTGAGAGGGATTTTAGGGGCTTAAAAATGATTTATTATTGACTTGTCAATGACCCATGCCTGATCCAGGTGGATATTGGTGGTCACCCGCCTATTCCACTTCGGGCTCCACCATTGTCTATTTCAGTTTTTCAGTTTCGGCACAGTTTACTATTTTTAGCAGTTTTTCGGGTCCTAAACTTCCGGAGCCGTTTTGAGGCCCTAAACGACGTTTTTTTGGGAAAACGGAGGGCAACATGGGTCCATGGACCGATGTTGCCCGTTCCAAATTTGTAGTCCTCGGATAGATCTTTCTAACGAGGTATGGTACGTGTCAAACGGAGATCGTATGCCAAAGTTACGCCCCTGGGAAGTTGAAACACCAATTTACCCAAACGGGGCCCATAGTTTTGGCGCTTCATCTCTTAGGGTTAGGGTTTTGGCTGTTTAGGATTTCCCATTGTTTCTAAATGATAAATAGGCCCTCGAGCCTCATTGTAACTCAGTTCAGAGGCCTGTAGCCGCCACATCTCTTCTGAGAGATAGCTACCAGTGCCCTAGCTAGTTTTATTTCCATTCTGTCTGTAAGCAAATTTCAGTTCTTTGATATTAATGAAATGAAGTGTTATTTCCGCTGCATCTCTATATTTATGTTTATATGTTTATTCTGTTGCGTTCCTGCATAAATCCGGATCAGTGGTATCAGAGCGGTCTGCTTTTTCTCGATCCTTCTTTGCATGTCCCCAACGAGGTCGGGGTATACGGAGCTAGGGCTTGATCTGGTGGAACCTTTGCAAGATCAGCCTCGCAAACCTCGACGGACGCCAATGGGGGACGAAAAGAAAGATGAGGGAGCAGGAGATCCTATCAAAATATTGCTCGAGGAGGCCCTCGAAAAACAAAGGAACGTGATGATGGATAACTTTGTTCAGATCCTTCAACGGCTACCCACCGGCGGCGCATCTGCATCCAGCAGCCACTCTGGAGGCGCGACTCCTTTTAAGGTACAAGTAAATTTTGACATTCCAATATTTGAGGGTCAAATAGACGCAGATGCCATAGATAGATGGTTGAATCTGTTAGAAGGATATTTCTCGGTTCATGACTTTTCAGACCGGGAGAAGATTATTTTTGCACTCCTCAAAGCTACCCCCCATGTTAAGGACTGGTGGGAAACCTACTGTGAGAACAAGGACCAGACAGAACCCTCTCTGTTCTCGGCCGTGCCAACTTGGAATTCTTTCCGAGACGCCGTCAAGGAACAGTACTATCCCGTGGGGAGCTATGAGGACAAGTACATACAATGGACCACGCTGCGACAACAAAGGGATCCAGATGTGCACGAGCTGACGAATCTGTTCCATACCCTGCGCACAAAGTTGGGTATCAAAGATTCAGAGAAACATTTGGTGCTAAAGTATCGCAGTTGTCTGCACAGATACATTCAGGAGGAAATGGAGTTCCTCGACATCTCCTCGCTTGGTACGGCATACCGGTATGCTGCCAAGATTGAGCAGAAATTCAAACAGAAGAAGCGAGACTTTGGATATGTGAATCAAAAGCAAGGAAAAGGTGCTTCCAAACCGCAGAACAAAGGACAGAGCATGGCGGCTAAAGACAACCCGTCAAAGCCACAAGAAAAGAACAACACCGTAAAGCCAAAGAAGGACACTGGAAAGTGGTGTGAGTTCCATAAGAGCTCCACTCACAACACAAGTGAGTGTCGGGCCAAGCAGTCGCTAGTGGCCGAGATGAGGGCTTCTGAGTCAGATGCATGCTCTGACTCCGAATCAGAACCTGAAAAGGTGAATGAAAAATGGAAACAGATTATTGATGCGGAGCCCAACGCCACTGTTGCCACTGCAAAGATCCAAAAGGAGGAACCGGAAGATCCAGAGGAGGAGGAACGTCTCTTCCACTCCCGGATGTGGGTAAAGGGCTCCCCGGTACAGTTCATTGTCGACAATGGGAGCCAAAAGAACCTCATTTCAGCAGACGCCGTGAAGCGGTTGGGCTTGCCGACCACGGCTCACCCACATCCATACACCATCGGGTGGCTTCACCAAGGACGAGATCTCCGCGTCAGCCAGCAGTGTCGCCTTCCCTATAGCATCAAGCCCTTCACGGATGAGGTATTATGTGATGTTGCTCCTAATGATGTTTCTGATGTATTATTAGGACAACCATACTTGTGGAAGCGTCATGCTGTGTATGAGTCTCGACCTCGTGTTGTTATTGTTACTTTGGGAAATAAGTTGTACAGGATACCAGAGGTACCACCTCCTGCAGCTATCTCTTTGGTTACTGCAAAACAATGCAGTAAGCTCATTTCCCAAACCAGGAAATTCGTTTTCCTGATGATCCGCCCCCAGGGCAAGAAGAAGACTGTGGCCACGACCTCCAGACAGGGCTCCTCTGCACAACAACAGCAAATGGATAAGGTTGTGGAGGAGTACGGGGACATATTCACCTCACCCACAGGGGTTCCTCTGCACTGTCAGGTCAAGCACCCGATTGATCTGACCCCCGGTGCGCCGCTACCTAATGGACCGATCTATCGGCGCTCTGTTCTGGAGAATGATGAAATCAGGAGGCAGATTCAGGAGCTGTTGCAGAAAGGTCACATCAGACCAAGTTCATCGCCCTGTGGGAGCCCGATCGTGTTGGTACAGAAGAAGGATGGGACGTGGAGACTCTGTATTGACTATCGGGCGCTGAACAAGATCACTGTCAGGAATAGGTACCCAATCCCACGGATTGATGACCTTCTGGACCAACTCCAAGGTGCAAAATATTTCAGTAAGATCGACCTGAAGTCTGGGTATCACCAGGTACCAATTGAACCCTCTGATGTGTGGAAGACTGCCTTCAAAGCTAAGGAAGGCCTTTTTGACTGGCTGGTAATGCCTTTCGGGTTGACGCAGAAATATCGCCACCTTCATGACGATTATGGATGACATCTTGGCCATTCACCAACTCATTTGTAGTGGTGTACTTGGATGATATTCGATCTTCGGCCAAGACTTCGGAAGGGCACCTTCACCACATGTCAAGCAAAGTCCTCCAAACACTGCGGCAACACAAGTTGTGTGCCAATTTGGAGAAGTGCACTTTTGGCATGACCCAGGTTCAATATCTGGGATACATTATTGATGAAATGGGGGTACATGTGGATCTAGCCAAGATACAAGTCATTCGGGATTGGCCAGCCCCAACCACTATAACAGAGCTTCGCAGCTTTCTTGGTCTTGCTAATTTCTATCGGAGGTTTGTGTTGGGATTCTCTCATATCACTTGGCCCTTGAGTCAAGTTACCAAGGGAGGAGCGAGAGCAAAAATTTTTTGGTCGGAACCTCAACAAAAGGCATTCACAGAACTGAAAAACCGCCTCTGTTCTGCCCCAGTGGTCACTTTACCAGACTTGCAACAACCATTTGAGATCGAGACAGATGCCTCTGACTATGCTATTAGGGCAGTTCTTACTCAACAGGGACATCCAGTGGCATTTCACAGTGAGACATTGTCTGACACAATTCACAAGTACCCCACATATGACAAAGAAATGTACTCCATTGTGCAAGCTTGTCGACAATGGAAGCATTACATTTTGGGGAAGGAAACAATAATCCACACGGACCACATCCACACGGACCACCGGCCCCTGCAGTTCATACAGACACAAGGGAAGTTGCAGAATGATCGCCATCGAAGTGGTCCACATATCTGCAACAGTTTCATTTGAACATCAAGTACAAGAAGGGTAGCACCAATCATGTTGCAGACTGCCTCGGCCGACCACCGATCGTGGCACTCACCACTGTGCTCAAATCTTGTGGGCACGAGACTTTTGATTGGCCGCTTCTCTATGAGAGTGACCCAGAATTTGGCCACACTTACAAGGCACTCTTGGGGGGTACGCAAGTTCCAAATTTTCACCTCCAAGATGCAATTTTATGTCACATGGGACACCTTTGTGTTCCTTCAAGCGAGCGTGCCAAGATGATATGGAAGCACACTACGATCAGTATTTGGGCATTTCGGGGTCGAAGATCGGAAGAGCAATCTGCCAGTATTTCTATTGGCCGAACCTTCGAAAGGATGTCGAGAAGCACATCGGATCTTTTGCCTTGTGCCATTGCCATGAGCCATCAAGAAGCAAGGCCCTGCTCACTCTACCTACTCCTAGTCGACCGTGGGAATCCATCTCCATGGATTACATGTCGCGCCTGCCCTCTACTAAGAATGGCAATGACTGTGTTTTCGTGGTCGTTGACAGATTCTCGAAGATGGCCATTATGGCGGCCTGTAAGAAGAATATCACAGCAGAAGCTACTACTAAACTCTTCTTTGAACGAGTATGGGTGCACTTTGGGATCCCACGGTCTATCATATCAAATCGAGATAGCAGGTTCCTCAGCAGATTTTGGTCCAGCCTCTGGTCAATGATGGACACAAAGCTCACCAAGTCCACATCTTTCCATCCCCAAACAGATGGCCAGACAGAGGTCGTCAATAGAATGATTGTACACATTCTGCGCATGTACAATTCAAATAATCCACGCAAATGGTACGAGAGCCTCCCCTATGTACAACATAGTTATAATTAGGCTCTCCACAGTTCAATCGACCATAGCCCCTTTCGGGTGGGCTTGGGATTCTAGCCACTATGTCCCATTGATGTAGCCATGCCATTTGCAGCTGCTCAGGCCGATTCAGCCCATGTCCAGTCTGAAGTTGACAAAGCAAGTAGCTTCATCGAGTGCACTCAACACATCCGCGAATAGGTTCATGATATATTGGACGACCAATGCCAAATGCAAGCAACGCCATGATCAACACCGGGTGCCACACAACATCGGGTGGGTGACAAAGTATGGCTACATTTGCGAAGGTGCCTCAACGGACCCCACCGCAAGCTTCGCCCGCTCCGATACGGGCCGTACACCATCACCAAGTACACAGCGGGAACAATGCTTTCGAGCTTAGTATTCCACCATTCCTTGGTCTGCACCCAGTCTTCAATGTGGATCGCCTTCGTCCTTACTTCTCACCTCTACTGGACACTTCGGACATTGCAGAACAACTCACACCAACAGAGTTAAACCCATACTGCATGGAACAGGGCACCACAGATTGTATCATGGATATGCAAATTAAGAACACTCGCCAACAGAGGATCCAACTGTATCGGATTGTCAAAGCTGGCCAACTTCTGCACCAAGGAAAGTGGTTCACCAGGGACCAAGTTCAGCAGAAATTTCCTCATCTCATGGAGGAACTTAACGCAATGGGGACCATTGCTTCCTAACGGGGGAGGAATGATCCAGGTGGATATTGGTGGTCACCCGCCTATTCACTTGGGGCTCCACCATTGTCTCTTTCAGTTTTTCAGTTTCGGCACAACTTACTATTTTTAGCAATTTTTCGGGTCCTGAACTTCCGGAGCTGTTTTGAGGCCCTAAACGACATTTTTTGGGAAAACAGAGAGCAACATGGGTCCATGGACTGATGTTTCTCGTTCAAAATTTGTAGTCCTCGAATATATCTTTCTAACAAGGTATGGTACGCGTGAAACGGAGATCGTATGCCAAAGTTACGAACCTGGGAAGTTGAAACACCAATTTACCCAAATGGGGCCCATAGTTTTGGCGCTTCATCTCCTAGGGTTAGGGTTTTGGATGTTTAGGATTTCCCATTGTTTCTAAATAATAAATAGGCCCTCGAGCCTCATTGTAACTCAGTTCAGAGGCCTGTAGCCACCACATCTCTTCTCAGAGATAGCTACCAGCGCCCTAGCTAGTTTTATTTCCATTCTATCTGTAAGCAAATTTCAGTTCTTTGATATTAATGAAATGAAGTGTTATTTCCGCTGCATCTCTGTATTTATGTTTATATGTTTATTCTATTGCGTTCCTGCATAAATCCGGATCAATGCCACAACCCCATGGGGTTTTAGCCCACTAACTTGGATTACAAAATTCAAACATGAATATCTCTCAAAACGTGAAGAATTATGTGTTGTGCCATATATCAACGGAAACATATCTACAAGTAGAAACCATAAAAAACATTCTTGACTCAGAATATAGTAACTTGGTAGGTAAGAAATTCTATGCAATATCAGGGTAGCCCTTGGTCCTGCTTGGGTTGACATCAATAGCAACCACTGATCAACAATCTCCCCCTTTGGCATTGATGGTAACACAAGTACTCCCCCTGCGATCATGACACCTCTTCCTACAACATTCTCTCCCCCTTTGACATCAGTGGCAAAAGGTAACTCCCCTTGACACATAACCATCCTGTGGACTTGTACACACTTCCACTCCCACTTTATATTCTGAATAAGGAAAATCTAATGAGAACTTGGGAGAATCCCAAGATTCTGGCGAAGATATTCAAATGCTTCATGAGTATTCTTACGATATTCAACACTTCCTGCCCAATCTACATCTTTAAAGGCTTGAATAATGAGATTGTTACCCTTGGGATACCACAAGCCATATTCTGTTGTTCCCTTTAGATATCGAAGAATTATTTTGACGGCAATAATATGTGATTGTTTTGGTGCTGCTTGGAATCTTACTACTTGTCCAGCTACTTGCATAACATCTGGCTGGGAGGCTGTTACATATAGAAGACTACCAATCATAGATCTGTACAACCTCCGATCCACATCCTTAGATGAGTCGTCTATGCTCAATTTTCAACCTGTTACCATCGGAGTAAGGATGGTTTTGCAATCTTCCATTTTGAGTTTCTTGAGCATTTCCTTGATGTACTTGGCTTGACATATAAATATTCCTTTCTCTTGTTGAGATATTTGAAGCCCTAAGAAGTATGTCAGCTCACCAAGTAAAGACATCTCGAACTCACTTTTCATCTTTGTAGCAAAGTTCTTACTTAGTAGATCATCATTGCTACCAAATACTATATCATCCTCTTTAGCTAGTAGACATGCTTTAGTTGCTTCATCCAGAACATATATGTCGTTGGGAGCTCAACTTGCTATAGCCACAATTTCACCATACCTGCCTTTCCTGATTTCACATTTTGTGGAGTTGAATAGTATTGTGTGTCCTTGATCACACATTTGTCCAACACTGAGCAGATTGTGATTCAAGTTTTCAATCAATAGGACATTCTTGGCTAGAGCATCTTTACTTCCGAGAGTGACGGTACCTGATCCTATAACATTTGAAGATCCATCATTTCTAAAGGACATGGTTCCATCCTTCTTCTCTTTCAGAGATACAAATTTCTTTCTATCTCCAGTCATATGCATTGAGCAGCCGCTATCAACATACCATAGATCTTTGTTGTTTTGAGCTTTGAGAGCGAGAGCACAATTATCAGTCTTCTTCTTCTTCCATGTTTGTTCGTTCTGTGGCTTCAAAGATTCTTCTAGAGGATTTTCAAGTCTGCAGTCTCTGGCTATGTTTCCAAAGTTTCAACATTTGTAACATTCAATATTATTTATTAAATGTTAAAATATATTGATGTTTCGTTGAGCCCTAGGAGGTTCATATTTGACAGATCTCCTAGAATTGTATTGGTTCCTAGGGTACGTGCGACATTCTACAACTTTATGACCAAATTTTCCACATGAATAACAATAGCCATAAAAAATATGTTGGTACCTGGATGGAAATCTTCGTCGAGGAATTGTCTTCCAAGGTTGTTCTTGCGAATCTTGTCCAATGAAGTCTACATGCATGTCAAATCTCATAGGTTCATTGCATTTTTTTGTAGAAGGTCCTGCTTCTTCTTCTTTGTAACCAAGGCCAGTTCTGTCATTGTAAGATCGTTGATTGTTGATGAGTTCTTCCAAATTCCCTTGAGTTATTGGCATAGTTTTGGACAATTTTTCCTTTCTTCACTTCCTTACGCAGCGAGACTACTTCAGCTTCTAATGCTTCCCTTTCTTGGTTTCTTTCTTCTGACTTCTTTTGAAGTGACTCTTCAATACATTTGTGTTCTTCAACTTCATTTTTGAGACCTTGAACTTGTTCTTCAAGAGTATTAGAACGTATCTTCTCAGCCTTGAGCTCTTTTATAAGCTTGATTTCCTCCTTAGAAAATTCTTCTATGGTCAACCCTTCTTCTTTGTTGTTTGATACCTCTTGTTTAATGTGCTCGACCATAAACAATACTCTCTCATTGGCTTCTTCTTTGTTGTCATTGTCTTCATCGGATGATGAGCTATCTTCTTTAGAGAGAAAGTTCCTTTTGAATGCTTTCTTTTTTATTTGCTTGTTGAATTTCTTAAAGCCTTTCTTTTCTTTTGAGCTGTCATCACTTCTGTTCGGACATTTTGTTGCAAAATGCCCAACTGCATCACTGCCGAAAACATATCAATGGAAGTTTACCCTTTAATTTTCCCTTACCAATTTTTAGTTTTCTTGTAAAGTAAGCATATTCTCTATTGGGAATCTGTAATTTATTAGCAAGATTGGTAGAGTCCAATTACAGAAAAAACATCGTTTCAACCAACTTTTGGATTCTAGGATCTAGCCCTCCTAAATCCGGAGAGGGATCTCTCAAATAAGTACAAAGATGGATTTGTCTTTGAAATTTAGGGTAATGATATTAGGCTAGTTATGCAGGCCAAGGGTTTTGTTTTGTTTTGGATGGTCGAGCATGATTATTGTTTGAGGTGAAAAGTCCTGAATGCAAAGAGTTTCAAAGGTGAGAAGTTGCAAGAGGGAAGAACAGCTATGGCTAAAAGATAGATATAACGCTGGTTTTTAGTCCATTGGGCTATGGAGTCATAACAGGGCATTAATTGAACAACAACATCAAGAGTGATCCAAGGGGCAAGTCATCTATGTCACAAGATTATTGAGATTAGAGTGATGGAATGGAAACAATAAAGTGTTGGAGGGGCGGAAACTAATAATAATTTCTCAAGGATTTATAGTCAATCCAAACAAGAAAAGCCTCTTAAGTAACTATTTAAAACCAACCAAGGACAGGGCTAACCATAAACTTCTTGGGCAAGTTCTATTAAAGCAGCTTAATTGACAAAAAATCCAGTAATTCACATAATTACCTTCAGAAAGTATGAAAACACATAAGAGAAACAAAGTGTAACTTAAGATTAGATAAAGTACTTTTAAACCTAGTCTGCTTTCAGTCAACACCAAGGGAAATTTTCAGAATCTGCCTTTGGAGAAAAGGATCTAGGAATCAAGGCAAACCATATCTTCTCTAGCCTAACTTTAATAGCAAATAATGGAAATCACATTCAAGAACAATGTTTAAGAAAACAGAAGGACGAGGGAACGCCAACATTCCTAACTGTTTAAACTGTATTAAATCGTTCCTGAATAAACAAACTTGAGGAAAACATTAAGATAAAGATTTCTTAGCCAGAGAAGGTTACTGATATACAGTAGATCCTAACCCTGTTTAAACTGTTCTTTACAGAGGAATATGAACAATATGGCATACATAGAAGGAAAACAATAACAAAGAGAGGCGCACTTCACCGATGATGTCAAACCGGTTACAGTCTTCAAGTCCAATGTTTCAGTTCAGCAATCATCTTCACTATTTAGCCTAACTAATATATCACAAGCAGAGCTCCAAGGGCCAGTGACCACTATTTACAATCAGAAGTTTAGGCTCAAATGTATTTCAAAGCTCTGTAAGCAACTCAACCAACAATTTCTCATCTTCTACAGAAGTATTTATAGGAAGATGAGGAGGTGAGATCTAACAAAAGATCTCCCAAGACAATTAATATAGATTCGAGACTTCCAGGCCTTTTGAGGGGCTCGATGAAGAAGTTTACATGTGGATTGCTGTATTAACTGTTTTTACAATTATGAATAAAACTCGGTGGGAGCTTTTATTGACTTTGAGGCTTGGTGTAATGTGTGGAGTGACTCTGCAGATATTTCTGCATTGATTTCCTCGCAGAAGTAACTCCCTGGTTGTGTTGGAGGCGAATATCTGATTTTCTTCAATAACTTCGGCCTCAGTTTGAATGGTTTGAGGCAACAGGTGGCTTTTATGGTAGCTGAGGAATTTATTCGCCTCAATTGAAGCGGTGGAAGCCCCCCTGTCAGTGAAACCCTTATGATTTTCTTTAAACTGTGTTTTGAGTCGGGGATTAGGCTTTTGATAACCGTCTTAGCCGTAATCCCCGTAATATTGTCTTCAATCTTCGTCGGTTGTGCTTTATTTTTTAAACTGATACTCTCTAACTGTTCCTTTGAATAAAACAGTGTCTTGTCGATGTGCAGGACCGCGCTGGGCTTCTCGGCATCAATGCTCATGAAACATTGACAAAACATGGAATGGAGCCCCGCGGATGGCTTCTCCTCAATGAAACGAAGGCATGAGAATCGTCATTCCCAGCCCTCGGCATTTCTTCGTAATACAATGGAAAACCATTTAAAACACCTACAAAACAAAAAAAAAATAAAAAAAATCCTGCTTTTTGGGTTTAAACTGCTTAGAAGGCGGGGAAAGAGCGTAGCCGTTGGATCGGGACACGTGGATGATCTAGATCTAATCGGGGAATCACAATCGGGGGGAGGAGGAAAAAGGTGCGATTGCAAAACTCCGATGCGATTGCGCGATCGGGAGGGTCAAAGCGATTGAGCGCTGACCGTCGATCTAAGAACGAGATCAACGGTGGGAAATGAATCGGCGGGTTTTGGAAACGTCGGTAAGACTCGTGATCGGAGGAAAAGAGGACCGTTGGATCTTGGAAGGCGGAGAGGAGATCAACGATGGACAACCAATCGGGGATCGACAATCGGGGGCGAGACAAAACATATGAGATTAAAACTTTGCGATGCGATTGAGCGCAGGCTGTCGATCTAAGAATGAGATCAACGGTGGAGAATGGATTGGGGGACGACTGATCGGGGGAACAAAACAAATGTTGCGATCAAAAGTCACGATGTGATTTTGCGCGGACCGTTGGATCGAAGGACTAGATCAATGGTCGGGATTATTTCAACTTACGCACTGGCGGAAAACCTTTAAACATAGGAAAATCCAACATTTTAACAAAAAATAAAGGTTTTATAATATGGGCAGGATGTATATATATGATAGTTATGCGCCCGCCTGCGGGGCCTTCAGATATATGGGACGCAAAGGGCCCGGGGCCTAATACATCAAAGGCCAATCGCAATCGGAACCGCGGGCCTGGTCTTTCCGATCAACCCATTGTGAATTCTCCGATCGCGATTGCGCGATCGGTCTTTTTAGTCTAACCATTTTTCATTAACACGTGACTTTAATACATTAGATTAAAAGCTTGGATAAATGGGTTTTTGTATTTACAAAGGGAAAAATAGATCAGGAAAGGGTTTTTTCAATGGATTTGGGGATTTCGGTAAGGTTAAAGAGTGAGTTTTTAACTGTGGAAAGGGGAATTTTTCATAAATGGAAGAAAAGGACTTATGAAAACGAGGCAGTTTTGATGGACAAAAATGGGAGCGAATGAAAGGTTTGAGAAGTGGGAAAATGATGGTCTTTCAGCAGTCTTTCACTTGGAATCAGCAGAATTTTCTGAGTATAAAAGGCAAAGATAATGAAGATTTTGGACAGAGGCATGAGGCCTTCTAGGAGCCTTTAAGAGCCAACAATTTTTAGTGATAAAATTTGTTCCTTGGAGGCTCAAAAAGTCTTAGCCATCTTTTGGTATAACAAAATATTATAGGTGGCTAACAGTGGCTCCACTTGGGGATGATGCCTTCTTGAAGGTATCAAGAACTTCAGACTTGGATTCTCTGGGAGGCTGACTTGTGCCTGATCCATTGGGCTGCCTTTCCTTTGCTGGGAGGATCTTCTTTGAAAACATATTTAGCAGCTATGAAAACAATGGACTTTCATCAATACAAATTTCTACCTACCCAATCCTATTGATCTAACATTTTTTCTTCATCAGAGTGCACTTGGATTGGAAAACTCTTTTCACAATATTTCATTCTTTTGAAAGTATAAAAACTAATCTAATTCTACTCCTTATTTCTCCCTGAACTCAGATTAAACGGTTGAGCTCAGATTTTTCTCTACCTAATCTACTGTCTGTTGGGATTAAACTGTCCAACAGACTTTCATTCTCTAAATTCTACAACAGAAATTTAAAAACAGGCAAGTCAAGATTAAGCTGTTTGACTTGCTGTGATCTATGGCATAAAAACAAGCTGCACATAGATTATTATTTGCAGAAAATTAAAATAAAAATGGAAGGTTTAAGATCTGAAAACTTCTCATCATGGCCTTCTCTTTTCTTCACAGCTCTATTTTGAACTTGTTTTGAGCTATCTTCTTCCTTTCTTCTGGTTCAAGTTTTGAGCAAATTAGAACCAGTTTTTCTCTTTCGTGACTCAGAAAATGAAACAGTTTTGAGTCATTCTCTTTTTGGAAACTTTGGTTCATATTTTGAGTTTGTTTGAACCTTCATTTCTACCCTAATCTATCTACTGATAAGCCAAGATTGAACAGTTTGGAAAATCAAATTCACTATCCTATAAGCAGAAAAATTTAAAGCTAATTAGTCAAGATTAAACAGTTTGACTAACTAGAAGTGTTTTTGAGGAGTGGCATTTGAGCTTGCACACTTTCAGGTTTGTTTCTCTTTTTTGGCATGGGGCTTTGCCTTTCTTGTTTTCATTTCTACCCTCTTTTCTTTCTTTTCTTTGTTTTTTGTATTTTTTGATTTTTCATAACTTTGAATGCAATGATGGATGGAATATTCACAATGGAAAAGGATTAACAGATGTAATGCTTAAGCATCCTGCCATTGACAGGACCCCCAAACAATTTTGTTCCATCCAGTTTTTGTAAGAAAAATGCATTATCACCAGCAACTGAATGAATAGAGTAAGGGCCAAGCCATAGGTTGTCAAATTTTCCATGCTTGCCCTTTTCTTCCCTCCTTGAGTCCCACTTTAAAACTTTGTCCCCAATCTTGAAATTGCTGGCCTTTGTTCTTCTATCAAAAAGCTTCTTAATGATGTCTTGCTTCTGCAATGCTTTGTTATACACTTCCTCTCTGGTCTGTTGAAGATGAATGGTCTGATTTATTCTTCTGGTCATGTCATTTTCTTCAGTCTGCAACTCTTGAATCAACTTCATAACTGGTACACCAAGACTATTTGGAAAAATTGCATCTGTACCATACACAAGCTGGAAAGGTGACATACCAATGGATTTCTTCAAAGTCAATCTATCAACCCAAAGTGCATGGACCAGCTTCGTGTGCCAAGACTTCTTGTTGTCCTCCAACAGTTTCTTGATTATGTTCACTAAGCTTTTGTTTGAGGATTCTGCAAGTCCATTACCTTGAGGGTAATAGGTCGTAGAATGCCCCAATGTTATCTGATATTTGCGACAGAATTCAACCATTTTCTTTGATCCAAATGCTGCTGCATTATCAGTGATGATCTTGGTAGGACAGCCAAATCTGGAGAGAATATTAGTCTCCATAAATTTTATAATCACTGAATCATTGGCCTACCTACAAGGAATGGCTTCTATCCACTTAGTGAAGTAGTCTGTGGCAGTAAGAATCCATCTATGCTGGGCAGAAGATGGTGGATGGATTTCCCCTATGAAGTCAAGTCCCCATTGTTGAAAAGGGGCCTCAACAGTGATTGGATGCAGAGGAAGAGGTAGCAGTCTTCTCTTGCCCTCAAACAGTTGGCACTTATGACAGGCAATGATCATCTTGTGTATATCGGGAAAAAGAGTAGGCCAAAAGAAACTAGCCCTCAATATTTTGTTGGCTGTTGACTTCCAGTATAAGTGGCCTCCACACTCTCCTTCATGGAATTCCTGCTTAACCTTCTCTGCATCAAACTCAGGCAAACATTTAAGCAATATACCGCTTGCATTTTTCCAATAAAGACATCTATCTATAATGCAGTAGTTTACTACTTTCAACTTCAAGAACCTTGCCTTTGTTTTTGTCAAACCAGGAGGTGTATTCAAATTGAGAAAAACATAAACAACATCAGCATACCAAGGAGAATTCATAAAATGGTCTTCAACAATGGGAGTTGAGAATTCTTCTTGGTTATCCAAAGCATTAATCATATGAATATCAAGAACTTCACAATTTGATTCAGCCATTAATCTAGCTAGACCTTGGCCTTTGATGAGTTTAGTGGGTTTTATCTCTAAATCATATTCAAGAATAACATCAATCCACTTACCTCTCTTACCATCTGGATCCTGTGTTAGAATGTCTTTAACAACTGAATTTGGGACAAAGGAAATGATGTGTGAGTGAAGGATGTATACCCTGAAGTCTTTTAAAGCCTTAACCAAAGCAAAATCTTGCTTTTCCATAATGTTGTACTTCAATGGGGCATCCCTCAATGCCTTACTAAAGAATGCAATAGGCTGCTCTTGTCCTTGTGGATTTTTCTGTAGAAGGACAGCAACTATGGTATGTTCTGATGCAAATGAGAAGATATAAAAATATTTTGAAAAATCAAGACTTATTAGAACCGGTGTTTTGGTTAATGCTTGTTTCACCAGTTCAAAGGATGTCTTTGCTTCCGAGGTCCATTTTACTCCTTGCTCCTTCTTTAACATGTTTGTGATATTCCTAAGGAGCTCAGCCAAGTTGGGGATGAACCTTCTTAAAAAGTTAATCTTCCCAATGAAGGATTGCAACTCTTTGATGTTTCAAGGATGAGATATTTGCAATATGGCCTCGATCCTCTTTGGATCTATATTTATACCCTTCTCAGAAATAATGTGCCCAAGAAGTTTACCTTCTTGGAGACCAAATAGTGTCTTCTTAGGGTTTAAAGATATCCCAGACTTTCTGCATTTCTCGAAAACTTTTCTTAAATGTTCTAAGTGCTCCTCATCTGTTTTTGAAAACACAGTAACATCATCTAGATATATAATGATGAAGTAGCCTAGTTCTTCCGAGAATGCTATGTCCATGGCTCTTTGAAAGGTTACTCCAGCATTCATTGGACCAAAAGGCATTTTCACATACATGAAGGTGCCCCAGGGTGTAGTAAAGGTTGTCTTTAATTGATCAGCATGGTAAACCAAGATCTGATTGTACCCCGAATAGCCATCCAGCAAAGAAATTCTTCTAGACCCTACCACCCTTTGTAGAATGTGATCCATTTTTGGTAAAGGGTAGTTGTCTTTCAATGAAGCTTTGTTTAAATCTCTAAAATCTATACAAAGCCTGATTTCTCCAGTTTTCTTCCTAACAGACACCATATTAGATACCCATTCAAAATATCTAACAGGGACAATAATACCAGCATCATACATTTTCATGATCTCCTTCTGAACCAACGACAACTGGATAGGGTTTATTCTGCGCAGTTTCTGTTTGAATGGTTTTTGGTTTTCTTTAAGAGGGATTTTCTGCTGTATTATTTCAGTGTCATAGGACTTAAGATCTTCGTAACTCCATGCAAAAACATCAAAAAATTCTCTAAACAGCTCTATATATTTGAGTTTAATGTGAGCTGGTAAAGTCTTAGACAGTTTAATCATTTTCGGTTTTTCCTCACTGCCTATGTTGCACTCCTCCACTTCAGTCTCTACAAGTTCCAGTTTAGGTTTTTTGGCCACATCATTAAAATCAAACAACTCCTCTAAAGGTGTTAGACCACCTGGAAAAGTTTCATCTCTAGAATGCAGAGTTTCTAATTCCTCTGTTTCTGATTCTGCATCCAATTCTATTTTGTTTCTAAGTTTGCTAGTCTGAAAGTTAATATTTACAAGCTTAGGAGAGGGTTCTTCTTCACCAAGAAAATTTTCTTCACCGCAGTCTGTATCATAGTCTGAATCTGAACTATGCAGTTCAAATTCATTTCTGAATTGCATGAAATCTTCTATTTGTTTATCTCCATCAAACACCTGCCAATATTTTTTATTATCAGGCACAGCTGGTCTAAATTTTATCCGCGTTGAGAAATCTTCAGTCTCATAAGGCGTTAGACATGTCCTAGCTGCAAAGGCTAAATTGTGGGCCATAAGATTTCTTTTTCTCGGGACAAAACTCAGGTTGGACTCCTCAAATGTTTTCAAAATATCCATGACATCATTTCGATAGGCCCTAAGTCTGGGATGATTTGCGTTATACTCCCCATTTACTTGCCTAATGATTAATTCAGAATCCCCATACACATTTATTCTTCTGGCTCCTAACTTTTTCAGCAAACGTAAGCCTAAGAGCAGGGATTCATACTCCGCTATGTTGTTGGAACATTGAAAGTTTAATTTGCATGAAATGCATTCTGTGTGTTGACTTTCAGTGTTAGTAATCCAGACACCTGCGCCAGCATTAGTTCTAGTGCATGACCCATCAAAATACATACTCCAGAGAGGAGTCTTTTCAGTTTTATCAGTTTGGTGAATGTCCTCTTCAACTACTGTGCTTACAGATGCTTCTTGAATATTAGTACTAAGTTGTTTTTGTTTCAAATCCTCAAGTTTTTCATCAGGTTGAGGATTGTTCTCTTGAATGTCAAGATTTAAGTTTAATGGATCGATGACTTGTAATTCAAGACCTGTGTTTAGTTTGCTGGTATTTTCAAATATAGCAAACTGCTGGGACATTTCAGCATTATGTTCCTCGCCCTCCCTTTTGGTCACTGATTCTGTTAAAGTGATTCGTTCATTAAGGATTTCATCATTGAACATGATAAAAGAATCAAGGCCTGTACTTACAGAATACAAAGGAGAGTTTTGAGGTCTTTCTTGGCTTGTAACTATGTATTTCATATGGGACTCCCTGTAAAGTCTTCTAGTCTGATTGAAAACAGGGATAGTCGCATAAGTCATGTCCATCTGCATAGTCCCCTGTAACTTAGCCGCCCAGGATCTTGATAATAACATTCCATACTTCGGGGGCACATCAACCACAACAATATCCATAACTAAAGACTTGGCCGGAATCTGGGCTAAGTTAACACAGAGGTATTTGATCAATCCTAGACATTTTACTCTACTAGAGGCAAAGGAGTAAAGGTCTTTGTAGGGTCTGGTGATTTCAAGACCCAGGCTCTCCATTACAGCTTTTAGCATTAAATTATGAGAAGCCCCTGAGTCATGCATAGCGTTGTGCAAAATTTTGTCATGAACATTTAAACTTACATAAAAGGGAGGAACAGGCCCTTCTTGATATTTACCTTCAATATTTGGACCAAAAATGAGCTCTGGTTGGTCATCATTAAGATTGAGAGTGTCCTCACTTTCTCTTATGTTTAAAGCCTTCAAAATTTGGGTATTATATACATGTTGGGCAGCTAACTCGGTCAAGGGGACAGAGATCTTGATCTTTGAGATTTCCTGTTCCAGGCTGAAAGGAATTTGGTTCTTCAAAATATTGGTTTCAGCCTTATTAGCTGTCGTTTTATCAGCAACAACAGCTTGCTGATTAGTTCTATTCACACTTGTCACAACAGTCGAAACAGGAGTACTAGCTGAGGTGTTAGTACTACTAATGTCTGCACTATGTTTTTCATTGTTTTGAGTGCCTTTCTCTTTACCTTTCCCAAGATCAACAGCCACTGTTTTGTCCCTTTGTTTAACCATTTTAAGCTTGGTTGTAGCACTGTCTTGTGAAGATTTGTCAGAGGTTTTGGTGTTGGGGGTTTGTTGACTAGATTTACTTCTGAGTTCATATTCTTTTGAAGGTTCTGTGATGGCATTTTCCATGTCTTGACAACAATTTTCATTATCATCTCTTTCGTCATCATAAGGTGTGTAAAGACCCTTTTTTCTATCATAATGAACCTCGAAGTCATCATCATCTACCCCAAATAGGTTCATATCATTATCCTCTGTTATTTCATCTGTTTCCTTAGCCTCACTCACATAGTTTTGATGAAAGGGAGGAGCGATCTGTTGATCATCTTCCCTGGGTCTGTTTGGAGGCTGGTTCCTTCTTACAGTCTGAATCTGGTTTTGGTTTCTGTTTTGAGGAGCAGTTTGGTTTTGACTTGCTTGTGCTCTCTCAAGAATGCTCATTTTCTTCATCATTTCTTCCATCATTCTTTCCATCTTTGAGTTTGAGGTAGTAGGTGTGGATTCCTCTCTGAAAGATACTCTCTTTTCGACTTTCATCCTTGCTCTCTTCTCCATTAGGTTGACTTCCACAGAAAGAGCACCTCTTTGCATGTCTTCAAGGGTTGCGAAGTCTCTTTCTCTGAGTGAATAGGTCATGTCAGCGTCAAACCCTTCAAGAAACTTGTTTAAGGTTGAGCCTTGAGGAGGTTTTAATTCTGGGGAAAGTGCATTATACACACTGTTAAATATGGTACAATAAGCTTGTACACTTTCCCCTAGGTTCCTATGGATATTGTTGTAGTCAACAAGAACTTGGAGAGGATTCTCCCTCACTTCCCATTTGTTTAAGAATGTTTGATGGAAGCCTCGGAGAATATTGATATTGTGGGGGGCTAGGGCTTTAAACCATTTTCTTACTTCTCCCCCTAAACTCTGAGCAAATAATCTGAGTTTGACAGAATCATCATCAATTTCATTTCTGTCAAATTAGTCATTCATCTTGTCCACATGTTGTGATGCGGTTGTAGTATTGCTAGCATCATATAATGGAATTTTGGACTGATAGTCCTGTGGAAGATTGACTAATGGTACAGGAAGGACTAAGGGAGCATACCATGCTGCCATGATATGTGGTGGAAGTGGATTGACAAAAGGGGGTGTGGGATGAAGTGAAGTGGTTTGAGCAGTGGGTGAAGGATGAAAAGAAGTGGATGGGACTGTAGTAGATTGCTGAGCTGATCTTGGATGGGAGACACCCAGATTATAAAGAAAATGTAAATCAGGAGGTGTTGTTTCTCTACTCCCAAGATGTTCACTTGTTTCAAGAGATGAATGTGAAGACTCAGAATCTAACTGATCAAAATCACCAAATGACCTAGTCCTAAAGGGATTAATTAGGTCAGCTTGTGATTGTTGTAGAGCTGAAAGATTTTCAAGGACTGAATTAGCTCTCAAGGGTGATCTGAAAACAGTTGAAGCTTCTATCTTAGGAGACTTCCTAAGGATTCTTTCTGGGTTATCAACTATCTCAGGTGGATCAGGGTCAGGATGGGCTCTAGTATGAATCTTTTTAGGAGCCACTATGTTGTATTTTTAGACCCAAATAACCAGAAAAATTCCACCAACTATGACAGTCTTTAAGAGGTTTAACTAATCTGTGTTCACAATTTTAATCCAACAGTCCTCTTACTAAGTTTTGAAAGATATTATAATGATAAGGGTTCTTCCCAGTGAAGTCTTAAGGTCTGTTCAGGATTGTGGAGTCGCCAGGTGGAAACTTTAGAGTGTTTTCAAAGAGGTACACAGTCCACCACAGTGCTTGTAAAACATCCATTTTCAAGGATATCCCGAAACACAACAAACTCTAACCAGAGCTTGACTGGGAGGGCATTTACCAGATATGTAACCTCTTAAAAGAGGGTGAGATCCGGAGGCTACCTGGCCCTTTCCAGAATCTGTCTAAGAGTATAAGGTAAAACACAACAAAAGGTAAGTGAAATGTAAGAGCAAGTGTTTACTACCAATCTGAAATGTTTTTTGGTTTTTTCTGAGTTATTTTTCAATTTGTGTGGTTTCTAAGAATATCCTAACTCTGTTTCAAAACTTAGCTATGGTTATGAGACAAAGGCAGTCTACTCTTATGGATAAGCTAGCTGATTTTTCAAGGTTAGATAAAGTCTTATGAGGATCCTAGGGTTGACCTATATTGTCACTGATTCAAACAAGTTTCATCATGATTACCATTTCTTGGTAGTGCTTGAAAAGGCTACTTTTTACTCTCAAAGTTTTGTGTGAAAATCAAGGGAAAATGAGATGAAAACTCAAGTCAGTCCCCAGCGGAGTCGCCAGAAATGTTGTTGGTGGCTCCAGCTGGTTAATAAAGAAAATGCTCTATGAACCAAATCTCTGATGTCGTATGATTATCTTTAAATGAAAGGATTCAGGGTTCGGTCCCCAGTGGAGTCGCCAGAAATGTTGGGAATCTGTAATTTATTAGCAAGATTGGTAGAGTCCAATTACAGAAACAACATTGTTTCAACCAACTTTGGGATTCTAGGATCTAGCCCTCCTGAATCCGGAGAGGAATCTCTCCAATAAGTACAAAGATGGATTTGTATTTGAAATTTAGGGTAATGATATTAGGCTAGTTATGCAGGCCAAGGGTTTTGTTTTGTTTTGGATGGTTGAGCATGATTACTGTTTGAGGTGAAAAGTCCTGAATGCAAAGAGTTTCAAAGGTGAGAAGTTGCAAGAGGGAAGAAAAACTATGGCTAAAAGATAGATATAACGTTGGTTTTTAGTCCATTGGGCTATGGAGTCATAACAGGGCTTTAATTGAACAACAACATCAAGAGTGATCCAAGGGCAAGTCATCTATGTCACAAGATTATTGAGATTAGAGTGATGGAATGGAAACAATAAAGTGTTGGAGGGGCGGAAAATGATAATAATTTCTCAAGGATTTATAGTCAGTCCAAACAAGAAAAGCCTCTTAAGTAACTATTTAAAACCAACCAAGGACAGGGCTAACCATAAACTTCTTGGGCAAGTTGTATTAAAGCAGCTTAATTAACAAACAATCCAGTAATCCACATAATTACCTTCAGAAAGTATGAAAACACGTAAGAGAAACAAAGTGTAACTTAAGATCAGATAAAGTACTTTTAAACCTAGTCTGCTTTCAGTCAACACCAAGGGAAATTTTCAGAATCTGCCTTTAGAGAAAAGGATCTAGGAATCAGGGCAAACCATATCTTCTCTAGTCTAACTTTAATAGCAAATAATGGAAATCACATTCAAGAACAATGTTTAAGCAAACAGAAGGACGAGGGAACGCCAACATTCCTAACTGTTTAAACTGTATTAAATCGTTCCTGAATAAACAAACTTGAGGAAAACATTAAGATAAAGATTTCTCAGCCAGAGAAGGTTACTGATATACAGTAGATCCTAACCCTGTTTAAACTGTTATTTACAGAGGAATATGAACAATATGGCATACATAGAAGGAAAACAATAACAAAGAGAGGTGCACTTCACCGATGACATAGACCAGGATCCCAAGAAACAAATTTTATATTGATGTCAAACCAGTTACAGTCTTCAAGTCCAATGTTTCAGTTCAGCAATCATCTTCACTATTCAACCTAACTAATCTATCACAAGCAGAGCTCCAAGGTCCAATGAACACTATTTACAATCAGAAGTTTAGGCTCAAATGTATTTCAAAACTCTGTAAGCAACTCAACCAACAATTTCTCATCTTCTACAGAAGTATTTATAGGAAGATGAGGAGGTGAGATCTAACAAAAGATCTCCCAAGACAATTAATACAGATTCGAGACTTCTAGGCCTTTTGAGGGGCTCGATGAAGAAGTTTACAGGTGGATTGCTGTATTAACTGTTTTTACAATTATGAATAAAACTCGGTGGGAGCTTTTATTGACTTTGAGGCTTGGTGTAATGTGTGGAGTGACTCTGCAGATATTTCTGCATTGATTTCCTCGCAGAAGTAACTCCCTGGCTGTGCTGGAGGCGAATATCTGATTTTCTTCAATAACTTCGGCCTCAGTTTGAATGGTTTGAGGCAACAGGTGGCTTTTATGGTAGCTGAGGAATTTATTTGCCTTAGTTGAAGCGGTGGAAGCCCACCTGTCAGTGAAACACTTATGATTTTCTTTAAACTGTGTTTTGAGTCGGGGATTAGGCTTTTGATAACCGTCTTAGCCGTAATCCCCATAATACTGTCTTCAATCTTCGTCGGTTGTGCTTTATTTTTTAAACTGATACTCTCTAACTGTTCCTTTGAATAAAACAGTGTCTTGTCGATGTGCAGGACCGCGCTGGGCTTCTCGGCATCAATGCTCATGAAACATTGACAAAACATGGAATGGAGCCTCGCGGATGGCTTCTCCTCAATGAAACGAAGGCATGAGAATCGTCATTCCCAGCCCTCGGCATTTCTTCGTAATACAACGGAAAACCATTTAAAACACCTGCAAAACACAAAAACAATTAAAAAAAATCCTGCTTTTTGGGTTTAAACTGCTTAGAAGGTGGGGAAAGAGCGTAGTCGTTAGATCGGGACACGTGGACGATCCAGATCTAATCGGGGAATCGCAATCGGGGGGAGGAGGAAAAAGGTGCGATTGCAAAACTCCGATGCGATTGCGCGATCGGGAGGGTCAAAGCGATTGAGTGTCGACCGTCGATCTAAGAACGAGATCAACAGTGGGAAATGAATCGGCGGGTTTTGGAAATGTAGGTAAGACTCGTGATCGGAGGAAAAGAGGACCGTTGGATCTTGGAAGGTGGAGAGGAGATCAACGGTGGACAACCAATCGGGGATCGGTAATTGGGGGCGAGACAAAACATACGCGATTAAAACTTTGCGATGCGATTGAGCGCAGGCCGTCGATCTAAGAATGAGATCAACGGTGGCAAATGGATCGGGGGACAGCCGATCGGGGGAACAAAACAAATGTTGCGATTGAAAGTCACGATGCGATTTTGCGCAGACCATTGGACCGAAGGACTAGATCAACGGTCGGGATTATTTCAACTTACACACCAGCGGAAAACCTTTAAAAATAGGAAAATCCAACATTTTAACAAAAAATAAAGGTTTTATAATATGGGCAGGATGTATATATATGATAGTTATGCGCCCGCCTGCGGGGCCTTCGGATATATGGGATGCAAAGGTCCCGGGGCCTAGTACATCAAAGGCCAATCGCAATCGGAACCACGGGCCTGGTCTTTCCGATCAACCCATTGTGAATTCTCCGATCGCGATTACGCGATCGGTCTTTTTAGTCTAACCATTTTTCATTAACACGTGACTTTAATACATTAGATTAAAAGCTTGGATAAATGGGTTTTTGTATTTACAAAGGGAAAAATAGATCAGGAAAGGGTTTTTTCAATGGATTTGGGGATTTCGGTAAGGTTAAAGAATGAGTTTTTAACTGTGGAAAGGGGAATTTTTCATAAATGGAAGAAAAGGACTTATGAAAACGAGGCAGTTTTGATGGAGAAAAAGGGGAGCGAATGAAAGGTTTGAGAAGGGGGAAAATGATGGTCTTTCAGTACTCTTTCACTTGGAATCAGCAGAATTTTCTGAGTATAAAAGGCAAAGATAATGAAGATTTTGGACAGAGGCATGAGGCCTTCTAGGAGCCTTTAAGAGCCAACAATTTTTAGTGATAAAATTTGTTCTTTGGAGGCTCAAAAATTCTTAGCCATCTTTTGGTATTACAAAATATTATAGGTGGCTAACATTCTCCATCTGAAAGACCTTAATCATCATCTTCCTTTTCTTCACACTTGCAGGTGTAGGTTTGTGCCTTTGAAGGTTGTTTCTCCTTATTGGTTTTCTTAGATGCAACAAACACAATTTCTAGATGTGAAGTATCCTCTTCTTCATCAAGTCTCATTTCATATGCTATGAGAACTCCATGTAATTCCTCTTTGCTAAGTTTGTCCAGATTTTCACTATATTCTAAGACTGATACCTTTAGGTTGAATCTCCCTAGTAACATTCTAAGAATCTTTCATATAATAGTCTTCTCATCAACAGACTTCCCAATCCTTCTAGAGTGTTGTTATTTCATCAACGTGTTGGAAATATGCAGCAATGTTGTTATCTTCTTTCATTTTGAGTTGCTCAAATTTTGCTCTGTAGATTTGAAGCTCTGCTTCTTTAACATTTGAATCACCTGCATATATATTCTCAAGCTTGTCCCATACATTTTTGGTGGTTTTACAACCCAACACCTTATGATAAGTAGATTCAATAAGTCCACTGATAATAATACTATTTTCTTTTGCATCATTTACCAAATTCTTCTTACCTTGTTCATCCACGGTTGAACAGTGTCCCATACTTCGTAACCTTGTGCCAAGAGATAGACCTCCATTCTTCCTTTCCAGAGTGCATAATTATTTTCATTGAACAGAGGTACACCATTATTGGTATGCTCCATGACATCCTTCCAGTTGTTAAACTGTTACTGAAGCAACCAAGCTCTGATACCAATTGTTGGAAATACTGAGAGGGGGGTGAATGAGTATTCCTTTCAATTAGTATTATTAATAATATTTCAGAGCATTAGTTAATCTTCAATTATTATCAATGTTTGTACAATGATAGCAGTAAACAAAAGGAACACAACTACACATAGTTTTTAAGGTGGAAAGCCTCTCCGGGACAAAAACCACCTGAATACTTTTCTAATAATTTTTTTAATATTAAACTCCAATTTAAAATAAAGCTCCAACTTCCTAGAATCTAAAAAAGCATTCTTCTCCAGCTCCCACTGGATGGACGCTCCAACGCCCAAGATTCTTTAGTAATCAACTGAACGGATGCCCCAACACCCAATGAGCTACAAATCACCCTACCACCTTGAAGTTTTCACAGGCTTGAACCTGTTGGTGACGTCGTGCACTAGCCTACCACTCTATAGAAGAATAAAAGAAGAATGGACTCCCATACCAGGGAAAATGGTCTACTTTACAATGATATAGAATGATTTAGAATAAGAAGATACACTAGACCATAACCCTAACTATGACACAACCACCTAATGATGATCCTAGACCTCCCAACACTGCCTCTTCAACTCTTGGCAGATAGACACTTGTATAATTTTTACAATGATGCATTTACAATGACTTAGTACAATGATACCTTTACAATGATTGTATGCAGTGTTGCCCATTTGAAGACTTCATGTGGTGAACTTCTTTCCGTTGTTCTGCACCTTGATTGATGCTCTTGTCATGCTACCCTTTGCTGCACCTTGCTTTGATTTTCTACCCTAGAAAGTCTGGTCCTTTCAACCCTTGACAACACATGATCTAGTTTTTTATTGCCTTCTAGGAGCTCGATATTGAATCTGGTGTATCTCTATTATTTACAATCCCCAATATGTGATTTTCGGTCCTGTAGTAGTCCTCTGAGTATTATTTCCAATGCCACATGTCTGACCCAATTTGGATTCTTCAAGGCAAAGTTATGCCCAATCTCTCACAATGACCTAATTATGGATTGATTAAGTAGAGTGAACTTGTACGGCATGCCATGTGTCCCTGTTTCTTCATTCGGCTCTGAAATTGATACAACGAAAACTAAAATCCATGCACTATTCTCCACTTTTTACATAATTCCAATCTGATACTCAGAGAGAGAGAGTTATGACGATTTTCCCAAGGTCACTTCTTTGAAATGAAGTTCAGAAGCCTGCAAAAACACTGAATTCCACAGATCATATCTCCGAAAATATTGTGCACCTTGATCTGAAATTTTTACAAGAGCTTCCTTAGAATTTCTTCTTCACCTCATAAAAATTTCAGCTTCTGAACCTTCGTAGAAAAAACTTTATAGCGCAAATTCCACGATGACCTGTTTCAGGTAGCGAAATCCCTACATGAGGAGGATATGAGGATCACAATTTATATAAATGCTTAGGTTGAGAGGGTATTCAACAAGTGAAAATGGGAGGGATTTTAGGGGCTTAAAAATAATTAATTATTGACTTTTCAATGACCCATGCCACAACCCCATGGGGTTTTAGCCCACTAACTTGGGTTACAAACTTCAAACGTGAATATCTCTCAAACTGTGAAGAATTACGTGGTGTGCCATATATCAACGGAAACATCTCGACAAGTAGAAACCATCAAAAACATTCTTGACTCAAAATATAGTAATTTGGTAGGTCAAAAATCCCATGCAAGATCGGGGTAGCCCCTGGTGCTGCTTCGGTTGACATCAATGACAACCACTGATCAACAGTCTTCCCCATTCAACTCGCATTACCGGTGGCTCAATTTTTACAAGAAAGCAAGGAAGAACCAAATGACCTCGTCAGGAGAATGAATCGGTTGGTGGAACTGAATGAAACACGGGAGCAAGTAAACCTCAGGTTAACAGAATACTAGGAAAAGATTAAGGGTTTATTCGACCAACGAGCAAAAGACAAGGGGATCCAAGTAGGGGACTTGGTGTTGTGATGGGATGTCAAGCGGTTGAACAAAGGTAAACATGGGAATTTAGACCCCCTTTGGTTTGGTCCATTCAGGGTGCCAGAGGTCAAAGGCAACAATACTTTTGTGTTGGATAATTTGGAAGGAGACACACTCGAGATGCCTGTTAATGGATAGTTTCTCAAACCTTACATCCAACACTGATAGTAGGCTACGACAGCCCATTATACATATCCTCAAATTGTATATATGTCGTCTATTATTTCTACATGAATTCTTGTTTTGTTTTTGGTTAAAGTTGCTTGAAAATGCCTCTAATGATGATCCCAGGTACATTAATAAGAACACAAACAAGTGGTCTGCGAGTTCTTGACACACTTGAATGAGTGTGTCGTCCCTAATGGAGCCAATGTTGGCTTGTGGTTTCTATGAACGATAAGGCAACAAGGGAAGCTAAGAAAATGACCAGTGGGAGCAGCTAAAGCGAACGCCAAGCACTTCAAAGTGCCGGTCAGGCGGACACCCAACATTCAAAAGAGGAGAGAAAATTACCACTCACCTTTTCGCATCACCAACCTTTCTGCTCATTGCAAATCGCACACTACAGATTCTAGCATTTACCCTCCATTCCTCATAACTAAATACTCTCGATTGTGATCCGTGGGTAGCCCCACCTCCTTTCCACATCACTTTTCCGCCACCGCACATCGCAAATCGCAAATTATAGCTTTTACTCTCCATTCCTCATAACAAAGCTCTTCGACCTACAATTTGCGATGTTAGTTGGGTCCCACCTCTGTGCTGCCACGTCGCTTTCCTGTCATCGCACTTCACACTTCGCTAACCATAACCTTTACCTCCCACTCCTCATAACTAAATACTCTTGATTGCGATCCGCGGGTGGCCCCACCTCCTTGCCACGTCACCTTTCCACCACCGCACATCGCAAATCGCAGATTATAGAATTTACCCTCCATTCCTCATAACAAAGCTCCCCGACCTGCGATTTGTGATGTTAGTTGGGTCCCACCTCCATCCTACTACGTCGCCTTTCCGCCATCGTACATTGCACTTCGCTAGCCATAACCTTTACTCCCGCTTCTCATAAGAAAACTCCCTGACTCCCAATTGCGATTTGTGATATCAGTTTGGGCCACACCTTCCTGCCACGTCATCAACAACCCTTCTATGACCTTTGTCTCGCCATTTGCAACATTAAACTGTCCCACTAAGTGTTAATGTCACAAACCCCCTTCTGAAGCCTAGTCTCTGGTTTGCAAGTTAAGTACAACATAATTTTTTGGCAGAACAAGCACAACTATGGTTGATTCAGTTCGTCCAGGAAACCTTTGCTAAAGAGCCGGGCACGCGCAACACAACTGGTCGTTTCATAACGGTTAATGTGAATCATGAGAACGAAGGAGTGGAGGCTTTTCCACAACAAGTGGAATCATGCGAGGGAAACTAGACTGCCCACCTGTTCACTGCCACTCCTCGTCGTACTGGTTAAAGATATCATGATCAGGCCCACGCGACCTTTTGTTTTTATTTTCTGTTTCATTTTCAATTGTGTTGTAAAATTGGGTGAAATCTCGATTTCACCCTGAGTATTGTTTAATTGTTATGTTTATGTTGTAATCAGTGTCGAAGAGTAGTGCTTCTGTTACGATGCAGTTATATCGCATCATTTTTTTTTTTTTGATAGAAAACAGTAAGATCAAGAAGGAATATCACTTTGAGAAATATCTAGCTGATGAGCTCCAATGTAAAAACTATAAAGAGCGAACTCAGTGAAGAATGAAGGGTTCTGATTTCTATGGAAGTTCTGAGTTCACATTTTTGTATAGCACATTTTGTAATGTCTGGGATAAGCTCTTAATGCATATCTTGAAGAGTTGTTTTGAGAAGATAATACAATAATGAATTTTTGCAAATGGATTCCAACTGGCCTTTTGAACAGTGTGTATGCCTCTTTTGTGTATTTATTTAGTTTTCTTATTCTGTTTCGCCGAATGTTTCTTCAATTATCGTGTGTTCGTAATGTTGGTCACAAGTGTTAATAGATGAATTTACCTCCATCCTACTGCTGAAAATGGTACTCATAAGTTAGTCACTTGGTCGCCTTAATTAGGCTCAACACAAGATTTATGTTTCATAAACCTTATCACGACCGTTTTCTTCTTTAAGCCTGCGAAGGGCAGATTCTTACCTCTCAGTAAACCTACCTCCCTCCGACTCTCCTCCCCCATTCATCCAAGCGTTCACCCTCTTTTATCTCTAAAGTTTGTTCACTGGTTTCATATCTGGCCCATTTACAACGATTGAGCTTCATAACAGCCTAAAGCCCATTCTGAGTTATATCCAACATACAATCAAAGTTAACACCATGCTCCGCTCCCATTGTTATCTAGAACTGCCAAGTAAATAAATCTCACAAAGGTTATATCTGGGGAGGTCCCCCCCAAAGTGAAAGTTAATCCTAGAAGACCTCCTATTCCTAGTATCCTGCAACTCAAGACTGTCTCTAGGAGTAACAACAATGCCAAAAACCATAATAATGAATGTGATGGGCGCGTGGAAGCTAGGCAGGCTTCGTACACCATTCGATTGCCACACATGCCAACAGATCCGTCATCCTCATCAAAGACACAACTAAAGCAATATTAAACATGGGACCCTAAGCAAATTTATTAATGTCCTCCTCTCATTTTCAAATGCTCCTTCCTAAGGTTCCTACCACTCAAATTGGAGACATATTTTTTTGAATGGATAAACCATTTTATTGGGATCCTCCTCCCCTCATTGTCAAGAAGCTCTTCCCTAATATTCAAAGAATTTTAATGTGTGATATTTTTGAAATAGATAAACTAAGCATAAGTATCGAACAAAGATGAGGATTGGGGACCTCTCATGTTAACAAATTTGTTAAGGTACTCCTCTCATTTTAAAGAAGTTTATGGATATACTTTTATTAATGGATATTAATATAAGTAAAACTTTCTAATGGATATGCCATTTTATTGAAATTGTTCTCTCCTCATTGTCAAGATGTTCTTCCCTAATATTCAAAGAAGTTTATACTGTAGATAATTTTGAAATGAATGAGCTATGCATAAGTATTGAATAGAGAATTGAATGGCTGCAGATTGGGCTTGGCTAATTATTTTATTGAGAGGTGCTTTCCAACCTAGTATGTTGGAGATGTTCACTCTACATTTATAATTAAATTAAAATATTATAAAGAAATTAATATACACTCAATTAAAATTAAAAAGACATATACAATATATTTAATGTCGACTCATAATTTAAAAAAAATAAAATAAAAAAAAAAAAAAAAAAAAAAAAAAAAATATATATATATATATATATATATATATATATATATATATATATATATATATATATATATATATATATATATATATATATATATATATATATATATATATATATATATATCTCTCTCTCTCTCTCTCTCTCTCTCTCTCTCTCTCAATATGTATGTCTACAGTGTCTTGGATAGACAATGATCGAGCGTGCTATTAAGACACTCCTAGATGTTAAGTCATCGGTTCAATTCCTTTCTCTATTTAGATGTTATTCTTGGACATGACCATGTTGTAGCCTCACCATGTCGAACAAACACATATATTGTAAAAATCATGCACATGATATTCAATACATATTAAGAAAAACATACCAAACAAAACACATATTGTAAAAAACACATATATTGTAAGAATCATCCACATGATATTCAACACATATTAAGAAAAACAAGCAAAACACATATTGTAAAGTACACATTGAATATGTTTGTAAAAATTTATAAAAACTTAAATTTAAATAAAAATAATTAATTTTTTTAATTGTAGATGATTAAATTACATATCGATAAAATTATTTGAACAATATTTTATACTTTTAAATAATATTTGATTTAATTTTATACATAAAATAAGATAAAATATCAATTAAATACAACATTTTTACATATAAATTATTATTATTTTAATTTTTCTAATTAAAAAATATAAAACAAAGCTTTCTTATAAACGAAAATAATTTATAAAAATTAATAAAATTTGAAACCAAAGTTTCTTAAGCACAATAAAAGTCAAACATTCCTTAACCAAAATGATCAAAACATATTCCTTAACCAAAAAAATAAAATAAAAACAAAATTAAATAACTTAAAAACAAGCATTAAACATATACAAGGTTGCCTAAATGAAATAAACCTGTAGCACATTTATTGAGGTTCCCTCTCATGTTAACAAATTTGTTGAGGTCCCCATTTTTGAAGAAAGTTTAAAAAAATTCCTACCTAACACTCAAACTAGAGACAAAAAAAAAAAATCTATTGACATACTTTTTGAATAGATAAACCATTTTATTGGGTCTCCTGTCAATAACTTTTTCCCTTCACAGACCATTTCTTCCCCAATCCTCAAAAAAGTTTAAACAATTGATATGTTTGAAATAGATAGATAGAATAGATAGTTGAAAGGTCAAGGATTGAGGATCTCCAGTTAAAGTACTTGTTGAGGTGGCCCTCTCATTTTATAGAGATTTGCCCTCCTCATTTTAATGAAATTCTTTCCTCACAAATAATAATTTTAGGAATTAAGTATGGCTAAAGAAACATTAAACATAGGACCCTAAACAAATTTATGAATATCCTCCTTTCATTTTCAAATGTTCCTCACTAAAACTCAAACTAGAGACTTTTTTTTGAATGAATAAACCATTTTTATTGAGATCCTCATCCACTCATTGTCAAGAAGTTCTTCCTTAAAGAAAATTAAATTATAGATATTTTTGAACCAAATATATAGTTGAAAAGTCGACGATTTTGATTGCGTAATTATCGGGTTGAGAGTCGCTTTACTATTTAAGATGAAGCGAGGTTCACATTAGATTAGATTTAAAATTTAAAAAATATCCGTTTAATTAAAATTGAAAAAAAAAAAACATATATAGTCGGTTCAGTTAAAATTGAAAAAACACATATATAGTCGGTTTCCATTAAAATTAAAATTGTCATTAGAATTATATATGTTTAATGTAGATATAAATACTTTTAATTAATAAATACTTTAATTGAAGAAATTACAGGGTATTTGAGAAATTTACTAAAGGGAATATATTCATATGAAATAGCGCATCTCATATTTTTCAGGTACGATTTGTTTTTAGTTATAGTTATTTAGGTATTTTTTTTAATTTTTTTTTTTGGGTAATTTAATAAATAGATGAAATAGTTTATTTTGGAGGAGTTGTTTATTTGTCATAAAATATGGTAAAAAACATGGCGCTGAATTAATTTCCAGCAATTACTCGGCCTTAGTAGACTCCTTCCATCAAAACCCTCGAAGGCACCCAAAATATTGAAAATTGATAGCTATAACAGATTTTCTAGTGAATCTCATATTTTTTAGGGACTATTTGTTTTTAGTTATAGTTATTTAGGTATTTTTTTCTTTTTCTTTTGGTACTTTAATAAATATATGAAATAGTTTATTTTGGAGGAGTTGTTTATTCGTCACAGAATAGAGAATATGGTATTATTCAAACACTACTACTGCAAGATTTCCTAATTCATAAAAAACATTATTCAAACACTATTGCTGCAAGATTTCCTAATTTTTGTTATGTCTGGATTCCGACCACTTTTGGCAGTTTCCGCAATTCCTCCCCCTCCGTAGACTCCTCTCATCAAAACCCTCTAGGGCACCCAGAGATTGAAGTTTGATAGCTATAACAGATTTTCTTAAAATCTTACCAGAATTTCCATGATTTTTAGAGCAAAAAAGCAGTGTAATTAGACTAAAAATACTCTATTTTCCGTAATCTAAAAAACTCACAAAATAACCCAGAAATTCCAGTAAGAATATGAAAAATTCCGGCAGAAATATTTGAAAATCTAGATTATAGCTGTCAAATTTCAAGATTTTGAGTGCCTTTGGGATTTTTGATGGTATTGAATCGATTTCCACCATCAAAAAAACGATTCAAACACTCCAACTATTTGATTTTTTGAATTTTTTTTGGAGGTGTAGGCGGAGGAATTGCTAGACGACCAAAAGTAGTCGGAATCCGGGCCAAAAAAAAAAGGAAAACTTGCAGTACCAGAGTTTGAATGTGGTGTGGAAATGAATTCAGCACCATCAAAAAGTGGTAGTCTAATTAGACTGCTTTTTTGCTCTGAAAATTATGGAAATTCCGGTAAGATTTTAAGAAAATCTTATAGCTATCAAACTTCATTATTTTGGGTGCTCTAGAGGTTTTCGATGATGCTGAATTCATTTCCACCGTAAAAAACATAGATTTAAACACTGCTACTGCAAAATTTCCTATTTTTTTTGGCCCAAATTCCAATTATTTTTGACGATTCCAACCATTCCTCCCCCTCCATAGGCACCTCCTTACTTATGACTTGGTTTGAATTAGATAAAATAAACAAGTAAATTGTTTTCTGAAATTTAAAATATAATGCTTTCTCACGCATCAAAATTGTAGATATTCTCCTCAAGCACTACCTGCCTAATTTAATATGATTTAACATTTGGTCAACACACTAAATTTTTTAAATAATGGCTATCACACCACACCACACCACACGTTGTGAAAACCTAAACATCATTGCTGTGAAAACCTAAACATCATTGCGAAGAAAAAGGTTCCTGACTTCACTTTGAAGAAACCTAAACTCAACATCAAAATTTAAATCACAAAATTATACAAGTTGTGAATATTAAATGTTTTCGATTTATGAGTGAATAAATGTTTTTTGGATGTCTGAAAATTAGGAAGAAAATCTGATAGCATTACGTGTCAGTGCCACGTCCAAATATATTGTGCAACCTAATCATCTGACCTACCATTCAACCCCCCCAATCCGTTTTGTTAATTTAAAAACGTTCCCTCTATCGTGTACCAGCTCATCATTAACGTGTACAGCTCATCATTTTTTCCACAGGTTTGAACGGCAAGTCGGAACCTCCAAAATATCTATGACTCATTAACTCGCCCGGTCATGACCGCGGTCAATGTGGCAACTGTGGTCGGTTGAGAACATATCGCTACATAAATTGTAGAGCCGCAAGCGTTTTAGAGCAGGGCGCTGGATTGATTCGAATGGGCAGTAGAACGATTTGCTTTGATAAACAAATCTGAAAGCATTCAGATCTGAGTCGGAATCATAGAATGACGGCCATGGATGATCTTTCGAGCCCAAAGATGCGTCCCTCATTGAGAAAAATCAGTACTGCAGAGTTGAAAACACATGATAAGCCAGACGATCTGTGGATTTCGATAAGTGGTAAGGTTTATGATGTCACTAACTGGTTGGACAATCATCCTGGAGGGGATCTGCCTCTGTTAAATCTTGCAGGCCAGGATGTGACGGATGCATTCATTGCCTTACATCCGGGCTCTGCCTATAAGTATTTAGATCAGTTCATGATTGGCCTTCATGAAGAATATGAAGTTTCTGAGATTTCTAAGGATTATCGTAAGCTTTTGGGGGATTTGAAGAAGGCTGGGCTGTTTAAGGGGCCTCTGTTAGTTTATTCTTTGATAGGTTTATGGATGATGGCAATGCTGGTTTTGGTTGTAGCGGGTGTGGTGTTTTATGAAGGGTTTTGGCTTCATGTTGGATGTGGGGTTTTGTTGGGGGCGGTGTGGATTCAGAGTGGATGGATTGGGCATGATTCGGCTCACTGTGGGCTTGTCGGTCATAAGAAAATAGATAGGATTATTCAGTTAGCGGCTGGAAATTGCATGTCTGGGATTAGTATTGGGTGGTGGAAGAGAAATCATAATACCCATCATATTGCGGTCAATAGTTTGGATCATGATCCAGATCTTCAGTACGTGCCCTTGTTTGCAGTGTCTTCTGGGTATTTTGGTTCTTTGTATTCTTATTTCTATGATAGGAAAATGAATTTTGATGGCCTGGCTAGGTTTTTTGTGAGTTTCCAGCATTGGAGCTTTTATCCTGTCATGGCGGTTGCGAGGGTCAATTTGTTTGGGCAGTCCATTGCTTTGCTTTTGTCTAAGAAGAGAGTTCCAAACAAGGGTATGGAGCTCGCATGCATTGTTGTGTTCTGGATTTGGTTTCCACTTTTGGTTTCCTGCTTGCCTACTGGGGCTGAGAGGATAGCGTTTGTGTTGTCTAGCTTTGCTGTGACCGGGATCCAGCATGTTCAGTTCTGTTTAAATCATTTCTCCGGCAGTGTGTATATTGGCAAACCTAGTAATACATGGGTTCAGTCTCAGGCAAGCGGGACAGTTAACATCTTATGTTCTCCTTGGATGGATTGGTTTCACGGAGGTTTGCAGCATCAGATTGAACATCATCTGTTCCCAAGGTTGCCCAGGCACAATCTTAGGAAAATTGCTCCATTTGTGCAATCCCTGTGTGCCAAACACAGCTTGACCTATGTCAATGTGCCATTCTGGGAGGCTAATTTGTTGACCATTGGGGTTCTTCGTACTGCAGCTCTGCAAGCTCAAGACATGTCCAAGCCTCTGCCGAAGAACTTATTGTGGGAGGCGGTTAACACCCAGGGTTAATATTGTTGTTATTCTTTACTTCTGTTATTCTAGCAGTTAGTTTGTTTTTCTACTTAAGTTTCTGAAAGCTTCTAACTACGGTGAGATTACTTTTGCCTCTCAGGAGTACTGTAAATCATGTGTCATCTGAAGTTGTAAAAGAATCTGATTCCTTGAAAATGCAGATACTTTTGCCTCTTAAGAGCACTATAAATTATGTGTCATCTGCAGGTGTAAAAGTATCGGATCCCTTGAAAATTTCAGTATTTTTGCATTCCTGAAATTATTGTGATCTAAAGGGTGCCAAACGTTTTATATGGATGGATTCATTGGTTATTTATTGCAGATGTTTTGTCCTGTTTTCTTTCAATTTTGTTATTATTACATCCTGATAAGATTAAGATTAGTGTTCAATAAATAACAAGATTATTTTATTAATGGCCAACGTATGATGAGAGAAGTTAGGTGCTCCCTCTATATGGGGCAGATGTTTATTAATTACCATTGTGCTAAGCAAGGTTATTTTTGTTTTGTTCATCTTTTTCATCTATTTGTTATTATTGCATTGAGATAAAATACGAGGGTTACTTTTTATTTTGTTTATCTTTTTCATCTTTGTTATTATTGCACTGAGACGAAATAAAGCAGTTTTATAATTATCCCATAAATGATAAGATTATTTTATCAATTTCCAAGGTATGATGAGAGAAGTGAGGTACACTCTCCCTGTATGGGGCCGATGTTTGCTACTTCATGAACATTTGCATGTTGTAGGTATATTTTTTACATATAGTTTTGATCCATCCGAATAGGCTAAACAGTTTTATATACACTTGTACTAGATTCAAGATATATCTATGATAGTGTGTTAATAGTTTTTTAGTAATCCCTCTGACATCTTGAAACTTTGGATACTGTTGTTACAACATCTACTTGAGAACAAGATGTAAATCATAATTGCTGCTTCAAAAGCAAAGAGGCAATTCTGTTCTGATTGTGTTAATAGTTTTGATCCATCCGAATAGGCTAAACAGTTTTATATACACTGGTAGTAGATTCAAGATCTATGATAGTGTGTTAATAGGTTTTTATTAATCTCTATGACAACTTGAAACTTTGGATACTGTTGTTAGAAAATCTACTTGAGAACAAGATGTAAAATCATATTTCAAAAGGAAAGAGGCAATTCTGTTCTGCTATTCATAACTTCAACATCTGTACTAATACAATAAAATGCTTTGCTTAGTCTAAACCTACCTCCATTTGCGACTGATGTTCTTCTTAGTTGCTAAATCTGTTCCTTATCAGTAGACGGTCCTGACATACCCTTTAAAAGCTCAGCTCATTAGATTGATGTTGAAGCAGGAATTGAAATAAAACTGTATTAACACTATCTTACTTACCAGTTACATTCATCAATCTAGTATTGGGGCAAAAGGAGCCAGCCTTATTGTACTGATACAATAAAATGCTTTACTTAGTCTAAACCAACCTCCATTTTGCGATTGATGTTCTTCTTAGTTGCTAAATCTGTTCCTTATCAATAGACGGTCCTGACATACCCTTCAAAAGGGCAGCTCATTAGATTGATGTTGAAGCAGGAATTGAAATAAAACTGTATGAACTCTATCTTACTTACCAGTTACATTCATCACTCTAGTATTGGGGCAAAAGGAGCCAGCCTCATAGTTGGAACAATCACTGATAATACATGTTTAGCTTAGGAACTATCTTTTAGTCTGCGTGCCATGATGGAGTTTGATAATACACTCTCTCACACACCCTCAATATTTTGTTAGCCTAGGAACCATCTTTTAGCCATTGTATCTCTTAGTCTTTGTTCTCTTGTAGTTTGTACCATGATGGAACTAGGATTGGAAATGGATGTGGTGAGCTTGATCATCAACTGGACTGCCTTGAGATGCAATTGAACTGGAGTGAACCATCCATCTTTTGTTTATTTATTTATTTTTTCACATTTTCAGTTTCCATAAATATTCTCCATTCTATATCTGGGCACTGTGGTTGAATTTTTTTCAGCATAATGAGGTGCAATATACAAGTTTTTTGTGGAGGTCAGGAATTTGGTAAAAGATAATCTTTTCTAGGTACCTTGTTCAGGTATCCATTGTCAAAGTCTAGAGTCTCTATTTTAATTTTTTTAAAGGACTGAGGCTTGTAGTTCAGCTTTTGCATTTTTTATTGAAATTGAATCAGATGAGATTACAATACGCTTCTGAATGAAATTATACAGAGAGGTTATCATTCTTATACTCGGTTTCTTTGCTCAGAATTTCAGATATCCATTATCAAATTCTAGTTTTTCTGTTATTTTGAAAGTCTGTTTTTCAAGACATGGAGTAATAGTCCTGCATTTTTTCTCTATAGAGTTGAAGAAAGATATCCTGAATAAGAGATTTGTGGATAGAGTTTTTAGAGATTGACACTCTTAATTGGGGTAAAGTAGTGGCAAGAAGCATTGGAAACTAGGGCTTTCTAACGAGGTCGTAAGTTTTAAGGCTTATTGATGCTGGCAAATCTTAACAAATATTGCATGTTGTTTCATATTAAATTCTAAACCTTTAATTTTGTTTCCTTTGAATAAACTCACTGCTTATTGTAGTGTCTTCTTATCTTCTTAGTTATTTGAAGGTTAGTAGCATCTGTAAATTTGTGAAACAAACTGTAGGAACGGCCTTTGATGCTTATAGTGTTTTTTTATTTTTATTTTTTTTATTTGGTTTAATTCTGTTTATATCCATTTATCCATTTTAAAGTATCAAGAAAAACATGAAAATTGAAAATATCCGAGTGGTGACGGAGTTGAGATAGTTTTAAGCACCAACAAGAGCTGTAATGCGTTCGACCCCTGCTATAATAGATCACTTGAAAGCGTGGAAACCTGCATTAAAGTTCGACCCCTGCTATAATAGATCACTTGAAAGAGTGGAAACCTGCATAAAAATGGGGAAAATTTTGAAGATCAAAATTGTGCAAACTTTGATGCGTATAGCTTTGAGCAGTTTGTAACAATTGCATGGAGTTGTTTGTACTGTGAACATTAGTTTAGGACCAGTATAGCTTTGAGCAGTTTGTAACAATTGCATGGGGTTGCTGGTACTGTGAACATTAGTTTAGGAACAACACAAAGCAAAGGCAAAAATGATTAAAACCATCTTCGCAATTTGTACCAAATAGATAGATGTTGAAGTTATGAATATCTGTTTGCAGCTCACTCCTATCTCTTGGGCTGCCTTTTTATTTTTAAATTAATTGTTGTCATATTCCAACAATTTCCATTTTGATAACAATTTATCAGATAACTTGTTCAAGCCCATTCATCACTTCCTTTGTAAACCCAGAGATGCCAAAAACCACCATAGCTCTCTAATAACATTTTTTTTGTATTTTGTCTACACAATTTTCTTGAGCGTGGACTTTTAAAGATCTATTCCATCATCATTGACTTGTCTTACAAAATTATACTTTATATCAATATGCTTAGTCTTACTATGAATGCTGGTTTTACAAAATGGTACTTCATATCAATATGCTTAGTCTTACTATGAATGCTGTATTTGTAGCCAAATCAATAACACTTTTGACTATCATAGAATATAATTGTGCTGTCTGCGTTCTTCCAAGCTCAATTAGAAGACCCTTCAACTGAATTTTATCTTTGCAAGCATGTGAAACAACGATGTGTTTCTGACTCTAGTAGATAAAACAATTGTTCCTAAAGCTTTAAGATCCAACTAATAGATCCATCCTGCAAGAATAATAAAATCAGTTGTTCCTAAAGCTTTAAGATCCAACTACTAGATCCATCCCGCAAGAATAAAAACATAATTTGAAGTAGGCTTCTTTATTCTAATCCTCTTTTTTTTTTTTTTTTCTTTGTTTCTTAAATTATTTTTATTTCTAAATCACCTTCAAAATGAGCTTAACATAACTCCATAAAAACATAATTAGTTTTTTGTTTGTTTGTTTGTTATCTTCTCAGTTCTCGGTGTTGTTGTAATGTTTAATTTAAAGTTGTAAATCACCTTCAAAATGAGCTTAACATAACTCCATACAGAATTACTACCATTAAATGTGGCACTATAATCACTTGTGGCTATAAGATATTGAAACATCTATTTCACTACATTTCAATATTCTCTTCCTAGTTTTGCCATGTACCAATTGACAACACCCACTGCCATATGATACATGAATCATATAATTCTCTTCTTCCTCACTGTTAGGACATAAATTTGAAGAAAGCTTAAAATGAAAAGCAAAAGAGAGATTTATAAGTTCTACCTTCATTTCAAATTTTAGAAGTATTTTCTCATCATATTTTTATTGTGAAAACTTGAACTTATTATATTTGTGTCTGTGTATGTCAATGTCCAAATCTTGTTTTGCTGCTCCTAGATCCTTCATATTAATGGTTTTAGCCATTTGAGCTTGTATCGTGCTGATCTCATCCATGGTTTTATTTGCAACAAGCTTATAATCAATATATAATACTAAGATAAGGAACATACCATTCGAACTTTTGAAGTAAACACTCACACACTCACTTCTAGTATAATTTTGGTACCATCATATATAATACTGAGATAAGGAACATACCATTCAAACTTTTGAAGTAAACACTCACACACTCACTTCTAGTATAATATTGGTACCATCATGAAGGAATCAAACTTTTTGTACCATTTATTGGAACACTGCTTTAGGTCATACAATGATTTATTGAGCTTGCAAAAAGTTTTTTTTGTTGCGATGTTGCACAAAATATTCTTGTTTTTTCATGTATATATACTCATTGAAATCTCTACATAAAAATGTTGTTTTAACATCTAATTGCTCATACCAAATCAAACAAAACAACTAGTGCCAACAAAATACGAACAAAGATAAGTTTAACAAAGGAAAAAATTGCATGGAAATTTATACCTTCCATTTAAGAGTAACATTTTGTAGTCATTCTAGCTTCATACTTTTCAATATTACCATCAACACTTTTCTTCAATTTGTAGATATACTTACATTCAGTAACTTTTCTATCTAAGTTCTATTAAGTCCCAATTTTTGTTTTTCTCCAAGGCATCCATCTCTTCTTTCATTGCCACCTTCTCTTTGTCATTACTGATATCATCTATTGCATCTTGATAACAAAAAGGTTTCCTATCCTTAGTAATCAAAGTAATGGATGACCTAAAATTGGTATGTTTTTTAGGGGAATTTCTCTCCTATGTAGATCTTCTTAGTGTTGGTTGTGGAATTTATGCATTTTCTTGAATATTTTCAACATCTACGACTTCTTTATCATTAGGAGCTTCTTTATCCTTGTATCTGTAGATAGTTGGGTCTCAAACATAATTCGGATTTTTAGAATTCCATGAAATTATGCAACTGCTATGATGAATAATCTGAAGTGAATTTCTTTTCAGCAACAACATTTCTCAACACTAGAAACAACGGAATTAAACACAGAGATAAAGACAATCACACAATAGACAATAATTTTCTTGGGAAACCTCAATACCTGATGTGGTATTTATTGACTTAGCAAATAGATCAAATACAAAACAATTTGTCTGTTGAGAACAAAGATGTTCTCTTGCTAATCTAGCCTAGATTTTCCCTGGAAAAACCTTGATCACAACTCAAAATTTAAAGATCTTAAAGAAATTAAATTCTTATTTAGTTCAAGGACATGTCTATTATATATTAATGTTTTTATGATACCATAAAATATTTTAATTTTGATACTTTCAATCCAAACAAATTTTGTAAGAAGTATTATTTTCCATAAGAACGATTCCACCATCAATAATGTCATATGAAAAAAACAATTTCTATGTGGACACATATGATGAGAAGTGCTAGAATCTAACAACCATTCTTCATAGTATTGAGAAACATTACAAATAGAGAACTTTATCAATCATACCAAGCTCGATTCAACTAGATTTTTTTTTTTTTTTTGGAATTTTCCATGGATTTTTTCCAACAATCCTTTTTTAGATGTAATGTCATATGACAAAAAAAATTTCTATGTGGACACATATGATGAGAAGTGCTAGAATCTAACAACCATTCTTCATAGTATTGAAACATTACAAATTGAGAACTTTATCAATCATACCAAGCTCGATTCAACTAGATTTGTCTTTTTTTTTTGGAATTTTCATTGGATTTTTGTGTTTTCCAACAA
The DNA here is from genome assembly GCA_034641835.2 of Pinus albicaulis. NCBI lineage: Eukaryota > Viridiplantae > Streptophyta > Pinopsida > Pinales > Pinaceae > Pinus > Pinus albicaulis. Next base: position 50,527,284 of record CM076571.1, read on the forward strand.
TTATTTTTTAGATGCTCTGACTCGTTATAGTAACAACATTTACATTTGCTCTTTTTGCTTCCCGATTTTAATCTGGATGTATATCTTGATTTTTTCCCTCTTTCTATGGACCGACTTCTAGCCATGATTGCTTAAGATGTGGCATCTTTCATTATGTCTATGATCATATGATATGTTTGTTCACTGATTTTGGTCGGAACTAATCTATCATTCGGTTTTGACCTTTCGTTTTCAGAATGTGCCAAGACGCCTCATGTAATCTTGTTTATGTACTGTTCTAATAAAATCACGTTTTTTCTTTCCTTGAAAAAAGATGTGGAGGCTTAACCACTGTATTTTCTCCATATCTTCTCAAACAATACCACTCTAACAATAGAATCAAATTTACGAGTCTTAGTTGTACTAAAACTAATGAAAGTTACAAAATGATTTCACGATAAAGGCAATAAACACAATAATGTAATTTTCTTATCTCTGTCATTGAGTTTAAAACACATGCTATTAACTGGCGTATAAGAGTATTAAACACAATGAAATTATTCGCACCCTCTTTCATTTTTAGATTGCATAGTTGCATCTTCAAATAGATCCGCTTGTCAAGAACTTCCTCATATAAAGACTTTTATCTTGCTCCTTAAGCCTCTCGCTGTTACTTTGATAATATTAAATAAAACATATTTGCAAGATGTAATCGAATTGTGCTGAGGGCTCTGACATCTAGGCCTTTCCACTCTTCATTGATCATATTTGCAGGTTTCTTCCTTGTTCCCTCTAATGCCTAATGCAACCCTTGTTGTACTAACAAATTTCGCATTTTAAGTTTCCACAATTCAAAATTATTTTTAACATTATTTTTCTTCAACCTCAAATTTGATATTTGTCACCTTCACTATTATCTTCTATATATAGAGTATCCCTTCCAAGTTTGAAACCAATCCCACAGTCAGTTTGTGAGAAACAACAAGCCCTAACTCCCAAATCGTTTGGGTTTAGGTCTTTTTGGGCTAGCGACATTCAAAGTGGTTTATTGTGCTTGAAAAGTCAAAGGAAGTTAATCTCTCTTGACCCCTTCCTCTCACCCTTGCATGGCCTAGTCGTATTATTAATGATCATCTCAAAACCCTAGGCCTAGCTTTTGGACCCGCTAGGTCTCCCTTATGGTACCAAACCTTTATATGCTTGTTATCTCACAACACCTTAAGAGGGATCATTCTATTCCTAAAGAGTCTTAGGTCTGGGATAATTTTTCTTTAGGAATACCTCTAATCCTTAGGTCTAGTCTCTCCTGAGCCTTTCTTAGAGAGCCCCTTTACCTTGCCCCTAAATCAAGCAAGGCTATTATTTGAGTCTCTCTTGTGAATGGACCTTAGAAATTATTATATATCCTATCATTGACGTATCCCTCCTTGTGATTTACTTACACTGGGACTCCTCTAATCGATGAAAGTCCATAAAGAGAAGGGGACATCGACTGAGGTAACAGTGGGTCCTTGTCCCATTGTTTCCACTTGGTCTTGTAATTGCCCCTTTGCAACCCCTCTTAGGACCCCTGATAGATTGAGCGGAAACATTTTTGGCGTCATTGCCAGGGAAGTAAGCAAGTTTTCCTCCGTTGTAAATCATTGAGGAATTGATTCATTGACGACTCTATTCATTGTCCAATTCCCTAGTTTGTTTAAGTGTGATTGCTATAAATGTGATTCCCTATATGATTACTCATGGAGAAATCCCAAGGCGAATGCGGACCCAAACACATGGAGGATGATGTGGTCGGGAGGTGGGAAAATATAGTTTCAATGTGAGGTAAGAGAAATTCATAAGAGAAGGAATGGTGGAATGAATGAATGTTTATCCTTAAGAAACCCTTATCACAATCATTGATCATAATATTATGATTTGTAGATGCCACAAGATTGTGATGAGAGGGGGACGAAAGGTGAGGCAACGAAGGAATGCAACAACTAGGTTGCTCTAGGTAATGGACACATTGGAGAGGGGAGGTCATGGAGTGATCAAAACCTTGAGGGTGCATCCAAGGAGGTAAAGTATAATCGATGAGGGTCTTCCTTGACACTATACTCGAAAGGGCGAAAGGGCTCATGGATACTTGAAATCACATGACAATGGGTAAGGGAATCACTTGTGGAAGACTTAAGATGATGAACAAGAGAAAAGGGCAAAGGGGAAGGTGAGGTTTCAACGAGACCCTTTTCCTGAAAATCCAACTCTATAGGTTCAAGCGATTTGAATATACTCGTAGAATCATAAGGAAGGTAGGTATGAGTAAGGGCCGTATCAATCCTATCATTGTTGCTATCAAAGATAGGGTCTTCCCAAAAGGGAGAATCAATTATCTCCAATTGCTCATTTTCGTGCAAGGGAAAATAATAATTCTCCTTCCCAATGGTATCGATGGATATGTCCTCATAAATAATGCTCTAGAGAAAGGGAAAGCCAATCTCAGCCTCATCCTCATCCTCCTTGTCGGTACCATAAATGGGAGCACAATCAAATTGAGGCTCGACAATTTTCCATCTCCTTTTCGATGCGGAAATAATCTTCAATTTTATCTTCCAAGGAGCTCATGGGATCACCTTCCTCAAGGTTATCAAAAGGAGAGTTATCAGGAGTGACACCCTCAAGAAAGGTAAGGTCACCCTCAACATTAATTTCCATAGCCTTGTCACACGTGTTCTCAAAATCATCCCATTCATCATGTAGACCCAACAAGGACTCGTCTTCCTGCTCATCAACTAGATCCTCAATGTTATCTTCATTTTGGTTAGTTGAGACGCTGGAGGACTCTTCTTCCCTTTTCTCTTGAAAAACAATAGCTAAGGTATTTTTTACATGAATTTGCTAATATGCCTCTAGGAGGAGAGCATTAGTGGGGTGCTCTTTATACTCACATTTCATTTTATGAAGCTTCACCTCTTCTTCAAGCAAATGAAATAATACTTTGTTAGAATTACATTGCCTTACTAACCCTCTGCATGACCTACTATATTCATCCATTCTTTCTTGCGTGATTTGGAGGCTTAGAGGATCCAACTCTTCATCATCCTCTGAAGAGATATTCCCTTTTTCATTTCCATTGTCTTCCACCTCTATAAGTGACATTTTATCATCATCCTCGCTTACACTTGAGCTTTCTTAAATATCATCCAATTGATTACCCTTTGTGGGACTTTCTGGTTGACTATAACATTTATCATTGATTAGGTCAATCAGAGTATCAAAAACATAGGTTAGATGAGCAAAGTCAAGGAGACGACTAGGTTCCTCCTCATAGAAACCCCTCATTATGTCGATTTTCACTCGTTGTGACCTATAAAACCTGAGCATGAATTCCATATCCATACCTTCCAGTGCATTTTGATAATATTTTGCATATTTATCCGCATTCTTTTGTAGTTCCTGAATTTCTTGGTCAATGAGTTTTGAAAATGTAGAACCAAGATTAATCTCTCTTTTACGATAGTACATTTTCTATGATTTTTCATATTAGGATTAAAATGAAGTAGCAAGGGTGAAATGAAGTGCCTTGATAGATTCTTGCTTCACCCTACAAGCATTAACTTTGTAGTTAAATCAAGAACTAGGGCTTCGTTCTTCCAATGGAGTCGCCAATAATGATATGTCAATATGTTGTATAGGGAGCAAAACACATGTTTTTATCCCCGACAATGACGCCATAAATGTTACCCCTCAAACCAGAAAGGGACCTAAAAGGGGACTCCTAAGAGGGAAACTGCTAGGTCAAGGGAAACGATGGAGACTTAGCCCACTGTCACCATTGCTAAGACTCCTTACTCTTTACAAAATTTCACGGATGGGAGGCAACCTGATATTGAGCAAGTCACTTATAAAGGATAGATCAACAAATAGATGTGAAGTGACCTCAAAGACCCTTTCCCTAGAATATGATTAAGAATGGAGCTTGCTTCTCTTTAAGCAAGGGACAAGATTTTCTCGGAAAAAGAGGTGAGGGTTTGAGGGTTAGGTTAAAGGAATATGATTTGAAAAGGAGTTTCCCAATCCCTAAAATCCTTATAGAACTTGGATTCCCATGTTATCTTTGATAAAAAGTCTTTAATAAGAAATGGGACCACACGGGGCCAAGTGGACCTAGTCTAGGTTAAGGGGATGGAGTTAAGTGATCGATGATATTCTTAACCTTGCCAAGGGAAGGGGAAAGGACCAAAAAAAAATTTTCACCTAAATATTTCAACTTGATCTTATGAGGTACTAGCCTTGGGAACACCAGGGAAAAGTTTTATCTTAGACCTAGGTCTTGGGATATCTTGCAATGCCGCCGTCATAATCTATTCAAATTCAGAGGAGACCTTGAGGACACACCAATGTAGTAGGGAATAGGATATCAAACTTTTTCTAGGGCTAGTTTTTCGGGAAATTGATGCCCTAGGTGGCCTGGTGTGGCTATACCTAGAGGAGAGAGGAAAAGGTGAAAGAATATGGTTTAAAATGACCACCTTTTTATGGATCAATTCCTAATTTATTTTGGGGATATGGAGTCAAGGAGAAATATGAATATGGACTTCGTTTCTTGTTCAAGGAGGCTCCCAAAGTCAACTTCATCTAATGTTAAGGGCTAGAGAAGAAAAGTGACCTTAAAATATTTTATACTTTGTTGCAAATGGAAGAGGATTATTGAGATAACTCGATATCTAGGACAATTCATTCATCAAATATGGCCCAGACATTGTGTCATAAATGCATGCAACATTTAGCCCTAAAATAACGAAAATATCATAACCAATGTATATAACAAAATGAAAGAAAATAACATTAAAATTGCACTTTCATGTAAGCGAATATATCCAACCATCAAAACATTTTCAATATAAGAATCTCCTAAGAAGAACCCAGTCCATACATCAAAATTCATCCATGATCCAATAAAATCCTCCAAGGAGAAAGAGAGAATGATCCAAATCAAGTGACGATACAAAATGAATTCATCTAACTCCTATTTATACACTCATTAGGTGTTCGAATTACCTAATGGGCCTACATTAGCCCCTAAAAAAAATAATGTGCAAATTAACTAACTTTTTGTGAAAAGCCCACCAAACTAGCTCACAAATAAAATAATAATCCTCTCAAGAGGTCAAATAATAATCTATGCATGTCATAGGGCCCTCCGAGAAGCCTGATGAGGTAAACCGAGTCCTGTTTCATATTACCATATCCCCGAGGATAAGAAACCATCTCCTATCCTTCCCCCTAAAGAAGTACACATCCTTAAAAGGATGAATCAAAAGCAAAGCAAGAAATGGAAGCCTAAAAGGGAGTTCAAAATAGGGGATGGTTTGTTGGTTGACAAAAATCCTATCCCCATCAAGATTCCAGGTAAGGTCGGTGTGGATTATTATTATATTGCTAGACTTGACGATGAACTTTTGTTGAAATTGGTAAAATTAAGTCGTATCACCCCTTTTATTGACACTTGACAATGTATTATGTGCATGTTAGAGAAAGATGCATTGCATGATGATTTTTTCATTAGAAATAATATCATATTCCTTTTATCATGCTAGATTAGGTGCATTTAGATTAGGAATTGCATTTAGAATTAAAGTTTTATTAATTGTTGATTTTTATGGCCTAACAAAAGCATAGGCAATCATCAGACGCCATAAAAACATGTTGCCCGGTGTACTTAGTCTTTGATGTGCAGGTAACGAGTCTACGATCCTAAGAGATTAATGGTGTTCTTATGACCTCCCCATTTGAGTACGTATGTGCACTCCACTGAGAGATCATGTCCTAGTTGCAGCGAAATGTTACCCACCACTTGTGGGTGACACCCATAAGAGAATTTTTTCTCTTAGATTGTCTTTAGTTGGCAGTCAACAACCCCTTGCAACAACAATATAACTCGATGTGCCACCATCTCCACCACCTGAGCCAACCATTATGTGCCCTCGACCATCTATTATGATTGTATGTTTGAAGGTGGGCCCTCCAAAAGGTATGGCTTTTATGTAGTTGGGTATTTTTTCTTACTTATCATGGACACTTTTGGCCATGGATTAGTGCAAGGGATTCAACGGAAAAAATTGGCTTTGTTTGTACTCTTGTCCCCTTGTCCAACTTGGTGATTGACCTTGTATCCTAGTCTCATGGTATATTCTCTATTTTATACTAGATTTAGGAGTGGAACTACATGGGAAACCCTGATTTTGGCTGTGTGGTCCCCCTTTCCCTATTAGGTCCCTATATTACTAGTATAGTCCCTTATTATTGTTAGTGTAAACCCCTTATTGTTATTATTGTACCCTTGTAACCCCCATTTTGTTATTATTGTGCCCTTAAATTATTATTGTTAGGTCGGCTAGGATTACATTGTGGCCCACTAGGATTACATTATGGCCCCATGGACTCCTATATATAGAAAGGAGGTTTTGTAAATTGTATCATCCAAGAATTGTTCATTTATGTAATGTATTGGAGGTTGCCCCTCGAAGTGGCTTATTTCTAAGGCATTGATATCTCTTTTCTTCTATTTTTGGAGCTGGTTACACAACATTTGGTATCAGAGCTTTGGATTCTAGGGTTTCGCTGCTCCAAACAGGTCATCGTGGAATTTTCGTTATAAATTTTTTTCTACGAAGCTTCAGAAGCTGAAATTTTTAGGGTGCGAAGCTGAAATCTTGAGGAAGTTTTTCTAAAAATTTCAGAGCTTGGTTCGCAATATTTTTGGAGACACAGATCCGAAGTTAGGGGGTTTTTTTTTCAGTTCCAAAACAGTCATCGTGGTATTTGCACTATAACGGTTTTCATCGAGGTTCGTAACTAAAATTTTTATGTGGTGCAAAAAGTTGAAACCTAAGGAAACTTTGCTGCGACCTCAGAGCTTGGTTCAAAGAAGTTATTTTTGGAGATTTGATCTGTGGGTAGTGCTTTTTCAGGCTCCCGAATTTCATCTCAAAGAGGTGATCATGGGAAAATTTCAATAACTCTCTCTCTGAGCATCGGGTTGGATTGCCGTAAAATTTGGTCGCAATTAAACAGAATTTAGTTTGTTGGCTATCAATTTTAGAGGTGAAGGATGAAACAGTGACACGTGGCAAGCCGTACAAGTTCACTCTACTGAACCAGTCCATAATTAGGTCATTGTGGGAGATTGGACATAACTTTGTCTTGGAGAAACCAAATCAAGTCAGACCTGTGGCATTCAAAAGAGAATTTAGAGGGTGAATTTAGTGTTGAATTTCAGATATTGAAGAGCCGCAATCACAGATATAATCCAATTTCAATATCGAGCTCCTCAAAAGCAAGTAAAAGGTGTGTAATTTTTTTCCGAATTGCATAAGTCTTGTTTGAAGAATCAAGTTGAATTGATTGCAAGGGCATATCAGAGAATAGATATCGCATTGGATTATAAAATGGCCCCTAAAAATAATTCAACACCCATTAAGCCTTTGGAAAGCTCTACTATGACTCATGAAGACGTAAGAATGGCAACATGACATATCAAAATTACAAGAGCAAGTGCAACAAATTTTCGCTCTCGCAAAGAGCAACAAAAAATGACATGTTTTGAAGAAAGACTGGAAACCAAGATGGATGGTTTGAAGAAAGGCATGGAAGCTAAGATGGATGGCATGGAGGCTGGCATGGAATCTAAGATGGATGACATGGAAGCTAATATTGATGAGAAAATGGAAAACATGAAGAATTTTCTAAAAGCAGACATGGAAGGTTTGACAAAGTTTATACAGGAAAGGTTTCCTAATGGTGAAAAGATAGTAGAAGAACCTCATGATGAGAACAAAATAAATGTTAATCGTGATTTCATAAACTCTAATGTTGGCAGGAAGAACCACCATATTCCAAAGATGGATATGAGGAAGTTTGATCGAAAGGATCCTGTAACATGGATACTACAGATGGAGCAATATTTTGATCTCCATAACATGCCAAACACACAAAAGGTACGCATTGCAACTTTACATTTAGAACAAAATACATTTGTATGGTATCGATGGCTTTGCTCCCGTAAAAAAATTGTTACTTGGTCAATTTTTACGGAGGAAATGATAGCACATTATGAGGATACAAAGAGAAACACCTTCTTTAGCCAATTGATAAATCTCAAACAAAAGGGTTTAGTGGGAAAGCACATTGAGGACTTCCAAAAATTGAATATAAGGGTAACTGATATTCCATAGGAACACAGGATTGATCTCTTCATAGGCACTCTAAAGGATAACATCCAACATGAAGTTCGTGTTTTGGAACTTGATTCATTGGAGAAGGCATTCATGTTGGCAAGAAAATTTGAATGTAAAATTATGGCGACAAGGAAGCCTACCACTCAATTCTATAAAGAAGGAAGTGTTGCTACGCCTAGATTTCCACAACCTACAAGGTTGACACCACAACAATTGGAAGAAAAAGAGCAAAAGGGCTTTGCTACAGTTGTGATAGAAAATACACTAAAGGTCATAAGTGTGCTGAGAAGAAATTATTTTACATAGATTGTGAAGAGGAAGAAGAAAATGAACAAGAAGAGGATATGCACCAGGAACCAACCCTAGAAGAGGAAGAAATGAATCCAACCATATCGTGTAATGCACTGGCAGGAATTACCACTCCTCAAACTCTCAAGATACAAGGACAAATCAAGAAGAAAAAGGTAATAGTGTTGATTGATTCAGGTAGCACCCATAATTTTATTCATCGTAAGGTAGCCAAGGAATTAAATTGTTTCCTATACCCAGCACCAGAATGTCAAGTGATGGTTGCAAATGGAGGAACTATAAATTGCTCTGGAAAATGCCATAATATCAAGTTAACCATGGGGGAATATGTATTGACTAGTCCAATGCTTGTCATTCCTATGGGAGGTGCTGACGTTGTACTAGGAGTACAATGGTTACAATCTTTGGGGACGGTAGCTTTTAATTTTCAAGAACTTTTCTTGAAATTTTTTTCAGAAGGAAAGGAAGTCGAATTACGGGGTATTGCGGGGAAGCCAGGAAGGATAATAAGCTCTAATGTCATGGCAAAGCTTCTAAAGAAAGAACAGCGAGGCGTAATTGCACAATTATGCTCACTAGAAGTTCCAACATCAAAATCATCTATTTCTGCAGATCTCCAACAAGTCTTTGACAATCATTCCAAGGTGTTTGAAACTCCCAAAGGACTCCCACCTATTCGTGATCATGATCATGCTATTCATTTGATTCCAGGAAGTGTTCCTCCAAACATCAGGCCTTATAGATATCCTTACTTCCAAAAGAGCGAAATTGAACGTATAATTGCAGAAATGTTAGAGGCGGGTATAATTCAACCTAGTCAAAGTTCTTTCTCTGCTCCTCTAGTATTGGTACACAAGAAGGATGGATCATGGCGAATGTGTCCGGATTATAGGGAGCTCAATAAGCTCACCATTAAAGATAAATTTCCCATTCCTGTGATTGATGAATTATTGGATGAATTACATGGAGCAATTTATTTTACCAAGTTGGATCTTAGTTCAGGATATCATCAAATTAGAATGAACACTGAAGATATTTCAAAAACAACATTTCGAACTCATGACGGTCATTATGAATTTTTGGTCATGCCTTTTGGCCTTACCAATGCACCTTCTACATTTCAAGGGTTGATGAATTCCATTTTCAAACCCTTCCTTAGAAAATTTTTGCTAGTATTTTTTGATGATATACTAATCTACAACATGTCTTGGAAGGATCATGTTCAACATGTTGACAGGGTGCTCAAACTATTGGAGGAGAAACAATTATATGCAAAAACATCCAAATGTTTCTTTGGAGTACAAGAGGTGGAATATCTGGGTCATATTGTATCTCACGAGGGTGTTAAAGCAGACCCTAACAAAATTAAAGCCATTAAGGAATGGAAAGTCCCCACAACCATAAAGCAGTTGCGAGGATTTCTTGGGTTAACAGGGTATTATCGCAAGTTTGTTAAAAATTATGGGAGAATAGCAGCACCTCTAACAACATTATTGAAGAAAGATGCATTTTCATGGACTCCTGAAGCAACTAAGGCCTTTGAACATCTTAAAGAGGCAATGTGCCTAGCACCGGTCTTAGCTACACCCGACTTCACAAAAACCTTTATTGTGGAATGTGATGCCTCAGGAAATGGAATTGGTGCAGTTTTAATGCAGGAAGGAAGACCCATTGCTTTTGAAAGTCGTCCAATCAAAGGAAAGTATTTGCAGAAACCTATTTATGAGAAGGAAATGTTAGCAATACTACATGCACTAAAGAAATGGCGAACTTACCTAATGGGAAGACACTTCAAGGTAAAAACTGATCATGATAGTCTTAAACACTTTTTGGAACAAAGACTATCGTCAGAAGAGCAACAAAAATGGGTCACAAAGATGCTGGGTTATGACTTTGAAATAATCTACAAAAAGGGAAAGCTTAATGTTGTTGCAGATGCACTCTCAAGAAAGAATGAAGAGGTGGAAGCATTTCTTTGTGCTATTTCTATTATCCAACCAGATTGGATAACCGAAGCAAGAGATGAATGGAAGAAGGACAAAGATGTATGGACACTCATTCAAAAGTTGCAGCAAGATCCTAGTACATCCGATACATTTAGTTGGAAAAATGATTCCTTATGGTACAAAGATCGCTTATATCTTTGTAAGAATTCCCAACTAAAACAAAAGATTCTTCTCGAATTGCACACTTCTCCTTTAGGAGGACACTCAGGATTTTTAAAAACTTACCACAGGGTGAAGAAAGATTTTTTTTGGGATGGCCTTAAATCTGATATTCAAAAGTTTGTGACAAAATGTTTGGTTTGCCAGCAGAATAAAGTTGAGACAATTAAGACCCCGGGACTTCTACAACCTTTATCCATTCCAAGTCAACGTTGGGAGGAGATTTCAATGGATTTTATCACAGGTTTACCTAAGTCCGAAGGAAAGAGTGTCATCATGGTGGTAGTTGATAGACTTACCAAGTAGGCACACTTTTGTGCATTATCTCATCCATTTAAAGCAAGTACAGTTGCTACTACATTTATGGACAGAATTCAAAAGCTACATGGAAGCCCAAGGGTTATTGTGAGCGACAGAGATCCCATTTTTACTTGAAATTTTTGGACGGAGTTATTTTCTTGTTTGGGTACTCAATTAGCTCATAGCTCATCTTATCATCCTCAATCTGATGGTCAAACCGAGATAGTAAATAAATGTTTGGAAGGATATCTTCGTTGTTTTGTATCTGATAAACAAACACAATGGGTCAAGTGGTTACCTCTTGCCGAATGGTGGTATAACACTTCCTTCCATACTGCAGCAAAAATGACCCCATTTATGGCACTTTATGGATATCATCCACCATCCATCACATCTTCTTTAAGGGAAAATGCTAGGGTTCAAGCAGTGGAGGATCACATCGAGCATCAAGAAGAAGTTCTCCAACTCTTAAAGGATAACCTAAATTTGGCACAAAATCGAATGAAACAACAAGTAGATCAACATCGCAGTGAGAGAAGTTTTGATGTGGGAGACTGGGTATTTTTACGGCTACAACCATACAAACAAATGTCCCTCAAGCAAGCTAAGAAGGATAATAAATTATCGCCAAAGTACTATGGTCCTTACAAGGTGTTGCAGAAGATTGGTACTATGGCATACAAATTGGAGCTTCCTGCTTCTTCGCGAGTACATCCAGTTTTCCATGTTTCATGCTTAAAGAAGGTTATAGGTGAAAATCTTCCAATTCAAACAATATTTCCAGAACTTGATGAGGAAGGAAAAATCATATTGGAACTTGAAGCGGTCATGGAAACAAGAACTCGATAGCTACGAATCGATCAATTTCAGAGTATCTCATCAAGTGGAAGAACTTACCCACTGAAGATTCTACATGGGAGGATGAGAATTTTATACAGAAGCACCCGGAGCTACTCAAGCGTTGAGGACAACACTTTTTTGAAGGAGAGGGGCATGTTAGGTCCCTATAGCACTAGTATAGTCCCTTATTATTGTTAGTGTAACCCCCTTATTGTTATTATTGTACCCTTTTAACCCCCATTTTGTTATTATTGTGCCCTTAAATTATTATTGTTAGGTCGGGTAGGATTACATTGTGGCCCACTAGGATTACATTATGGCCCCATGGACTCCTATATATAGAAAGGAGGTTTTGTAAATTGTATCATCCAAGAATTGTTCATTCATGTAATGTATTGGAGGTTTCCCCCTCGAAGTGGCTTATTTCTAAGGCGTTGATATCTCTTTTCTTCTCTTTTTGGAGTTGGTTTCACAACATTCCCACATCACATACATCACTCCCTTGTGCTCATTATAACCCCTTTTTACATTTTCACGTCTTCTTCCACATTCGTCCATTGGGTCCACAAGGAGTTAGCCTGCCCCTTCCCTTGTCCACACTTTGGGTTTGGTCTGGAATGATGCCTTAGAGGTTGATTACACTAAAAAGAAATTTAAAAGCATAATTTAGCCACTTACAACAATAAATGTAGCATAAAATTAAAAATATAGTTGGGACATAAAAAATTAGCACATGGGCAAAAGCCAAACATGAGCTCTACCCCTTATCATGGCCATCACCCTGGTTCCTAGGGCCCCTATATGAGCCCCCCGTATTAAGACACCCATGATTGTCCCAACCCTTGGTGGGAGATGAACTTCCCAACCTCAAGGGGGTATTCATTGTTATATCATTCACATCATGCTCTCATTCCGTTGAGCCCCAAGCAATTATGAAAAGAAAAATAATAAAGGGTGTAAGGCATATGACGAGGTGTAAAAAAAAAAATCGGGTTAATTCATGTACCACGATTTCTCCCTCCTACATCTATATGCCTAAGTGTGGGCTTCCCCCATTAGAGCTACTGTTGTACCATGGCATGTGGCTTGGAGCCTTCCCTATTACCCCACTCCGTTCCATCACTTTTTCACATGACACTTGCCATCTGACGGATCTACCATGGACTTGTCACTTCGTTAGAGGTTTAAACCACCTAATATTTCCTTTCTTAACCTCATTCTTGAACCGAGGGACACCTATATCTTCTAAAGCCCATTTGAATGGTAGCAAACTAGTTTTCCTCCTTGCTTAAGGACTTCCCCCATGGCATACCCACTTGCATCCATGGCTGGCAATGACACATGAATTCTTTTTTTCTCAGTTCTCCAAAAGGCCTATATTGTTGTTTAGAAGGGCACGCCACCATGAATTTCCTACTTGGTTTCATGATTTATAAGCTCATTTTCTCAATTGCACTAATGAATTTTTGTACTGGAAGGCAATGAGACAAATTGGATCTTATAAAATATTGTATATGGGTCTTCATCTTGGGGTTTGGTCTCCCTATACGAGATCCAATCCATACAAAGGGTCTTAATGGCATTTATAAGGTGAGCATTGAGAGACATGGGCATCCACTACAATAGAGAGCAGATAACCACACCATGGGATCCTCAACACCACTTATTGCTTGCTCGTGTCCCACTTGTTCGTTGATGATTTTGCACTTAGACCACCTTGCTCAGCTAGATACATACTTGCACCACACACTTGGCAGTTGGTCTAGGGCCTAGATGGGGTTTTTTCTCATCTAGGGAGACAAGGGAGAGCTTGTATCATTGTTCCATCCCTTACAGATGGAGCACATGCTTGTTCAATTTAGTTGGAGACCCATGAGGATATTATTTGTGTCCCCACAACCACTTGGGAGCACCACACGTCATTTTCTTATAGATCAAGGGGCAACCCCCTTCATCATTGTTATTGGAGACCTCCTATTCATTATGGCACATGAGGGACTTTATTTGGCCTTCCAACGACCCTTCTAGCTACTTTTCTAGTATTTCGCCCTCTTGAGAGACTAATTATTCATGCTATGGAGCTATTTTGTGGGCTTTTCATCAAAAGTATTGTTATTTTGCACATTATTTTATTATAGGGGAACCATCAAGCTAAATTAGGCTATTCAACCCCCTTAGAGTATTGTATAAATATGAGAGAGACATCCTCTCTCATTCATCATCACTTGGATTTACATCTCTTTGGAGAAAAGAACTTAGAATGTTATTAATGGACGAATTGGAGATTTATTGATGCATTCTGATGTTTGAATCATTTCTATCTTGTCTTGGAGCTTCTATGTTGCAAATTTAATGGATGGATATAATCATTTTGTCATGTATGTGCTCTCTTATGCAAAAAATTTCATGTTTATTGTCTAATGTATGGAACATTGTGCTTTGATTATGTTTAACAATTGATGCGAAATTAATGAACACTTGTAATCTTGGCTTGTTGCATATGTTACTAATTTTGGCAAGAAGATAAAATTATTCCTAGGTGTGGGTTGATACCTTTCACCTTGAAACTCCATAAATTTTGTAAATCTAAGTATAATTTCCTTCTTGTGATCTTGTAGCTACCTCTCTGAGGCTAGAAAATTTGAAATACAACTCCTTGGAAGAGTGAAAAATCCTAATATCAAATTCACTTTGACTCCAATCTCCACAATTTGCTAGGAAATGATCTCTATCCTAATGATCACCCTAAATATTTCTCTTTTCCAAAAAATTTCCACTCTAACTCTAGACGATCTAGATAGGGTATCCAAAAAATTCCAATTGAGCCATCAATTTGCAGAGTAAGTTGGCAAGGAACTGCACTGAGGTGTCTCCCAATAGCCCTCCAAGTTTGAAGCCAATCCCATGGCCAGTTTGTGAGAAACACTAAGCCCTATCTCCCAAATCGTTTTGGTTTAGGTCTGTTACACAGCAATTTGTCACCGTCCCTGCAATTCCCCATCCCGCACAATTGGAGGGCTCATTCCGTGACCTGTGAGTAGTAACATAACTTGAAAACACTTTCATGGCATTCCCCTAAACATGTAATTTCATTGCCCTAAAGACAACTCCTTGTGAAAAACCCTAAAAACACCCCTTTTTGCATTGGCGTGGGAAGCTAGTTCAGTACCCGCGCCAATGGGGGAAATCCTTCAAAGAGGGCGCGCCAATTGGCACTCTGTCCCAGAGTCGCACTCGCGCCATCCATTTTAAGGAGTGTTTTTTAAAAATAAATGGCGGAAGTTTTGTCCTAACTGATCCAAAAACTGGTATCTAATTTGAGTTGGGAGGTTTGGCTCCGGATATCCATGTAGAGGGAGTGGTTTGCCACCTCTCATGGAAGCTTCCTTGAGGATAGGGCCAATCCCATGATTATAGGGATCCCAACTCCCCTCCCTCCATATATAAAAGCTTGCTCATCCCATTTGCAAACTAGTCTCCAAGTTCCCAAGAGCCATCAGAGCCTTATGCTGCAAGAGCCTTGATTCATTCCCTCAAGGCCAAATCCAAGCAAGGAGATTATTGTCGAGACATCTGGAGAGAGAGGTTTCTCTCATCCCCGACAGGATTTTTCAAGACGTGCTCCGCTGGCGACCCTCCGAAGGAGAATTCAGCGTCAGAGCTATGGTTGTATTCTTCTTTGATTGATTAATAATAAGCGACTACTGGTTATCGTTCCACTTCTGTTGTTGATTATGATGATGAATTATGTCTTCTCTGACTGACATATAGTTGCATATACTGGATTTTACGCTTACGTTTGTTTTGTTTCTTGAGTGTGCAGGTGTCCGATCACGGAGATCGTGAGGATTGTGATCTGCCAGAGCTAAGGAACGGGAGCACTACTTTCTCTACAAGCGACAGCGTTGGATTCCAGGTAAGCCTTCGTCGCTAGTTGGTTTATTTGCAATTAGGAACCTGCACTATAGCATGAACGATTGTTGCTAGACCCGGTCTGGGCTAGTAGGGATCGCCTCTGTCCGCAGAGGGGATTTACCTCCACAAAAATTTGGCGACTCCGCTGTGGAGCGTCTAGCTTGTTGTTGTTTGTTTTATAAGCTATAGATGGAGTCTGAAGTTAGCCAGATAGCTTTCGAAATACTCTTTCTCTGCAACTGCGAAGTAGATCAAAGCTGCTTCAGTCAATCTCTGGTTTAGTTTATGAACTGAACACTTGGAGTATTGTCTTGTCTTTTCGGTTGTTTCTCGATTCTGCTTGCTTGATCGGCTCTTTTGGCTGGCTCTTTTGTGATTTTGGCTTTTGGTTAGCTTGTTCATCATTGGTCTGCTTGTTGGATTTTCTATTTTTTATTTTTCCTTAGCAAACTCGACTGGTGCGCTTTACAGCTTGACAGTCGCGCCCATTGGTGCAGGTTGCTTGTGTATTGCCTGCGCCAATTCATTTCTGGCGCTAGTTTCAGCCTCACAGTCTCGCCAATCCTGTGAGGTACTAGGGTTTGCTCTGTTTTGACCTTCCTGAGCTTGATCAGTGTGTTTGGTTTTGTTTTTTCAACTGCTTGAGTGTTCTGGAGCCTTGTTTGACTGGCTGTGACCTTCATCCTTTGGTTGTTTTCCCGTTTCCATCGATTTCACATTCTAGCCCTAGGGCATCTAGGTGCTCTTGTGTGTCGAGCCTCCCTTGGGATTTTTTGGTTTCTATTTGTTCAGTCGACCTTGTGATTGCTTCTTTACATTCGTTTGGTGGTTGTTTATCATTTTATTGCGTTATTTGAGTGTTTGTTCTCTCCTTCATTCGAATTTCGCTTTATCTCGTTTTGGGCCTAGATTACATGGTCCACTTGGGTCTTTGGGATTCTCTTGGTTTTGAGGGACTGTTTTGTCAATTTGGAGATCTGATTGTGTGTTTGCGTTGAGTGAAATTTGTGTGTTTTGCTCTTTCCTCATCACTTCTCAAATTGCTCTTTTCATTAGTTTTCATTTTTTTTAGTGCACTTTGCTATTAAACATTGAAAATATAAAAAATCTCTTTTGCTTTTGATTAGTTAGTGCAAATTAAAATCTTTTCGGTGTTATTAGTGATTAGTGACTTTGAGAGAAAAGTTTTGGTTTACATTAGCTGCATTAGAGACTTTGTTGGTTGTTTTCTGATCATTTTGTTTGTGTGAAAAAGCTCTCAACTCTCTCATAATTAGCTTTCATCGAATGAAATGATATACTGTGGCATATAGTGTGCATTTAGGAGATTTTGAGACATCACACTCGCTAAGGCCTGAAAACTGAAACACAATTGAAGATAAACGTTAAAATTTACTCAATTTACACTAAGGCAGCATTGAAACATTAACGCAACATTTAGTGGTCTAGGCTAGAGACGTGTTCCGGCGTCTTTAAACCTAGTAGCTATCGTTCGCCTCTTGGCTTTAGACAGCACTAGTATGGACTTGTGCTCCCCGTACCGTCGAGTATATAAAGGGAGACCCCACTAGGTTTCTATCCTTTATCCATAGGAAGCCGAGTCTGCCGCCCTATATCCGTGATACACCGGACACAACATTCGGGGAGATTGCCTGCACGTACGTAAAGTCCTTGGTTGATTTCTCTTTCATTTTGAAACCAAGGTGTATATTGCAGTTCACGGTTATTTGGTACACCCTTTGCCTAGTATTCCTAAGTAGTCATTTGATCTTTACTGACTCTTTAAATTTGAAAGGATCACCAAGCGCTTGTCCTTTCACGCTTGCTTCAAAACTGAAAGAGATAGAGCCACCTTTCATCTGTTTCTCGACTCTTAAAACATGAAACGGTGAAGTTTATAATTTCAATGTGGTAAAATAAAACACCCGCGATCACACGCCCTGTTAGATTTTGCTTGTTGGCTGTTTGATTGTGTGCCTTGACTCTTTTTCAGCCCGTGTGTGTGTTTGATCTTTTTCTCTTGTCGTTACTACCACAGTGGCGGAACCCTCGGTTTCGTCTACTGGTAGTCCATATACGGACGATTCATCAGAGGTTTCTCAATCCTCTGCTGAACCGCAGCAGCCCATCGTCTCTGAGCAGCCCTTTGGAGGACCAGTTGAGTTCCATTGGCCCTTTTCCGACCCTTGGTTCGGATTGGGAATAGGGGAGCACTTCCCTTCTCTTACATCGGGTTCGCCTTTTATAGCTGTTGTTATTCCTCCTAATCCTCGCCGTCTATTACGAGATCTAGCGGCGGGCTCAAACATGAGTGAATCCAGCGAGGAAATCCCCACGTCCGGTGAATATTACCAGTTATTTCCTCGGAGATTATTTCCAGGAGACAACCCTAAACCATCTGTTATGTCATCACCCAGTCCCTCATTACCAGTAGGGTATAGATCCTTGGGTTAGATTATTGACGCCACTGCCTCTATGGGGGTATCAGCTCCTTCTACGAGGCCGGTTGTTCCTTCTTTGGGGATGTCTCCTAAGACACCCATTACGTCATCCCCTCAGGTTACTTCCGTACCCTCCATGCCCACTGTTTGTGTGGCTGCATCTGCACCCGCTGTTACTACCCAGTCCATAAGGACCACATCGCTTCCCGAAGACGTCTATATAGCATCTGCTATGCCGGAGAACATTTCTCTGGAGGAGTATCGATTGTCCCTGCAACAATCGAACCCCGAGGTCGGACAGTCCTCTCAAGATCCCAACCGCTCGTATTTTTTGCATTATGCACAGGATGGTACACCCATGTACGTCTTTCCATATCAGTACGATGAGCATGGGAACCCTTTACGTTTACCTGCTCATGAGGCTCAACTTCATGCTCAGGGTTTACCGTATAACCAAGTTGGACATCCTTATAACCCGCAAGGACAACCTTTTCAAGGCCAACCTTCGGGCCAGCCTGGCTATCCTTATGACCCGCAGGGACAGCCCGTACAGGGCTACCCTCCGGGCCAGCAAGGGCCATTATACGGTCCGCAAGGACAGTATTACAACCCTTCAGGTCAACTCGTGCAGCCTCTCCATGGAGTCCCACCTGGGCAACCTCAAGGACTCACAGGTCAACCGGGGTACCAACCAGGGCCGGTATATGGTCCTGGGGGGCAAATCCAACCTTCTCAACCTATGCAACCGCAGTATCCTCTTGGTCCCAACGTTGCACATCATCCAGGACCATCTTATGGTCCTGTTCCAGGTCAAACCGGTTATCAGCAACCACATGGCTCCATTCCGCTACCAGGCCAACCAGCCCATCTGGCACAACCTGGTATCCCGCCACCAGGCCAACCGGCCAATCCGGCACAACCTGGTGTCCCTCCACCAGGCCAACCGGCTCATCCGGCACAACCTGGTGCTCCTCAACAGCCAGGTCCACCTGCACAACCGGCACAACTTGTTTATCCAGGTCACCCTATTCAACCAGGGCATCCCGCTCAGCTAGGTCAGCCTGCTCAACCAGGCTAGCCTGCACATCCTGTTAACCCTGCCCAACAGCCGACTTATTCGATGCCGCAGCCAAATCAACCGCTGCACCCTAATTATCAGGCTCAGCAGGGCCCCACCTATCAGCAGCCCACTCAACCTCAAGGCGGTTACTATTCTCATGGTCAATACCGACCGAATTATAGCCAGCCCCAAGGTTCTAACTATTACTCTCAACAGCCCGGCTACACCTATACTCAACAGCCAAATCCAAATGCTGCTTACACAAGGTCGACTTACAATCAGGGTCCATACTCTGGTTATCAAGCCCCGTACGCTGGTTACCAGCAACCGAATCAGGCTGGTTATACCACCTATACCCCCTACGGTCAGAATCCTGCCGGACAGAACCCTTGGGGGCAAGGATATTCTCAACCAGCGTGGAGTACAGGTACTGGTCCTTATCAAGGGCCAGGCATGCCGTCCAATCCACCATTTCCGTTTCCTGGCTACCTTGGAATTACCAAATGTTTCGAAATTAACCAATGATCCGATTTTGCACAATCCTTATTGGCCTCCGATTCCTACCAAGGTGCCCGGTGATTGCCCCAAGTTTGAGGGTAAAGCTGGGGAGGACCCCCAAGCTCATGTGATGAATTACCATCTTTGGTGTTCGTCCAACTCTTGGGTGGATGATTCGATTCGTCTACGCCTCTTCCAACGCACTTTGACTGGTGCTGCCGCTAAGTGGTATATTGAATTATCCCGTGGCATCTTTCAAGACTTCAATACGTTATCCATGGCTTTTCTGACTCATTTTCAGTTATCGGTTCGCTATGAAGACGGGATGCACCTCCTGACTTCTTTGAAGCAGGACAAAGCCACCCACATTTCTGATCACATTCATGAGTGGCGACGTCGTCGTAGACTGATCAAGTTTCATATACCTGATCAGATACTAACTCATTGGTTCACCACCTCCTTCGTTAACAAAATCGCCCAAGATATTGCTATGGGAGCGTGTGTGACTGAAGAACAAGCCATAGCGCGTGCCCAATATCTGGATCTGGTATACTCTCAGTCCGGCACGCTTTATGATATTTTGCCTGATGCTCCACGGTCTGGAACCTCTAAAGCTCCACCTACCCCGGTGGTGGATGGTGTTATTGGTTCCGTGTCTCAGAATTCGAAAAAATCTTCGAATGGGAAGCAGAAGTCCAACTCATCCAATAATTCTGCTCCTCCTGCCCCTCCCGATTCTGGCAAAACTGCGGAGGTTAACGCCATTCAGGCTAATCCTACGGAAAAATCCTCCAAAGGAAAGAAGAAGGGCAAAGGTAAATCAAAATCCGACGCTCCAAAGCCAAAATCTTCCAAACCTCGTACCGAGGACGGTTCCCAACGCAAACTGAAGTACCCCTGCCTCATTTGTGAAGGAGATCATTATACCAAGGATTGTCCACGACGATCTGAAGTTAGTCAACTTCTAAAAGGCTCCAAAGGGACTCCGGCAGTTCTTAAAAAACCATTCCCGTCTCAGCAGACCTAGATGGTTGAACAACCTTCACCATCTGCACCATTTGGGTCCCAGGTCTTTATGATGAATGGTGCTGCACCTATCTCTATTGCTACGCGTTCGAAGGATTACAACGAATCGCATCAGGCAGCTGGGAAGGCAGTTGTGGACTGTCCACCTCCCCCATCTGTCTCCGGTCAGTTGGAGATTGAGAAGCCTACAGCCGAACCTGTTGTGAGGCCACCTTCTAAAGTTGTTCTAAGAAGATCTTCCTACAATCCAAATTCCTGTGCCGCTCAGCACTACAGTATTGTTGAGGATTTGGCATAGGCGCCTTCTACCATTTCTACATTGGAAGTTCTTCAAAATTGCCCGTCACAACGAAAAGCTTTGTTGTCTGCAATCGGTGGGATCGATCCCACTGATTCTAATCTTCTCACCTTCGACTTAGAGAACTTTACCCCCCGACTTCCACATCAGATCGCTCTTGTTATTCAACTCAGGATCAACAGTCTTAACATCCATAGGGCCATTGTAGATGAACGTGCTTCTACTTGTGTCATGTCATCTGCTTGCTGGAAGGCCATTGGCTCTCCAGCCCTTTCATCATCTCCCAATGCCTTAGAGGCATTCAATGGTCAGGAATCGAAACCCTTGGGTGTTCTCGAGAGTTTAGCGATTACCTTACAGGGGAAGACAGTCAACGTAGAAGTAGAAGTAGTTGACGCCAAGCTTAACTACAATATACTTCTCGGCCGCAGTTGGACTCACGCCATGTTATGCGTACCGTCCACCCTCTTTCGACTTATTAAGTTCCCTCACAAGGGAAAAATCGTTTCTGTGGATCAATTGTCTTTCTTCACCTCCACCTCCGAGAACAACGTTCCGTACGTGGATCAGATCCCAAATCCCCCTGACAGTGTAGGACCCGGTCTCTTTAAGGACCCCGTCCTCATGGGTATTTTTCCCACACCACCACTGCACACCGCTCAAGTTAATATGATCTCTAGGTCTGACGACCCATGGCTCATCCCTTTGCCTGAGCAGGTGGCTGAGTTTGGAGAATCGATGCCCTTAACTCCAGTAGAGATTAACTACTGTGAAATCGTCACCGCATCTGATCCTCCCCCTCCTCAGCATGCTCCTTCGAGCATGGATTTAGACATCTATTCTCAATCCCCCTGGCTCGGCGAGGCCGACTCGCCTGATCCTCTTAAAGAGATTTTCCCTTCTGATGAAGCCATTGTTGAAACAATGTCTCTTGAGGAGCTGCCTTGGAGCGATGGACATCATCGTTCCTCATTTATGCCTAGCTTGGGGGCAATGTCCGATTGTCTAGAGTGTGAGGTATCTAATCATCTCTCTCCCGAGCCTCCTCCGTTGAGCTCACCGAAGCATAGTTCCTCCTCTTGTGTCAAGCTCCTAAAACAATGAAACAAGCGGCTACGAGGATAGTTCTTTTAAGTGTGTCAACCTCGTTAAAATAATGAAACACGAGCACGTTCAATTCGAGTTTTGATAGATTTAGTTCAAATCTCTTTTTCAACCTTCAATCCATTTCCTATGGACTGAAGCTTGGGGGGCATGTACCTCGAATTGAGACACCATGCTGGGGGCATGCTCGTCTTCCTCAAGCATAGTTTGTGTTTTAAGCTTGCATAAAAAATAAAACTCATTTTCAAGCATAGTTTGCATGTGTGTTTTTATGTGTGCTTTTAAGCTTGCATAAAAAATAAAATTTGTGATTAAATACATCATGTGAACTTTTTTTGTGGGTCGTTTGTTATGCAACTAATGCATCCAGATGACATTGTATTAGACATTTGCATAGCATATAACAAAACATCATCACATGTGGAAAGATCCATCCAGAAATAGGTATGTATATATATGTGTGTCGAAATGTTTACATAGTGTGCATCACATAAAATCAAAAAATATACATGTTCGTCTTAATACATCCAGAGATGACATGTCTCTCAAAATATATGCATGAAAGAAGCCCTAGGTGTCTAATCCGCATGGTGCTCGTGGTAACATGCTACTGCGCGCACTAAGCGTCTCAAAAGTCGGTGGAGGCGACTGGGCACTCCCACAGTATGTCTCTGATACACCATCGGGACATCTGCCAGTCGGGCGTAGTCTGGAATCCCTTGGGCAATCCCCTCAAGGTCCTGGATCAACTCTCCTCCCTCGGCACCCTCCACCTGAGGGTCAGCTGCAAGCTGAGTTCTCCGTGCAATGGGAGACATACCGGCAGGTCTTTCTGGGCCGACACCTGCATACATATAAACTGGTGTTAGAACGGACATGTATTACCCAAAAAAAATCATAAAACATAAAATTCAAAAAGAGAGGTCATACCCAACTCCTCGTCCCAGTCACCCCCCTCCGGAAGTGGGAGATCTGGGTCTCCAGTGAAATCGGTCTTGGCATAGGACCAATCCTCGACCACGATCAACTGACGCCGTAACCACCCAAAAAACTCCGGCCTCCAGGACATCTGTTGGCCTCCTCCTGATCTGGGCATAAGTGCTGCCCAGCGAGCCATCCTTGGCTCTCTTGGTATCGGCTCAGCAACTATGGCCCCTTGGCCCTGAAAGATAGTTAGTCGTTCCAGGATGAACGATACCAAAATGGAACCGTAGCCAAACTGCTTCAGTTTGACTTGCTTGCACTTTGTGAGCTGCCTCTTGATATTTGTTGTCACTGCAGTAGCCCAATCAATTAGTGTTGGACTCATACACTCAGCGGCTAGCAGGAGTTGGGCCTTGGTTGCCTCGTGTGGAGCTTGCGATCCCGCAGCTCGTGTGATGGTGTGTAGCACTACTCTCAGTGCTAGATCCTGGACAGTGTGGATGTCCACTTTCCCGCTTCCTGATCCGGTTCGTGCCCCTGGGCACACCCTCGCCATTACCTGCTCCATCTTTTCCCCAGATGGTCTGCTGCCTATCAGGATGGGCACCGGACCTCTGCGCGACAATCCGGTTATGAAATATACGTCGGAAACCTCCAGTTCCAGTACTTGGTCCCGAAGTTTAAAAACTTCCTCATTTTCGTCCCATATACTGACCAAGTATTGTAGTAGCTCTGGCTGAGCTCGTAAGCAGGGTGTGAGGAAGAATTTCTTAAGTCCACAGTTCTTAAGTGCAGTCATGCAGGCCTCATTCTCCATAGCCATTTCATCCTCCTCTCCATGTTCCCTTTCCTTCCATTCGATAACCATTTTTGCCTTTATATCTGCATCAACACAATAAAAAATACATTGTTAGATCTCTGGAACATTTGAAAATCCACATAGATAGCTCACATTTTCAAAATTTTGAGCGGAAAATTGCGTTGCGCCATTGGCGCGACCTCTTTGTGAAGAAATTTCTATTGGCGCGGGTCCGTGCCCGATACCCGCGCCAATAGAGCGAGCCCTAAAAATTCAAAATGGTTCGCCCAGAAGTCTAATACATAATAAAAACATATAAAAAATGGATTGAAATGGAGCTTAGGGAAATGCCTATTACTTGGAACAACCAGGGAACTGAATGATAGCCCGGATCAGTCGTATTCGCCGTCAGAAGTTTGCACACAAATGGACCACTGTTGCTCTCCAATGAGGTAAAAAGTAAAATTAATTTTGATTTTACCATTTGAGACTTATTTATAACTTTTTGAAATCTAATTAGGTTTTAAAAGTCATTTTTTATTAATATTTTGATATATTTTGTCGAAAATAGATTTTACACTTGCCCTTATGTGCAGCAACAGGTTTTCACGCAACTTAAACGATGACACGAGTTGTATTTTATACTTTTTCGGACTCGGTAAATACACGAAAAAGTCATTTTGGAGTCATCTTTCAGCTCTTTTCTGACTCTCTAAACATGAAAATATTGCCGAGGCCCTTGTCGTTTCGATCTCGTTAAAGTGGCCCTGAAACGACATCTACCCAGTATACGTTTACCCCTTTTTCGGGCTGGGATAGATTATTTACGAAAAAGGAATACCCTAGCCTATCACGACTATTAGGTTTCCTTATACATAGTTTTCTACCTTTTCAGATCTGAGGAAATATTTACGAAAAGGGACCGTTGGAGTTTACTTTTCTGCTATCTTTTCAGACTCTCTAAACGTGAAAAGACACCGAGTTCTTCCTCTGTCAGACTCGTTAAACCCTGATGACATTGGATTCAGTCGTAATGACGTTATTCGAGTCGCTCCTTCCTAGGGCTCGTTAAATGTACTAGGATGGATTCATCCAAAGGACAAACTTATATTACAAGCATATGCTATCCCCTTCAAGCTTGTTATCAAAATAATTGGGGTACTCGCCAGAAATGGTGGGGGAAAATGGAACCAGAATCATTGTCGTGTCGGCAGTATGTCGCTCTTGAACGTGGCACTTGTCTGCATTCGTGTCGGGTTGGGGACATCTCATCTCGTTTTCCACTTGCCTCCCTGGGTTTGGGTGATCCTTTTGACCTCTCATCTGCTCTTTGCCTCGTCACCATGACCTCTGATCCGTTGATGTCAAATACTGCTAAACTCACTGTCGTGCCGCCACATGTTCAAGAGAAGTTGACCTCTGCAACTATCAACCTTCCTCTGATTCTCACCTGATCCTAATTCACAAAAACATTATGTTCCTCTGTCTCGCGTCGATGATGTGGGAAACACTATGGCCCACCTTCGATCAAGGTCACTTCCTGTCGACTTCAGCTCATTATCCAGGAAGATGATCTAGAGACTCCCTTCTGGTACCTTTGAGCCTGTATGCCTCAATGGAAGGTTCTTCGCATTCAATGTGAGGTTTTCATCATTGGCCTCCGATCGAGTGATTCTGCGGGTGTTCGATGTCAGCTCATTGTTCACATGCTGTAGATTGTACCTGTAGTACCTTGAGGACCATTGGCATTAATGGTGGTACCTCTCGCGTCTGTTAACAACTTTCATCATTGGCTGGTAATCAGGTGATGTTCTTGCATAGCCATTGGCTCATCACATATTCGCATGCTTGAACTTGTACTTTGTTCGGGTCGAGATGGAGCACAAGACCCTGGATTCTGTCTGTTATAATCCAGGCTGTGATTTGGTGGATTCTTATGATTAGTTACATGACTCACTGATTGGATAGCTGCAACCATACCTGAGTATATTTACCGATCCTCACTGGATGGCTGCGTCCATGCCTCGGATCTGGATTATTACATACTATGTTATGGATGGCTGCGCCCATACCACGTATATATCATGTATTTGAGACATCAGTTGTACTTCTCTACGCAGGTTTTCTGACGACGGTGTTTTCAGTTTGACACATTCTCGTAAAGAATTTCACCCCTCTCTCTCTCTCTCGGGCCTCATGCTTTAGGGGGCATCTGTTACACAGCAATTTTTCACCGTCCCTGCAATTCCCCATCCCGCAAAATTGGAGGGCTCATTCCATGACCTGTGAGCAGTAACATAACTTGAAAACACTTTCATGGCATTCCCCTAAACATGTACTTTCATTGCCCTGAAGACAACTCCTTGTGAAAAACCCTAAAAACACCCCTTTTTGCATTGGCGCAGGAAGCCAGTTCAGTACCCGTGCCAATGGGGGAAATCCTTCAAAGAGGGTGCGCCAATTGGCACTCTGTCCCAGAGTCGCACTCGTGCAAGCCATTTTAAGGAGTTTTTTTAAAAAATAAATGGCGGAAGTTTCGTCCTAACTGATCCAGAAACTGGTATCTAATTTGAGTTGGGAGGTTTGGCTTCGGATCTCCATGTAGAGGGAGTGGTTTGCCACCTCTCATGGAATCTTCCTTGAGGATAGGGCCAATCCCATGATTATAGGGATCCCAACTCCCCTCCCTCCATCTATAAAAGCTTGTTCATCCCATTTGCAAGCTAGTCTGCAAGTTCCCAAGAGCCATCAGAGCCTTATGCTGCAAGAACCTTGATTCATTCCCTTAAGGCCAAATCCAAGCAAGGAGATTATTGTCGATACATCTGGAGAGAGAGGTTTGTCTCATCCCCGACAGGATTTTTCGAGACGTGTTCTGCTGGCGACCCTCCGAAGGAGAATTCAGCGTCAGAGCTATGGTTGTATTCTTCTTTGATTGATTAATAATAAGCGACTACTGGTTATGGTTCCACTTCTGTTGTTGATTATGATGATGAGTTATGTATTCTCTGACTGACATATAATTGCATATACTGGATTTTACGCTTGCGTTTTTTTTGTTTCTTGCGTGTGCAGGTGTCCGATCACGGAGATCGTGAGGATTGTGATCTGCCAGAGCTAAGGAACGGGAGCGCTACTTTCTCTACAAGCGACGTCGTTGATTCTGTGTAACTTCATCGCTATTGGTTTATTTGCAATTAGGAACCTGCACTATAGCGTGAACGATTGTTGCTAGACCCGGTCTGGGCTAGTAGGGATCGCCTCTGTCCGCAGAGGGGATTTACCTCCACAACAAGGTCTTTCTAGGTTAATGACATTCAAAGGGATTTATTGTGCTTGAAAACTCAAATGAATTTAATCTCCCTTGACCCCTTCTTATCACCCTTGCTTGGCCTAGTCATACAGTTGATGATCATCCCAAAACCCTAGGCCTATATTGGTCCCAAACCTTCGTATGTTTGTTATTTCACAAGAAATTAAGAAAGATAATTCTATTCCCAATGAGTCTTAGGTCTAGGAATATTTTTGTTTAGGAATACCTTTAATCCCAGGTCTAGTATCTCTTGAGCCTTTCTTAGATACCCCCTTTACCTTGCCCCTACAACAAGCAAGCCTATTATTTGAGTCTCTCTTGTGAATTGGCCTTATAAATTGTAGAAATTATGGTGTCACATTTGCAACTTATCGTGAAGCTTTAATCAAAATCACAAAACACAAACCTACTCTAGTGCTTTGCGGAATTCAATTCACAATTTAGAACATCAATCACAAGCATGCAATGAGAAATAACACACATGCACACAATATATATATATATATATATTTTTTTTTTTTTTAATTTTTTTTTAATTTTTTTTTGGGAAAGAAATATGCTAAAAACCCCTTGCTTGCTTGCATTAGTTTGATGAATAGAGATGTATTACAATTGATTTGATCAATTGAGCACAAATTGAAAGTGGATAAACTATCTCTCTACTCACTGACAAGCTCTAACCCAGACTTAGTCAATTTCTACCTTTGCTTGAGCTCCTATTTCCTTGCGCAATTCCTTGAGAAATTAGGCCCCTATTATTTAAAAATTTCTCCAAAATGGATTACACAATTCCCAAGGTTGATCATGTGACTGCATGCAACACTTGTACGCTCAAGACTAGTCTACAACTGATGTTACACTGCCTTGAAATACCTACCACAACTAGGGAACTCAAATTCTCTGCATGCACTAGCTATTCTACGTTGATTGATCAACTAACCAGATGATCACTGAGTTTGACTGAAGTCCTAATGCACAACTTACATTCCACTGGTTCCTCCAATAATTGGAACTATTTTAACTGGAAACAACGTGAGATAAATGACCTTGATTACTAAAAAATAGAAATCACATATGCTTAACTGAACTCTCATTAGGGGAATTTTGAGGTCTAAAATGGGCCTCCTAAGGAAATAAAAAAATAATAGCTAAACCAATAAAATAATATTTATGAATTTGCAAATCATTTTTTGCACCACAATCGATGTAACCATAATTAAATTCAATTCAAAAGTTGTACCAAAATAAAATTAATAAAAAAATTGTATTGATGTGACTATAAATAAAAATGAGTTTTTTCAAGAAAAAGTCATTATCATTGAACAACTAATGCATTTGTCCTTTGTACTTAAATAACTTAAATAAAATATAAATTTATAAATTTATAAATATATTATATGCTATTAATTAAAATTTATATTATTTAAATTGTATAATAACTTGTAATTAATATACTATATAAATATAATATAATATAATATAATATAATAAATATATAGGGATATGCATTGTTTCTTTCAAGAAATATGAAATGACAATAATATATTTTTATTCAGAAGTGTGAAATGACATTTATTATGAGTACTTTACTTTGACTTTAAAAGTACTTAGAGCACTATCATGGTTAACCATGAGTGTTTATCCACCATTGAGAATGTGACAAGTAAGTACCTTTAACTCAAGCAATGCCACCTCAACCATTAGGGATGATGTCATCCACTAAAATGTGATTGGTTCTCATAAAGCGAATTTTGATTGTACATTTTCCTTAGGAGGCTCATTTTAGACCTCAAAATTCCCTTAATGAACTCCTCCAACTCGAAGTTACTGAGTAAATTGAGTGACACAAACCATGATACATAAGTTAACTGCATCCAAGTTGTCAATTTATGTGGAAATTCAAATTTTCTCAATTTAATCAAGGAAAAATCAAATTGATAATTTCTTGCTGCATTTTTCAACACTCCTTTTCAACAAGAAAGGTATTATCAATCACCCCTATCTTGCACCTGTGGAACTCGAACTTCCCTCTTGACAATGCCTTTGTCAAAATATCAGCATCTTGTTCTTCTGTTAAAATGTATTGTAACAACATTATCCACCTTTGCACACAATCCCGTAAATGGTGATACCAGATATCTATATGCCTGGATCAATCGTAAAATACATGATTCTCATAAATCTTAATGAAACCCTAATTATCACAATAAATCACACTTGGAACCATCATATGACCAAAAAATATGACAAGTATCTTTCTCATCTAGATCGCCTCAAGTATTGCTTGAATTGCATCCATGTATTATGCTTTTGCTGAGTTGAGTGCCATAGATATTTTCTTCCTGCTATACCAAGAAACAACTACAGACCTAACACTGAAAATTCCAATTGATGTGCTCTTTCATTCTAATGGACTCCCTGCCCAATCTGCATCCGTGAAGCCACACAAATTCACTCCCTCTGTCTGTCTGTACCATAGTCCAAACTTGGTAGTGCCTCTGAAGTATCATAAAACATGCTTCACTGCCTTCCAAAATAATTTGTATGGCCCAACCATAGCTTGGCACAATTGGTTTACTTCATAGCACATATATGGTCGTGTGTTCAAAATATACATTAGTGAACCCACTAGCTGCTAATAAATGGTAGCATCCACTTCCTCACTTGAAATGGCATCTTCCTTCCTCCAGTTGGTCGCTAGAGGTGTTACACCATTTTTTGGTCATCTAACCTATTATCATTAGATGGATCCAAGTACACCATGTAAGACCAATTTTACCCTAAGTAAAATTGCTTTCACTATGTGAAATAACTTAATAAAACACCTTTATTAAGTTGTTTATGGTCTAAACAAGAAACCCCAAAAGGAAATAATAAACAAATCTATATTTGTTTGTATTTCCTCAAGGAATAATTAGTTAAACAATAATTTAATTATTATTCATGGTCATATTTAACCCAAAACAAGGAAATTAATTAAATAAATCCTTATTTATTTTATTATTTCCTAGGAATAACTTATTTAAACCTTATTTAAATAATATTCCTTGTTAAATTTGACTAAATAATTAAATAAATCATTATTTATTTAATTATCACTCCACCATTTTCTTAAAAATAATAAATAAATCATTTATTTATTTATTATTTACAAATAAAGGATTTGACCCAAGTCAAATTCCTTTCCCCTCCAATAAATATAATAAAATATTCCCAAAAGGTGGTTTTAGAATTTGGTTAATAATATTTTATTCATGCACCAAGTTCTAGACTACCCTAATATTTTGTTATAAATAGAAGGGATCTTTACTTTGGATCACCTTTTGTAGTCTACAAGATCACTCTGGATCTTTACTTTTGGTCTGACTTTGAGCCATTATCATTGTCATATTTTCTATCTTTTCTTTGTGAGCTCCCTTTGAGTTCTATGCTTTGCATGGGTTTTCTACACCAACAAGAGAGAGGAATTCTAGATCCAAAATGCTGAGGACTTTCAAGAACCCATCCCATTGAGGAGAACAGGTAACATCCTTCTTGTTTTCCTATCAGGTGCCATTAATATAAAATTCTTTGAAACATAATTCTTGTCTTGTCCATTGGATGCATGGAGAAAAATCTTATTTTATTTACTGCTTAATGTCTTTTATGCATAGATCTAGATATTTGCAGCATTTGTCTTGATCACTTTATTGCAGATCTGAAGATATTGGCAACCATATTTTATGTTAGGGATGTTTGTTATGCACAGCTAAAAGGGTCTTTCTTTGTACATCTACACTAAAGATTCTATCTAACAATTGGCGACTCCACACAGGTTTTCCATTACGACCGCTGTCGTTTTTCATATTCCTGCATATCCAGCTGTTTCAGACCCTAAGGTTTCTCTTCAGTTTTTTTGTTTTTCCTATTTTTATGGTGTTTTTCACCGCTAAAACCCTAAAACATTAAAATTTTTAACTTCCACGTGTTTCTGGCCCTATTGCGCAGGTGACAGACATCAGCCGCAGCTGAGACGACAAATTTTTCTAAAATCTGCCGCTGAAAGAGCCATAACTACAGGTCGCACTTTTCGGCCCAAAACCTGTGACCTGGACTACAGGACGCACTTTTCAGCCCAGAATCTGCGACCTGGACAGAAAAAAAGTCAGAACCTGCGACCTGCACTTTTTTCTACTATTTTTCTGCAAATTTTCTGGGTTTTTCTGAAGCTTCTGTCAGGGTTTTCCAGCCTCTGTCTCAACCCGTTTAGACCTGTTTCTGTTCTATTTTACTCATCTAAGTGGGAATATAGCCCCCTAGGACTTTAGTACCCTCTACTTTTTGTGGAAGAGTTTTAACTGTTACAACAGTCTTAATTTTTAGAGTTTCAGCCTTTTCTTTTTCAGATCTGATACCTCATCTTTAGATCCCTTTTAGATCAGATCTTTCTCCTTTCAAATCACCTCGTATAGTTTTGTTTGGGTTTGCCTCTAGGGTCACCTCCTTGTCCTTACTGCCTTTCGCTGATTCCCTCCTTTTTTGTAGCAACCTTGCCTTTGCCTCTTTGCTGTTTTCTACACCTCTTTCCAACAGATTTCTCCTTTAGATCCCTGTCCCTCCCGACCTTAGATCTATTGGCCTCTTTTTAGTGTGTTTTGACTAGATTTTTTCCCCCTTTTAGACTAGTTTTGAGAGACCTGCCTTCTTGGGTTAGATTGATGCATTGTTAGCTGTTAATTTTCTGTTATTTCAGTTTTATATACTGTTATCTGCAGGTTTCTTTTCAACTACACAACACACTTTTTTTCTTTTACTCTCAAAATGTCTAGGTTTAAAAATTAAAATTAACACACGCCACACACTGACCCTAAGCGAAGAAGAGCCTGGTTAACACCGCCAGGCAAAGACTTTAAAATCAATTGACACTACACCTCTCTACCCTTGTTTTGACATTGTAATCACATGATCCTACACCTCCTTTCCCTTGTTGGTATTTCTTCCTCCCTTTGTGATGTCATCATTGCGCCCCCAAGGTGTATATCCCAGAGACTTCTTGGCCTTCATCCTCAGTTTCCGCTTGGTTGACCTAATCCTTCTCGCCGTCTTCGAGTTAGTCCTCCTCCGAGTTCACACTCTGACTCCTCTTCTGATTCACTGCATTCTCCCCCTATTTCTGGTTCTACCCCTGTCACCTTCACCATGTCTAGTCCAAGGCCTAATGCTAGCAGCAACCCCAGACCCACTGTTGGGAATGTTACTAGCGGAACTGCCACAGGAACTACCTCAGCTGTCCCTTTGCTCCCCTATATGGCAGGCCTCAGCCTCCCCGATTTCAATCAGTTGATCAATGACCCTATCCGCCACGACGTTGGTTGGCCTCCTATGCCCACCAAGCTCCCCTCCGATATTCCTAAGTTCGAAGGCCTTGTTGGAGAAGATCCATCTAACCATATCCAAGCTTTCCACATGTGGTGTTCATCCAATTCCATTACCGATGATTCTATCCGTCTTCAGTTGTTCCAACGTACACTTACAGGTGAAGCTTCTAAGTGGTATGTTGATTAGGCCTCATCCTCTCATACCACCTTTGCGACTCTTTCCCGGGATTTTCTATCTTACTTCCAGCTTCCCCCTCGTTATGACACTGATATCGAACTTTTGACTTCTTTTCGTAAATCGTCTGTGACCCGCCTATTCAATCATGTTAAGAAATGGCGGAGAAGAAAGAGCCTATTTCAAGCCCCTACCTTCAAAGACCGTGTCTACATGGACTGGTTCCTTAGATCTCTCTTACCCGCCATCGGAAAAGATGTCGCATCACATTTTCCTCAAACTGAAGAAGCCGCCCTCCAAATAGCCTTGAAATATGACCTGATCTATGCTCAGTCTGGTTATGTTTATACCATCCTTCCTGACCTCCCCAGACCCGGTGGCGCTCACACAACAGGGGCACCTCATGACGCCGAGGGTATCGTTGGACCTCTCTCTCATCCATCCGCTCAACCTCCCATGGGCTATGGTTTTCCTGGGGGAGGGGGCAACACTTCCTGCACTTTTCCCCCTCCCGGTAGCACACATCCAGGATACGGCATGCCTCCTCTTTCTGCCCAACCTCATTATCATCCATATCCATAGCCTAGTGCTCCAACTCCTCTCACATTAGCACCCCCACCTCCCTTGTCCTCTCAACTCTTGCAACAGCAGCCACCGCCCCCTCAGGCGCAGGTGTATGCACAACAGGGCGTGACTAATCCTCCACCCTCCAAAGAGACGAAGGAAGACACTCAAAATCAATCCGCTCCCGGTAATCTTGGACTTAATCCTCAAAATAATGCACCTAACACTCTTAACCAGCAACAGGGCACTCAGCCCAAGCAGGACAGGCCTGTTCCCATGACCCAACCTTGTTCTTGTTCTGGGGTTTATGGTCATTCCACACACGATTGTCCTCTTTTACAATTGATGTGGCAGATTTGGGAGTCTCAAGCCACATTGCAAGGACAACATGCCTCCCCTACTTCTCCTCCCAATGTGGCCACTTCTCAACTAGCTATGTTTACCGATCCTTTCCCTCAGCAAGGATTCATGGCCACCCAACCACCTGCTGGACTGGTGGCCACTTAACCTTCCTCTTCTAGTTCCTCTGACTACCAGATCCTCATGATGAACTCTGATCCACCTCTAACTGTCGACCTTAACCTTCAAACTCGGTCCTGTCAGTGCCCCAAGCCTCCTGCTCCATCTGTACCCGAATCACCTTCTTCAGGTTCTATAGAGCCTCTTTTGACATCCGACAGTCCCTTGCATATCCCTCAACCCCAAGTTGAGGTTCCTACCAAGATTCCTAAGGGCCCATTACGCCGAAATGCTGCTTTTGGTCAAGCTGCTCATTCGTATAGCATAGTAGATGATTTGGCATAATCCCCTGCTGCCATTTCAACACTGGAACTTATCCAGTCGTGCCCTTCTCAAAAGAAGGCTCTACTATCCGCACTGGGCGCTGTAGATCTTGTTGATGACCAATTGATTGTTTTCGACACCCATCAATCAGACCATCCTCCTCTCCCTGCTTCCATTGCTTTCCAAATCCCAGTCAAGATTCAGAACGCTAACGTCTCCCGGTGCATCATTGATGAGGGGGCATCCACCTGCGTGATGTCCGCTTCGGTTTGGAAGAAACTCGGATATCCTGAGTTGGCCCCTTCCACGATCACTCTTCGAGCTTGGGATGGCCACGCCTCCCAGCCCATTGGCCTATTCCACAATTTTCCTATCACTCTGGCAGGCAAGACTGTTTGCGTTGACGTTGAAGTCATCGATGCCCCTCTAGATTACAACATTATTTTGGGGCGTAGATACACTTATGCTATGTCTGCTGTCCCATCTGCTGTCCACTGAAAGATGTCTTTCCCTCATAATGGAAAGATAGTCACCATTGATCAGCTGACATATCATGAGCCGAAATTTTAGACCTCCCCTGAGACAAACATCTATTCTGTAGCCAATAAGCAAACCGTTGACTCTTTGACCAGTGTCTCTCTAGGCATCTACAAAGACTCCTCTTTGCTTGGCACCTTCCCTGGTCTTCCACCCCCTCCTGTCTCTGATCCCAGCTTATCGAATGTTTGCATGATGCAATTGTCTCGGGCTGCCCTCAAGCCGCCCGCTTCGGCTAGTCAGCAACCTCACCCGCTGCAACCTTTCCCGTCGCAACCTGCTCCTAGCCCTTCGTCTCAGCCAGTCGGACCTCCTCCTTCTGGCCCTTCACCTATAGCTGGTACTCATGAACCTCTTTATCCTCCTGGGTCGGTTCCACCAGGCCTTAACCATCTTGGAGTCGTCCTGCCAGGTCATTACTCTGCTGGTCAAATATCGTTCCTTGTTCCCCCTCCCGGAGTCAACTCGGTACCTGTCATGGCCACCCTTTCTCTCCCTAACCTGACCCTGGGCATCCCCGTCTAGTACCTCGATCCTCTAACCGCTACCCTGCCCGGTCATCCCAAACCTTATGTTGCTTTGACCTCGGTCCAACCGGTCCCCATGACTTCTCCCGCTGCTACAGTGCCTCAGACACCTCAATAGGAACCCCCTCCTGTTGCGATAGTATCGGGCAAAGGGGGAAAAGCTCGCAAGAGGACATCAAAGGAGAAGGCTACCCTGACAAACTGTGCTCCTCTTCAGCCTCCAAAGCGTACCACCCACTGTGCTTTGTGTGACATTGTCGGTCACGCCACCCATACCTGTCCTGAATTGCCTCATCTCAAGCCCATGGTTAATGTCGTGTTCCCTGAGTCTACGGTCCCAGAAGCCTCTGTTCCTTCCTCGACCACAGCCAAGAACCTCATGAATATTCACACCAACCACCGCTGTTCTTTGTGTGATCTCCATGGCCATTATACCCACCTCTGTCCCCGCCTCGAGGACTTCCGCACCTCTCTAGATGCGGTCCGCCAATTCGAGGCCAAGCGCAACGAGTCCACCTCTCCCCTATTTGTGCATTTTGCTTCGGCAGAACTACCGAACATGAATTATCCCATTGACATTCCCCCTCCTGATGTTAAGATGACGAAGCCTTCGTCCACCATTTTCTACCTATCATCATCCATGAGACCCTCGGGGAACATTCCCTCTGAATCCTCCCCTGTTGTTTCGCTCGACCCCACTTCAACGATCACCCTGGGCTCAACATCGATAGATAATTTATTTTCTTACTCTCCTCTCATCCCCCATGACGATGCGCATGTGAACCTCTCTTCTCATGATGATGAGTCAGGTAATTTTTCCGCGTCAGGTGGTCTTCCTTCCACCAGCCACCCCATCTTCTATTGCGATGAAGACATTATGGAAGCAATCACCACCCCTGACTTTATTTACCCCCCCTTACATCGAACCCATACACTCGAACCACATACACCTTGTGGACATTACATTGACACCCAATGTCTGGGTAAGGGGGCACCCATATTTGCGAGTCCAGGAGAAGTAATTCTCCACAACTCTCCTAGTGTATTTGGTCGTGTTGACTCTAGTACCATCATTCTTCCATGTTTAGTAGAACCTCTAGAGTCCCATATCACCTCAAATCACTTTAGGGATGATACCCCTCACCATTCCTTCATCTTACATCAACAACCCCGTCCCCTAGACATTGTTGTTGGCCAACCTGTTAGTTTTTTAGGAGAGCAGCCGTTCATTATCTCCAAATCCTCTCTTTGGGATAGTGACACCATGTATGCCAAAACAAAAAATTAAGTCCATTTGCTCCATATATGCAGTACCAAACAAGATTGGTAATCCTCCATTCCCTTTCTCAAACTGCATAACCATAACGAAAACAAATGGCACACCACGTCATAAAAATGTGTTTAGATTTCCCTTTTTTCTAAAATACATTTTGGCATGACCATAACATGCTTGGGGGCACCTATGCCCCTCAACCATAAAAATCCTAGACCTCAGCTAAAAACAACACTAAAACCTCCTTTCTCTGACAGGTCGCACTTTTTAGGTCCTTTCCTGGGACAGGTCGCAATTTTCTGCCCAGTACCTGCTACCCAGGTCGCAGAATAGACCCCAAAAAGTGCGACCTGGCCTGTTCATGAGCTCTGGGTGCCTAAATTGAAAATTTTGATCCCATTAAATAAAAGAGTAGGGTTAGGCCTCTTACCTACAGTTGACGGATCTTGATTCCAACAGCTGGTTTGTTTGCTACAATCACCGAAAGATTTAGGGCGTTCTCTCCACTCTACATTCACCACAACTACACTTGCAAATGAGTGAATTTGGAGGGAAAATGACTTATTAAAAGAGAACCCTAGATTTTCTTTCACCTGCTGCGGCCAAACCATAGCTCAGTATGACAAGCCATCTATATCGTTGGAAGGCTCTCACCGAGCCCTCAAATGGGTATCTGTTACTTTTTCGTGATTCGATACTTCACCAGGACACATTTTGTCCAAGAAGGGTCACTTCACCTCTCCTCAAAATCAGATTTTTTCACTTACAACGCTTGTACTAGGGGCACCACTTTGCCTCCATACTTGTCCTTGTTCGTGATGATTTTCGTCATGAGAGGGCCATGTTGTACTCATGCTTTTCAAGTCCCCTTTGGACCTTTACTGTGTGGCAGCATCATTGAGTCGCCCTTGTTTAGAGCATCCGAGTTGAGTCATCACCACATTCATGGAGTCTATCCCGGGTCCCTTTATATCCCCTCATAGTCTTCCATCCTTCATTTCCTTGTCTCTTTCTCGTGTCGCCCATTATATCCTACAATCCTCCTGTCCCTTATCACTTTGATTTTGTGTCAGTCGCTGCCAGGTTATCCATGCCCTTCATGCTCTAACAAGGGAAGTCATCCGTCCGCTACTCAGTACCCCCCATTCCATCATCATCATTGGTGTCTGTCTGTCCATCGCTCTATGATTTTCCTTCGTGCCTTAGTTGAGGACTTCTTATCGCCTCTCCTAAGGCGGATCTCCTTCTGTCGACATCAGCGTACTCATTCTAGAAGACAGGTCTAGAAGGCGGCGTATCTTGGTTCCAGCTTCCACTTTTGTTTGGTGCCTCAGATCAGGTAAAGAGACTCCTTATAGTCCTTTGAATTGATTGTTTCTCAGCTCCAGCTCCTTCCAGCATGATCGAGATCTGTATGCTTAATGATTCAGTGATGTAACAGATAGGACCGATGACTCCCGGGTGTGTGTGAGATGTTTCAGCCCTCATGAGGGGGTGGCCCTACAGGTAGCCCCCCACATGCCCGGATGACATCTTCATCACAACCTTCGATGCAGCTCCATATATTTTATGATGTCAGCCTTCGCCACTTGCAACACCTTTATGATTTGCATGTATCAGTCAGATTTTGCGAGTCCTTCCCCATGTATAGGGGAATTTTAGGTTGTATTTGTATCTCATGTACCCAGATATTATTGTATAAGTCCTGGCTGTTATCCCAGGCACAACATGTATGTGGGATTCATCATTATATCTTTTATCTGACTCATGTTTATGCCAGCATGTACTTTATGGTTCGGTCCCTTGTTTACTAGACACACTATTCTTTTGTACTTTTTCTTGGCGGGCATAGGTATGCCTCCTCGCCACCTTTAGCCCAGGTACCCACTCATAAAAAGAGACTTGTCACACCTATAAGTCTCATCTCCTCTGGGTCTAGTTCTTCAGCACATCAGTCTACCTTACATTCCTCTCTCTGACTTCCCTTTTGATGTCTGGTGATTGAGTTCTTACAATGTACTTCGGTCATACGATTTGCTCCTAACACTTGTACGCTGGGGGGAAATCTGTTACACCATTTTTTGGTCATCTAACCTATTATCATTAGATGGACCCAAGTACACCATGTAAGACCAATTTTACCCTAAGCAAAATTGCTTTCACTATGTGAAATAACTTAGTAAAACACCTTTATTAAGTTGTTTATGGTCTAAACAGGAAACCCCAAACGGAAATAATAAAAAAATTTGTATTTGTTTGTATTTCCTCAAGGAATAATTAGTTAAACAATAATTTAATTATTATTCCTGGTCATATTTGTAGAAATTTCCTGTTTTTCCCAACCCCGGTTTCAGTATCACTTATTTCTCCTTTTGGTTAAATGCCCTTTCCCATATCCTTACATTCAACACTCAGAAAAAATAATTTTTATTTGCTGAAACAACAATCACTTTACTGAAACAGAAATCACTTTGCTGAAACACAAATTACTTTGCTGAAACACAAATTCTGGAAAACTTTTACATAATGCTGAAACTACAGAAATAAAACAAAACACACAGCAAGCTGAAACAGTCATTCAACACATTTGAACACTGAGATTTTTGGTCAACTTGACCCTGGAAAAACCCCCTACAACTCTTGGGGAAAACCAGTCTTGAGAGCTCCTTCTTATTTCTGAAAAAATGCTTTTACAGAGAGGCAGAAATTACAGCAAAAAATTTCAGCAACTAAACAACAGTACTTATCTCGATTTCTGTGCATTCACTCCGCCTTGGAAAACGTGTAAAACAGTAAAAACCCAAAACAGAAATTTTACAGCATTTATGACAGCATTAAATGCTGAATGAGCTTCTCGATTTTTGTGCCCAGCTGTACGGCAGTAACACCCTTTTAGCCTCAACCATATCTCTAACAAAGTGATATTGAACATCAATGTGCTTTGTCTTTGAATGATAAGCATGGTTCTTAGCCAAGAAAATTGCACTTTGGCTATCACAGTCTATCCTTATAGCTTGTTGTACCAACCCCATACTTGAACACAATCTTTGCAACCAAACTGCTTCCTTGCTTGCATGAGTGGCTGCTATGTATTCTGCCTCTGTAGTTGAAAGAGCCACTACAGACTGTCTTTTACTCATCCAACTGACTGCGCCTCTAAATAGGCTAAACACATACCCACTTGTAGATCTTCTTTGGTCCAGATCTCCAGCCCAGTCTGCATCAACAAAACCATGAATGTCCAACATTCTTTCCAATCCTGGTCTTCCCTGGTAGCACAAGCCATAATCACTAGTGCCACGTAAATATCTGAAAACCCGCTTCAATGTTGTCCAATGCTCCTTCCCTGGGTTTGACATAAACCTGCTCAATACTCCCACTGCATGTGCAATGTCTGGTCTAGTACAGACCATTGCATACATCAGGCTACCCACCGCACTTGCATATGGAACACGGGACATATCCTCCTCTTCTTCTTGTGTCTTGGGACACTGTTCAGCAGACAACTTTGCACCTACAGGAATAGGAACACTCACTGGTTTACTATCCTGCATATTGAACCTCTGCAATATAGTCTCGACATAATTCCTCTGGTTTAACCAGAGCTTCCTCTTTGCCCGATCTCTTTTAATTTCCATGCCCAAAATATAGTTTGCAGCACCAAGATCATTCATGTCGAATTTGGAGAACAGTTGGGTCTTCAAATCTTGGATAATTTCTTTGTCATTTCCAATCAACAACATATCATCCACATACAAGACCAAATAAATAACACGGTCACCAATTAATTTAAAATAAACACAGTGATCCTCCTTGCTTCGGGTGAAGCCAAGTCCCCGTATATAGGTATCAAATTTCTGATACCACATCCTTGGTGACTGTTTTAACCCATACAAAGACTTCTTCAACCTGCATACCAGTTCTTTCTTACCCTTCACCATAAAGCCTTCAAGTTGCTTCATGTAGATCTCCTCTTCTAGATCCCCATGAAGAAATGTTGTCTTCACATCCATCTGTTCTATCTCAAAATCAAATGCAGCAGCAACAGATAAAAGTAATCTAATAGAAGTAACCTTGGCAACAGGAGAAAAAATATCACCAAAATCAATTCCCGGCACCTGGGAATAACCTTTCGCTACCAACCGAGCTTTATATTTCTCCACCTTGCCTTCTACATTCATCTTCTTCTTAAACACCCATTTGCTCCCAATGGGCTTCCTTCCAGCCGGCAACTCCACCAGATCCCATGCATCTTTTTTGTGCAAGGATGCCATTTCATCAACCATGGCCTCCTTCCAGAGTTTTCCATCCTCTGAATCTACTGCCTCCCTGACAGTTCTGGGTTCATCATCAGTTATAGTTAAGGCAAAACCTGAACAGAAAGCAGATGGACTATACCTTTCTGGTTGCCTTCTTTCCCGAACCGATCTTCTCAAAGCTAGAGTTTGTGGCTCTTCATCTTCTGAGTCTTCTTCTGTTGTAGATTCTGATTCATCCTCCTTTAGCTCAAACTCTATCTTCTCAGGTTCCTTTGGTAGGACTTCATGTTTAACAACATCTTTCACTTCTCTAAACACTACATCTCGGCTGTACACAACCTTCCTTGTTTCTGGGTTCCAAAGCTTGTAACCCTTTAAACCATCCTTATACCCAATAAAGATGCACCTTTCAGATTTATTATCCAACTTGGTCCTTTTCTCCTTTGGAACGTGTACATATGCATCACATCCAAATACCCTTAGATGTGACATAGATGGTTTCTTACCAGTCCATACCTCATGTGGGGTCTTATCCTCCAACGCTGATGAAGGTGATTTGTTAACTAAGTAACATGCAATCTCCACTGCCTCTGCCCATAATTCTTGTCCTAACCCAGTACCACTGAGCATGCTTCTTGCCTTTTCCATTAGTGTTCTATTCATTCTTTCTGCAACTCCATTTTGCTGAGGTGTGTATGGAGTAGTCTTCTGCCGTGCTATACCACACTTCTTACAGAACTCTTCAAATTCCTTCTTGCAGAACTCCCCACCATTATCTGTCCTCAACACATTTATCTTCTTCTCTGTCTAGTTTTCCACCAGAGCCTTAAATTCTTTAAATTTGTCAAAGAATTAAGATTTCTTCCTCAAGAAATATATCCATCTTTTCCTTGAGAATTCATCTATGAATGAAACATAGTACACAGACTTTCCCAGTGATGGAACTGACACAGGTCCAAACACATCACTATGCACAAGTTCTAATATCTTGTTTGCCCTCTTAGCACCAAA
>CM076571.1:50569062-50720112 GCA_034641835.2 Pinus albicaulis
TCCTCTCTCAATCTGCTCATGAAAGAATGAATGACCTTTTCCTCCTTTTCCTCCTTTAACCTAACCCTAAGTGACTTTTTGGGAATCCCTAAATCCAATGGCTGAGATAGATTGAGATCTAGGGCTGAGATTAAATGCTCATTTAAATCTCACTTTTCATTTTTTAATTCACCCCACTTTAATAAAGACCCACTTAGTCTTTTATTTCAAAAGTCACTTTTTCCTTTCTAATTTTATATTGACTTTATTTAAAGTCACTTTAACTTTAGTAACTTTATCACTTAAAGTCACTTTAAAATTAGATTTGACTTTATAACTTTATAAAGTCACTTTAGTAACTTTATCACTTAAGTCACTTTTAAATTAGATTTAACTTTATAAAAATTTATAAAGTTACTTTAGGAGAAAAATTAAATTCTTTTGAACACTTTTCCCTAGGCCAAAGATCAAAGCCTTAGGGAACCACCTGTCCTCCGGTACCAAATTTCAACAATATTTAACCCAAAACAAGGAAATTAATTAAATAAATCCTTATTTATTTTATTATTTCCTAGGAATAACTTATTTAAACCTTATTTAAATAAACCTTATTTAAATAATATTCCTTGTTAAATTTGACTAAATCATTTATAAATAATTAAATAAATCATTATTTATTTAATTATCACTCCACCATTTTCTTAAAAATAATAAATAAATCATTTATTTATTTATTATTTACAAATAAAGGATTTGACCCAAGTCAAATTCCTTTCCCCTCCAACAAATATAATAAAATATTCCTAAAAGGTGGTTCTAGAATTTGGTTAATAATATTTTATTCATGCACCAAGTTCTAGACTACCCTAATATTTTGTTATAAATAGAAGGGTTTTTCCTACCATTCATCACCTTTTGTTGCCTACAATATCACTCTAGATCTTTTCTTCTGGTCTGACTTTGAGCCATTATCATTGTCATATTTTCTATCTTTTCTTTGTGAGCTCCCTTTGAGTTCTATGCTTTGTATGGGTTTTCTACACCAACAAGAGAGAGGAATTCTAGATATGAAATGCTAAGGACTTTCAAGAACCCATCCCATTGAGAACCGGTAACATCCTTCTTGTTTTCCTCCCAGGTGCCATTAATATAAAATTCTTTGAAACATAATTATTGTCTTGTCCATTGGATGCATGGAGCAAAATATTATTTTATTTACTGCTTAATGTCTTTTATGCATAGATCTAGATATTTGAAGCATTTGTCTTGATCACTTTATTGTAGATATGAAGATATTGGCAATCATATTTGATGTTAGGGCTATTTGTTATGCACAACTAAAAGGGTATTTTTTCGTACATCTACACTAAAGATTCTATCTTACAAGAGGTGTCTCCATGGGTTTACAACTCACCATGTGAAATCCCTGCAATATCTCATTTGCATACTTGCCTTGAGACACACATAACTCCCCATCGCCTTGCCATAATTTCAACACAAGGAAGAAGTGCATGAGACCCATGTCCTTTGTTGGCTTGAGGGGTCCTGACCCAGGTTTGAAGTTAAGGTTAACCAACAAAACCTTCTTACTATTTTCCCTTTCGGTAGTGACTTGCTTGCGCGGGTCAAAGTCTCACCCGAAGCAGTATGGGGGGGGGGGTGGAACCAAGTTTCCGCGCCCTAAGAGAGAATTAAATGATGGGGGTGTCTTCAGATCTAGAGAAACTCTATTATGGTCTTTGCAGCAAAATCCCTAACCCGAAACCCTAATCAGACAGATTTCAGGCTAACTGACTTGTGCACGCACTAAACAGATTCCACAGTTCCTTAACACATACTATTAAAGCTCAATAGTAACACATTCATTCATCTAGCATTCTTCTAAATTAAGAAACAATTGCGCAATTGATTTATAACAGAGTAACCAGAATTAGCATGCAAAACAGATCATAAAGTACGCAGCAAATGCATTTGAGACTTAGATACCATCCAAAACATTCCTTTATTACTTCGCAGAACAAATCTTCCTTACAACACCTTCATTCCACCCGTGCACATAGCTAGTGGGGTCCGCACACATCAGGACTTAAGGTCATCGCGCACAAAGCCAGCATGAGCCTTCTAACCCAGAAAATTCGCACAAAATATCAAAACATAACCATATCTCTTACATCAACATCACCATTTTTTCCTATCGACTCGATCTAGACTCCTATTTATACTTGTAGCCTGCGCTCATCTAAGGTCCGCAAACTGTGGTTTGTGGCCCCTAGTTCTACCCTTTTGGTCCATTACAACTCATGAGGAGCGTTGACCCACCCCAAAGCCCCTTGACTTGTGCTGCATATGACTAACTTAAAAATATTTACAAAATTATATCGAAAATGTATTAAAGTTTGGTCCTATGAGACCCCGCTCCAACAAGCCCCCAACACAATCTTGTGATTCGTCCCAAGTCACAGTGGCACTGGGTTCTTCATCTTGTTCTTCAGCTCTGCAATAGCAATAGCTAAAGGCTCCAGGACGCCCGCACTCTGATATACTGCACTCTGTACGGTATCTACTAGCTTCTGTGATGTCGGTCCTTTTGCGGCTAGGTTGATACTCTGCAGGGTTTGATTTAGGTTCTTGACAGCTGCATCAGGGTCTTGAGACAACTTCATCGCCTCGTCCGCCCAAGGCTTCATATGCTCAGTGATAATTTGCTTCTTCCTGCGGAGCTCCTCAACTTCATCTCATAGCACTTGGCTGGTCTGTAGGCGGGCCATGCGCTGGGCAGGAATGAAAGTGGGCAAGGCCTCTTGCAGATCGTCGAACACCT
Source organism: Pinus albicaulis (assembly GCA_034641835.2). Taxonomy (NCBI): domain Eukaryota; kingdom Viridiplantae; phylum Streptophyta; class Pinopsida; order Pinales; family Pinaceae; genus Pinus; species Pinus albicaulis. The sequence goes on from CM076571.1 coordinate 50,571,863, forward strand.
GCTCCTTGTCATGCAGCTCCTGATTGATCTTCTTAACCATTGGGTCTGTCTTCATAGAGTTCCACAGTCCCAATGTTGTCTCAAGAAGCGTGGAGCCATGGTCAACATGTGCTGAGACACTTGCTAATGCTTCTTTTACGAAGGTTGCCCGTTGCGCGCACACCTCTGGGGGAGTCTCAGGTTGTAGCTTAGCCTGCAATGCTACAATTTGTTGCTCAAACTCAACTTTTACTATCTGCATTTCTGTCCAAGAAGCTTTTACTACGCCCACCGAGATTTCAATATTGACTTGCGATGCGATGGATGCTGGGATGACCACTTCAGGAAGATCACCGCACAATCTGTCATTTAAATTTTTGAATTCTACACGCTGAGCTACAACCGCCTATTGCGTTGTTTGTGCCTGGATAAACTCTTCTATTTTTTCCACAGTTTTCTGTTCTTCTTCACTCAATTTCTTCTGCACGTGCACCTCCCTGCACTGCAACTCATTGGAGATAATTGTTTGGATAACGTGTAGATTTCCACTTGGCAATTTTGACAGATCGAATCCAACCTTTGGGTAGGTCTGCACCTACGCATGCAGCTCCGGTTGCTCCACTATCATGACTGCACCCAGGAAGGGGCAGATTCTGATATCTGATGTTGTGGTGATCATGGTTGTCGGCAGGCTCACTTGAATCGGCCTTACTTGATCCATGATCGCTTGCAAGTTGTCCACCTTCAGTTGAAAGACCTGCAATCCAGACTGTAAGGCCTCCACCGCAACCTTGTACTGCTTCTCCATGGTAGTCCATCTATCTTCAGAAACAGAAGTGATCGTGTCCGCAATCTTGTCCAGGTCTTCTTAGGTCAAGGTAACTACTTCGGGTTCGCCGGGATTGGAGGCTTTGTGCTTATTTCGAGAGCCCTTGGGGGCTTCTGCACCCCGCTTTATAACGCATAGAGAATTTGCACCAACACTGTCAGCCATGTAAAGACATCCAGGGTCAAGCTCAGCCTCTTCGCCAAGGTCGGCCTCTGTGTCTTTTTCCACTTCAGTATCCTTCTCCGCTTCGGTCTCAAGATTCTTTCATCCATTCTTTTCGGCACCTGTTTCGGCCTATTTTCCAGTGCGTGGATCCACTTCTATATATGTATATTTCAGAGATGTTTCTTTTCCGGATGTAGAGGCTGTAATGGGTTGGGTGGAGTCGAGCCCAACTTTCCATGCTTTTGGCAAGGTTGCAACGACCTGGTCAACCTCTGCTTCAGTTACCATGAACGAAAAGTTATACCATGCAGGGTCCTTGCGCACCCTAATGTTCACATTGTGCATGGTTACCTGGAAATTGGCGACACTCTTATATTTTTCGTAAACTGTTGGCAAGAGTCTTGGTCGCGAATGGATGGCAGCGGCTAGCCCGCCTTCAAAAAGTACCCAGAAAATTTTGTTTTCCTTGACACGCTTAGGATCCGTGGAATCCCACAAATTGGTGTCGCGCGCCCCTTCACATACTCCCGGCTCTACCTCTAGGAGGACTACATCTGTCGAAGTTTCCCATGCTACCAGTGCAATGAGTAACAACATCGAGGAGTAGCAGAATTGCTTCCCTAGATCTTGCGCTTAAAACACATTGTCTAGAAATTCCTCGCAGAGGTATTGGGACCAGTTGTAGCTAACCCACTTCTCACATTGGCTTGCCAAGGCAATTGCATGCGCAGGAACTTTTTTTGTGCAAAATTTATGCATCATCTTGCATCCGAGGACCAATTTTCCTAGGCGCAAGCTTGGGTCTGCAATTGTTTGTACCAAAAATCCTCTGTTATCGCGTGTGACGTGGTAATCTTGCTTTACCTACACAGCCACTTTGAGCTCGTTTCTCTTTCCAAACCGAGCCATGGGATGAGGCCCTTTCTTGGGAAGATCAGTGATCCGATGGATCAACGTGGCATCTATCAGAATTATCCTTTGAATCCATAGGCATCTGTCATGGAATAATGCCAATAGTTGGTGCACATAGATCGTGGTGATAGGGTACCTTCCAAAATGTGGAATCCTTAGAAAATTTAGGATCCCAACATTTATCAGCCCATGCGCCCACGAAATTGGCTCAACCTTCAACACATCCTCGTAGAGCACTCACTCCAAGTAGTTCTACAATGCTAGCTCATGAAATGTTTCTTCTTTTTCTAAGTCACGATCATCGAACTCAACGCTTAGGATCTTGCCAAACATATCGCCTGCAAGGGGAACAACTTGCAAGACCAGAGGTGTATGAAGGTAGTCCCGCACTGAGTCCACATTCTTTGGTGTGCATACAGAGGTTCTGCATGGCTTGACATATGGCGGTCGCCAATAGATGGGCTCGACGAACACAGCTTCTTCCGCGGTGCTCATTGGTTTCTTCGAAGGATCGCCTATGGGGGATCTATCCTTAGTGGTCGGACGTGGGGATGTCACGTTCCTCAGGGAGGTCTGTGGCTTCGAGGAGGCTCACTTCTATATTTTCCATTTTCCCTTAGCCGGAGCGGACACCACTTCTTAAACCTCAGGGATCACCTCTTGGACGTCATCCGATCCCATCTCAGCCGACACTGTGAGGGGCTCAGAGTGCTCTTCAGTAGGCCTGCTTTCTGGGTTGGTGGCTGTCATTCTCAAACTCAAGATAAACTCCAGATTACTTATGTCATATGGGGTCTCTTGGACAGACATATAATGCTCACATACAACATTACAACATAAATCACAGATCAACTCTTGACGCAATGTACTCAGAAAGCAAAGGAACCAATTGCGACCCACACCCTTCCTTTTATAGGAATTCCAAGGTGAAAATGGTCGAATCATTATTAATTGCCACTTACCTCTATAAAAAAGGTCAAAAATCCCCCAATATTGCCTCATTAAATGCAGGAAACCTGCTCCATCCAACGGTAAAATCACTTTTTCACCCAGTTTCACTGTTCCAACGGCTAGTTTTTTCTCCTGCGTGTCACCTTTGTGCCTCTGTTGCACCTGTCTTTTCACTCCCTTGGTGCCGCGGAAGGACACATGGATGCTTATGCTCCGGCCATATAGTCATTTGGTCAACACCGAACTGTCCCTGTATGGCTTTAGACAGCTCCCATTAAAATACCCGAGAAGATTCTCACCGCACAATGTGGCTAAGCGCACTGCACCTCCATCAGTGATTTCCTTCACAATGTATGGCCCCAACTATTTCTTTCTGAACTTCCCTTGGTGGCACGCAAATTGAATATTGTATAACAAGACCAAGTCTTCCTCCTTGAACACCTTATGCTTGATGTGCCTATCATGCTAGGTTTTTTCGCACGCCTTCTGCACTTGCTGATGAAAGTTAGCAATGAACCGATCCTCTTATAGGGAAACCAATTGAGCCAAACATTCCTCCATAATGTTAGGCTTAGCCATATTAGTGAATGCTGCGATGTGCAGGCTGGGGAAAATACACTCCATTGGCATGATTTCTTCTTGGCCATAGACCATCCTGGATGGTGTTTTCCCATTCAAATTCTTGCATGTGGTACTATAAGCCCATAATATAGAAGGGATGCATACATCCCAATAATTCTAGTTGGCATTACAAACCTTTGTGAGTGAATTTTCCAAAATTGTTTTCAATGCCTCTACTACGCCATTTGCTTGTGGGTGATATGGGGCACTCTTCTGGTGATGGATATGAAATTCCTTTGTCAAAGCTTCAATAGTTTCGTTAACGAAGTGCATACCTCTATCACTCATCAATATATTTGGGCATCCAAATCTAGTCAAAATATGTTCAAAAATGAAGTGCGCAACAGTATCTGCAGTACAATCCTTAACTGCCTTAGATTCTTCCTATCTGGTTACATAATATGTGGCAGTGATGATATAGCGTGCTTCGGTCTTCTTTCCTGGAGGATTGATAGGTCCAATAAAATCTATAGCCCATTTATCAAAGGCCTGCAGGTCCATATGTGGTTGCAGGGGCATCTCATCTCTGTGTGCGGGATTCCTTGTTCTCTGACATGCATCACAGGCTTGAAAATACGTATGTGCATTGCTGTGTAGTGTGGGCCACCATAACCCAGCACACAACACCTTCTGTGCAATAACTTTCCCTTCATAATGGCCTCTTGGCACCCCTCCATGAGCTTCAGCCAAGATATAATGTCTCTCATGTTCCAAAACATACCTTTGCAATACTTCGTCTGCTTCTAATTTAAACAACTGACCTGGAATCAAGGTAAAATCAGCTCCAGACGCAACTAACTCATTCTGCTGCACCGAGTATTCAGAAGACGCACTTCTAGTGGTCAGAAAGTGAATAATATCATCAAAATTCTCATCAACTACCTTGATAGCAAAGAGCTGTGAATCAAGAAACCCTTCTTACAGATTGGTTGGTTTTTCCCCATTTTCGATGCATGACAAATGATCAGGTACAACATTTAGTATTCTAGGCTTCACAATGATTTCAAAATCATACTTCTGAAATAATGACAACCATCTGCAAATATTCCCCCCCTAACACAGGCTTATTGACCAGGTACTTCAAAGCATAATGGTTAGTGAACATTTTGAAGTGTCCTCCTAGCAGATAGTGCTTGTATTTTTGTAGGGCATAGACCATGGCCAATCCTTCTCTTTCTGTGGTTGAGTAGTTGCGCTCTGTGCTAGAGAGATTCTAACTAGCAAAAGCAACGAGGTGATTGATATCTCCTTCTGATGGTTGTGCTAAAACAACCCCAAGTGCTATACCAGATGCATCCACATGCACATGGAAAACCTTATTTTAGTTTGGGAATATCAAAATAGGTGCATCAACCATCTTTTCCTTTAGCAGCTCAAATCTCTTTTGACATTATTCATCCCAAAAGAATGACACATTCTTTTTCGGTAACTTCTTAATTCGCATAGTGATCAGAGCATAGCCCTGAATGAACTTCCTGTAATATCCAGTGTGTCCTAAGATGGAGCCCAATTGTTTTTCATTAGTGGGAACTTCTAGGTTGATGATAACTAATATTTTGGTTGGGTCTACCATCAATCCTTGTTGACATACTATATGCCCCAACAGTACCCCAAAAGGCACGTAGAATATACATTTATTCAAGTTAAGGGAAATCTGGTTCTTCCTACAAGTATCAAGCATCATGCGCAAGTTTGACACATGTTTCTTTACCAACCCAAACACTGTCCAGTCATCAAAGTATACCTCCAAGAATTTATGCATGAATTATTTTAACACAACCACTACTATGCGTGAGAAGATTGCAGGTGCATTATTTAATCCAAAAGGCATGACAGTGTACTGGAAAGACCCCCATTCAGTTGCAAAGGTGGTCTTGCTGTAGTCTCCTACACAATTTTTATCTGATGATATCCTGAAAATCCATCAATAAAGGAATAAGCCTCTTTTCCTCCCTCATTATCCAGGATCTCATCTGAGAATGGAGTAGGGAAGGGGTCATGCACACATGCATCATTTAGCTTATGCAGATCTACACAAATACTTATCTCTCCTTTGGTCTTGTTCTCCTGAACCACCATTGGGCTCACCCAATTAGAATGCTCTACAGGCTCAATGATACATGCAGCCACCATATTTTCTAACTCTTCTTTTACCCTATGCTTATACTTGGGATTTAGTCGGTATGGCCGCTGCTTGACAGGGCACGCATCTGGTTTCAAAGTGATCTTCATAACACCCGGGTCTCCTATAATTCCCTTGAGCTCAGAGAAATTTGTAGGGAATAGGCCTTGATACTCTGTCAGCAGCTCCACAATCTTTCCTACTGTATCATCATCCTAGTAATCTCGAATTTTGGCCAACTTGCGCTGCTCTTCCGTCCCAATTTTGAATTCCTTTAACTTCAGAGGTTTTGTTACATCTACCATTCCCAATGAGGGCCCTGCAACTGCGCGCTATCCTTCAGATTCAGGGATGTTGACATTTATTGGGTCATCTTCATTCTCCTCTATCGATAGGTTCCTGTAATAGAGAATGTCCTGCATCTGTGCAACCCATGCTGGTGCAATGCATTCTTTCTTCGCCCGAGAGTTGTCAAAGACAAGACCATCTATATCCTGTAGAGATTCATCCAATCCTTCTGATCCTCCTACCAAGCTAAAGTTTGATAGGAAATAATTAGTCATTGTGATCCAATGGAAATTTCCTCGGTGCAACTTCGTTTCGAAATACTAAGTGGTAGGTACCAGCCCTAACGAGTGAATAAGCATATGAACCCACTCATCCCAAGTCCTTTCCTTCCAAACTTCCATCCACATGGCCAGGTGCTTGCGCGGGTCTCCCTGACCGTAGAAAATCTCAGTTGGCAGGGTAGAGGGAGGCTCAAAGCGTAACATCATCATTTTTATACATTCCTCCCAATCCTTTAAAACACCCTTGTGCGTATCCCACCAACGCGCTAGGGTTGCACGCATAGCTAGATCAAGCACCCAGAACTTTCGTTCCTCTAGGACAACCTTTTCCAATTCTTCCAGAAATACTTTGACACTACTAGAACCATCAAAATAGGGTAGTTCTCTTACCTATGAATAGATTCACCGGAAGTATTTAGTGATCTTAAGGCAATGAAACACAGAAACATCATGCAACCAGTTCTGCCAATTCTCCATCTCCCCATTTGAATTTTAAAAGCATGAGCTATCCTTTTCCCAATTCAACATACAATTAGCTGTGGGGTTGATCCAATCCTATCTCGCGCAATTAGCTTATAGATATGATCAACATCATCTTCCTCGTGCACAGGCTTAGTATATCTTTCTCCTTCTGCTGGGTCCAATGGTACTATCACCTGCGTACCATTATTTTCGAATATCATGCTTCTACACTTCAGGTTGATGATGCCTCCCATATCAATGGCCCAATCCAATCATAACAATGCAGGGTAGGGGTCTGCATCATCCATAATTTGTATTACATAAAAATCCGCGCATACCTTCACTCTAGCAATGTCTAGCAGGACCTGCGGAAGTCTTCCAAGTGGAATGATATTCTACTGATTAGCCATGCGCAATTGAATGGTGGACCATTCCAGCTTTGGTTCTCCCATTTTTTTCCAGGTTTGCTTAGGTAGGACATTTGCATCAGATCCCAGATCCAGGATGACTTGATCCATCTCTTACTCACCAATATGCATAGCCATGCACATCTCCCGACCAGTTCTCTGCTTGTTCTTATAAATCTTATTCAGAACCTTATTCTTCGTTCGAGGTACCTCTTTTTCCGTGCAACTATCTATCAGGGCCTGAAGATTATCTATTGCCTTTTGATTGCATAGTAGCTTAATGCAGGCTTGTAGGAATGGTTTGAATTCTTTGTCTGCCTTAGGTTCCATGATAGAATTTTATGTGGATGCTCCTGCAACAACAAAGACCCTTCTGGCTTCAATGAAAGTCTCTTTCTCTTTCTGCAGGTTGAGTCCTTATTTCTTGTTAGATGCCTTTCTGATCAGTGGTTCTGCGTCAGCCTTCTTTTCCTCATTTCCTCTAGTGGCAACATCACTACGTGTAATTACATTTACACTTGGACCATCATCGCGCGGTTCAAGTTTAACCATTTGTATGTTTTTCGTAGGTGTCTACTCTTGCTTTTCCTACATTTTAGTAATTAACATATGACAATCTTCAATTACATGATCAAAATTCCTATAGTACTTGGAGGATTGTCGCATAGGATTAGTGCAATCATGCACATAGTGTCCAACGTCTCCACATTTATAGTAGATTAATTTCCCTCTTCCCCGACCTGCGCCTCCACCTCTCCCCCCTCCCCTTCCTCTTGTTGGGGATCCTCCCCATCCTAAGGGATATGCTAGTGACGAAGGGTCGGCCTGCACTCTGTAAAGGTTCACATTTTCTATCATTAGGTCAAACGTCCGGCAGTGGTGTTGATCATGACCAACTGAGGAGAAAAATCTACACCACTGATGTTTTAGCTTTGGCACATAGGCCCCTAGCCAAGGGAAATGGTTTGTATCATGTCGTCCATCTACCCTACAATCATCGCACCATAGTGTGGGGGTACTAGGCCCAACATCATCCCTAGGTCGTAGTGTATTCGTCCCCCCCGCTTGCAGGTAATCTGAAAAGAGAGGGAACTGACCTTTGGTGTGGCCATAACCTTTAAAGCGTATGCACCAAACATCTGCACCAACTTCTTTACCTCAATCTCTGGGCGCAACTTCCAATTTCATAGCAATTTCTAGAGCTCTGGCCTGAGAATCAATCTTCTATTGACCCATAGGCCCGCACAGATGTGGAAAAATGATGGAAATGAACCATTCTTATGTTGCTTATCATTTTAAACAAATACTCCTTCACTGATGGTGCGCTTTAGCCGTTGATCGACTTCCAAAATAGATTCATTTGACTCTTGTCTGATATATTTTGATTCTACCATGCATTGTGCGTAGGACTTTGGCTTCCTGAATTGCTGCTTCAAAGAGTTATTAATATGCACAACCGTGGGATCAATGTTTTGGGCTAGAAATCCCATGAACCAATCTAATGCACAACCTTTGAATGCCATAACCAACTGTGCTCTTTTGACAACATCATTATTAACATTTTGCGTAGTCCACACTGCATCAGAAACAAACCAAAATCTCTCCATGTCCTCATTTCCCACACCCTTAAAGTTCGGTAGCTTCATATGCGCAACCATATCTTCTACAGGTGGCGGTGGTGGCGGGGTAGGAGATGTCTTACCCCTACGTGAGTTCGACTGTGCCGTAGCAGGAGGGCTACCTTCAGCGCGCATACCCTCGCTACTCTCTGTATTCGGTGAATCTATCATAGGGTTGTATACAGATTTTTCCCCTCTCTGATTGACCTGATAATATTTTCCACTGCATTCACTTAGTGTGGCTGCACAAAACACCCTGTTCACACAGTAGCATCTTAATCAGCAGAGGCAGGGTTCATAAGAATGTACCTCTCAATCCCTTGAAAAACCTTCTTTCAGCTACATAATATGACACAAACTGATCTACTACAAATTATGTCACAAACCCACCCAAGATGCTGTCAACCTAGTGATCTACAATCCGGGTGACGAAATTATCAGTATTTTCCAACTGTTGGATCAATTCAGGCGTCCACTGTGTGACCTTGTCATCCTTCCAATAGGTTTGGAACTCTAATAATCTTTACAACCACTCCTATAATTCGTGTGCAAAGGTCACGAAGATCTCGTGGACCTCTGTGAAAATATACTTGTTCTTCCAATCTTCAGTAGACAACTCCTTACTTATGTTTTCTTTTAGGGAAAATTCATGAATCTGTTTCTCAAACCAATTCTCTAGTTCACACTTTAAGGGTTGCCACAACATCTAATATCTCTCAAAATGATCCTGGTCCCAAAAATGGAACTATTTTTTGGCTTGAGGAGTCCTGAACCAGGTTCGAAGTTAAGGTTAACCAGCAAAACCCTCTTACTACTATCCCTTTTGGCAGTGACCTGCTTGCGCAGGTCAAAGTCTCACCCGAAGCAGTATGGGGGGGTGCTGGAACCAGGTTTCCACACCCTGAGAGAGAATTAATTGATGGGGTGTCTTCATATCTAGAACAAATCTATTCTGATCTGCGCAACAGAAGCCCTAACTCGAAACCCTAATTAGACAAATTTCAGGCTAACTGACTTGTGCGCGCGCTAAACAGATTCCGTAGTTCCTTAACACATACTATTAAAGCACAATAGTAACACATTCATTCATCTAGCATCGATCTAAAGCAATAAATAGTTGTGCAATTGATTTATAACTCAATAACCAGAATTAGCATGCAAAATAGATCATAAAATACGCAACAGATGCATTTGAGACTTAGATACCATCCAAAACATTCCTTTATTACTTCATAGAACATATCTTCCTTACAACACCTTCATTCCACCCACGCACATAGCCAATGGGGTCCGCACACAACAAGACTTAAGGTCTCCACGCACACAGCTGGCTGGAGCCTTCTAACCTAGACAATTCACACAAAACATCAAAACAAAGCCAGATCTCTTACATCAACATCATCATTTTTTCCTATTGACTCGATCTAGACTCCTATTTATACTTTTAGCATGCGCTCATCTAAGGTCCGCAAACTGTGGTTTGCGGCCCCTAGTTCTACCTTTTTGGTCCATTACAACTCATGAGGGGATTTGACCTGCCACAAATCCCCTTGCCTTGTGCTATGCACGAATAACTTACAAAATCTTTAAAAAATTATATAAAAAATGTATTAAAGTTTGGTCCTAGGGAACCCCGCTCCAACATCCTTCATTTAAAATTACCTTGCAAGGTCATCCTTGCAAGATATGATAAACTTCTCATCACTAGTTAAAATCAAATCATCAACATATAAGACAATAATAAGGAATTTACTTTCCACCAAGATGTGATAGATATTTGCATACGCTTCACTTTTGGTGAAGCCCAAACCAGTGAGATAACTACAAATCCCGGTGTACCAAGCACGAGGTGATTGTTTGAGACCGTACAATGCTCGCTTGAGTTTGCACACATAAGAATCCCAATTAAATGTCTCAAAAACTTCTATTTGATTTATGTACACCCCCTCCTCGATAAATCCATTCAAAAATGTTGTTTTTGCATCCATATGGTGGATCATACACTCCATCTGCGCAACCAGAGCAAGAATTGATCTAATGGATGAGTACCTTGCTATGGGAGAAAATGTCTCCTCATAGTCAATTCCCTCAAATTGAGAGTATCCCTCAACCAAAAATATGGCCTTATACTTCTCTATGTTTCTGTCTGTTGCATTCTTAACCTTGAAGATCCATCTCAAACCCACAACTGATTTATCTTCCAGTCTGGAGACCACTTCCCAAACACTATTCTTTACAATGGATTAATATTCCACCAACATTGAATCAACCCATACATGTTTCTGTACTGCTTCCTTGAAAGAGGATGGATCAGTATCTATAAGCTCATTCATTAGAGTCATGTATCCAGTGTACCGACCAGGTGACCTCCTCTGCCTGCATAAATTTGAAGGAGCTCCCACATTCACCCTCGCATCCTGCACAAGTATATCAACTTCCCTGGTTCTTTTACTACCTTCTATGGATGGTTCTACTTGAGTGGATCTCTCCACTCTCTACTCCTCTACTTGTGGCTTCTCCACAACTTCCTGACACTCCTCCTTTAGAGCTAAAATCTCCTCTTTTGGTGGGATCTGAATCTCCCTATGAAAAGAGCACCACATGGATTTATCCTCATCAAATTTTGCATCCCTTCACACAACTATCATTTGAGGAATGGAAAGTACACACGGTATTTGTGGGGAGTTTCTGTGTAACCCACAAATACCCCTAATTTTGTTATCAGCTCAAGCTTCTTCCTTGATTATTTGGAGACATGACAGTAAACAGAGGCTTCAAATACCCTGAAGTGTGACACATCCAATGATGATATTGAACATCAGGAATACTTGAGACCAGTTTCTTCAATTTCGGAAGAGAATCATAGTGTAGATGAGCCAGTCTATAGTGCCACGATTCACTTAGATGATTGGTATTATGAACCAATGCTAGAAGTGGCCTTCTAGTGAATTTATAAAGTCCTTCAAATCTTCATCCTAATGTGAATGCATCTCTCATGGGTGAATCGGTAGACCAAGTAAAAACTTTTCCAATGATGAAGGAAACATTCATCCCTTTATCTTCCAATACGGAAATAGATACCAAGTTCTTCATTAATCCCAACACATACATAACATCACGGAACAAAACAAATTCCCCAGAATTCAACTAAAATTCGACTGATCCAAAGCCTTTCATGGTATGAGTGGAGTTGTCTCCAAGAATGATCTTCAACTTAGTCTCCCTCTCTACCAGATTATAGAGGACTTCCTTGTATCCAGAGAATTTATGAGTGGCCCCACTATCAACCAACCAACTATCCCACGAAACTGGTGGATAAGAACTAGTAAGGGCAGAAATAAGAATGTATTAAGATTTATTTACAACATTAATTTCATTCCTAGGAGCCATTGACTTCTTTTGAGGATGATGTTCTTCTTCATAGTCACTTGAGGAATCTCTTCTTCTTCTTTCATACCTTCTGTCACGGTTGTTCCTTTGATTTTCTTTTCTTCTTTTATTATTATTGTTTCTTCTGGTGTTGTAACGTGGCCTCTTTCTCTTCTTAGGACAATCATGTGCATAATGACCTTTCTTGTGGCAGTTATAGAATTCGATATGAGATACGATTTGTCATTCCTTCATTTTGTGTTTTGAGAAGGAGGATTCCTTGACTCGACCTCATTTTTACTTCTTTCTTCTGTCATGAAAGATATATGCAGTGGGCTCTCCCTCTTCATGCCTCTGAATACTTCCTCTTCTTATCATCCTTGATTCTTCTTGAGTAAGCTTCGCAACAATTTCATCAAATGACGGGAGGACATTGTTGTTTCTCATTGTAGTAATGAATGTTTCCCAAATAGGAGCGAGACCTCTAAGATTCACAACTACTAGTTATTTGCGATCCTCATAATTTATGATTGAACAACTTCTCCTTTATTCATCTTGATTTCCTTGAGTTGATATTTCAGGTGATGATCTCATTCAGATTATTGATTTCATACATGTCAGTTATCTTTTCATACATGTATTTAAACTTTCTTAAATTCCGAACATATCCAAGTAAATTATCTTGTAAACCATTAGCTATAGTTTTCTTTGCTTTGGAATCACATTTATTGTACATGTTATTGAGAGAAGTAGAAGATTTTTTTGGAGGCTCGGGCATCCTTCCTTGAATGTATTCCAACACATCATTGTTGTCAGCTATGATCTCCAACCCGACTTTTCATGCAGCAAAGTTTGATGTGTCACCCAATTTCTTATGCTCCTTGAAGGTATAGGAAGACATCTTGACCTTGGCTACTAGAACTTCTTTTTGATAATGAGGGATTCAATGCTTGTCTTCTTTTGGGCTTATCCTTCACCTTAGCTCTAACACCATGCTAATTTTTCATATTGTTCTATGTTGTATAAATTACTTTAGCCCAATTTACTTCTTCAATAATAATGCATCCAATCATTAACAATGAAACCAATCATAAATTGTAAATGAAGATAGAACAATATATGGAGTGACAAAGAAGACAATAACACAACCATAAGAGACGGAAAATTGGTCCAAGACCAGAGAAAAATCCCACAAGGGGAAGCCTTTTAAAATATTCTTCTTTAATAGATAGTCATAAAAATATTGCAGTAGAGAGTACAATGAGCCCAATACATATGTTTGCAGTGGAAATATTCAGTACATATCTACAAATCTACAACAGAGAGAAGCCATGATCCAACAGATTACTGAATCCAATTGAAAGTAACTATCAAATCCTAGATATGAATCCAAGACGCTACCAGAAATATTGATTGTGTGCATTTGAAGCTCCTTGGATGCACCCTTAGGCTTCTGTGTCGGCATCTGTGACTTCTCGGACACTCCCAGGAAGACTCAGTGTGTGCGCCTAGGGGTCAAACTTTCCCAGATCCACTCCAAACCCCTTAGACGCTACCTTCCAGTCATTATGCATGTAGTGCCCTACTCTAGTTGACTGACAGTGATATGAATTTTAACATTATTTAGCCCTACGACTCGCACTTTATTCTTTGAGGACCTCAGGTTGAGGATCCGGACACATGACTCTATTATTAGTGGATTTGATGGTTATGTATGTCTTTATTGATACTATGATGATTGTAGCGTTAATGGATATGCATGTTTTCTAGTGATATCATGATGATGATATATTTTATGGATAGATATGTTTTCTATTGATGTTACGATTGTGTGCTCAACTTAGTGTTCCTAAATTGAGGTCATAAATTGTCAACCAGGGCTAGTAAATTGCTGAAGTGAGGTGCACTATATGTGCCTAGGTATATGTTTCTCACTACGTTGTGTTTAGTGTTTTTATGATGTTTTTGGTTTTGTGGTTTTATGTTAAGAAGGAAAAGAACTAAATGTTGAAAAAGAATAGTTGTTGGTCACACTAAAAACATAGCAAAAGCTATTCTAAATTATGTGTGGCACTAAAGAACAGAAAATGCAAAGTTTGATAATGACTCATAGCAAGGAAATAAGTCACAACATGAACTAAATAACTCATAACATGAACTTATCCAATTCATTCATTAGAAATATGTTGGAATAGCTTGAGAAAAGGACAAGTTTAGTGCAAATGAGGTTCTCCTAAGTAAACAATCATCTTACAATATTACAAAGAATCTCATCAATGGCTAAAAGTTTATTGGAACACAATTCGAAAAGATTATTTGTAGCACAATAAGATTTCTACTCTGAATTAACTTGTAATGCTAAGATTAATCCGTTCTGCAGCTCAACTTGTCACTACTAAGCCTCATTCGCAAGTTAGAGATTTTCTAGAATACTTTTTGGGAAAAGGATTATTTGTGAAATTACAAAAGATTGCAGAACAATCAAGGCCTTAAACTGATATCACTAATTCCTGTCCATATGATGATACATTAATATAAAGTCAGAATGAGAGTAGTTTGTAAACAATGAAGGCCGTGAAGTCTAATTTTGACAGTTAATACAACTTAAAGAACAATGGATAACACTGAACTAGAATGCAATTGATCAAACTTGAAACACAGTGACCACAACTAAACTAGAATGCCATTAACCTAACTTGAAATATAGTGAAATGGAACTGAACTAGAATGCCACTAATCTAACTTGAAATACAGTGAACAGAGTTGAACTAGAGTGCCATTATCAAACTTGAAATATAGTGACAGAATTAAACTAGATTGACATCTACCTCCAGAGTATTTCAACTGAACTAAAATGAAACTAATTCTATGAAATACTACAACCCTATCTCGTTCAGTATGAGTGATATTTTGGAATAGTTTGTAAAAACAAGTCTAGCTGTATTTTTCAATGCAAATGAGCATAAAACATAAAGTTTCGAAAAAAAAATGCAATTAACTCCTAAAATACTACAGTTATATCTCATCCAATGTTAGTGGTATTTTGGAATAGTTTGTAAGGATAAGACTGACTGTGGCATCCACTGCAAGTAAGTATAAAAACACAAAGTTCAGAAAATTGATTAAACTAGGAATGAAACAAGGCTAAGTTACTTATCTAAACCATATGAACAAAGCTTCTCATGTAGCAGGGGCCCTCTACCACCGGATTAGCACGCAAATCTACTCAATATTGACTCAGATTTTTCAATAAAGTGATGCTTCTTTCATTAAAGGAGAAATTCTTCAAAAAAGACAGAGTATTACGGTGACTTGAGATCTAGCAACAAAACAAAATCTAGCTAGCTGTCTCTCGGTCTCCCGAGCCATACTTATAACAAAATTACATAACTGTCTTTGAGATAAAATAGGAATAAATGTCTTTCCCAACTAAAATCAAACTAGAACTCTGGTGGTGGTCTCGTACTATGATTAAGGACATCTGTACAGTTCTTGTCCTATTAGAAGTCTATCTCCTAGTTTTGGTTTCCAACGTGCATAACCACATGTAGAATCGAGCTCCGACTTCGTGGAGAGCAAGAAATGATGGGGGAGTGATGTGGAATACGTCCATATGCGTTTTTCATTAAGGTGACACCTAGAACCTGCGTGAACATGAAGATAGCTACGGAATAGGCGACTGGCTACAGAATGACTGCGTTCTATAGCCGAATCTAGTCAAAAATTACTACAACAAAAAAATCATGAAAACATAGCAAGTTAGTCATTATATACATTCTTAAAGTAATCCTAATCAATCCTATTGATCATTTAAGCCTGTAATTGATGAGGGACAAATGAAATGAAGTGAAATGTGGTGGAAAAGAAGGACATCTTTGGGGCTCAACATACCCCCACTGCAAGGCTTTTGCATGTCCTCATGCAACTAATCCATGTACTATGAGACCTCTGCTAGGACATCTAGGCCCCTTCTTCTACTTTGCCTGATAGTCAATGGCCTCCTGGGATTCCTTATGATTAACTTGAATCTCAAATTTGTAAGTGCCTTGCTTAAATTTTTGTTTTTCTTCTTCAATTTTTCACTGGCCTTGTGCAACTTTTTCATTTGTAGAGACAGAGTTGTATTCATATCACCTTTCAGCTTAACTTTCTATCTTAAAATTTCATTCTCATTCTTGATATGCCTATTGAGCACTTCTAACTCATATTTGTCTCTTCTTAGTACATCAATTGCAGATTTTGGTGGGCTAGGAGTTCTGTCTCTACTTTCCGAGGCTCTCTTCTCTAATGTCTCAAAATAATTATAAATTTGTTGTTGTGCTGGGTCTATCTCTGGGGCTCCTTCATCAAGATCCTCCTCGTACTGGTACTCAGGTGATCTAGCAGTAGGTGTTTATTCATCCTCAATGTTTATGATTCCCGTTTGTCTAACCCCTGTTTTCTTCAATATACCTCTGAGTCTGTGGCTCCGTCTTGGTTGAGATGGTCCTTCACCTCTCTCTTTGGCGTATTTTCTTATTATCCTCTCCTTCTTAAGCTTCTTCTTAATTTCAGCCAATTTCTTAGAAATCATTTCTTCACTGTCCCCTTGTATTGATTTACAAGTTTTAGTTTCAACAACTTTGGAAATTTCCCTTCTCCTGCTTATTCTTGTAGGTTTGCCTTCAGGTAGAGATTCCTTGGGTTCTTCAAAGTGATTCCTCACTAGAAACTCATCCCAATTATCTCCCATTTTTCTCAAATGATGTTCAATTAGGATTTTGACTAAACCATGGTGATACAAAGTGGTTTCTAGAAATTGAACCCTCTTTTGAACATTAGAGGCCATTCTTTTCAGACTATGAAGTAGGAAAAAGAGAAAATTGATTTCTTCATCTAAGAAAAGCATCATTAACTGAATATGATAAACATAGAGGGTACCAAATCTTCCTTCACAAGTGATAATTTTTTGAAAAATGAGTAACATATTCCTCCATTTATTCTTCAGTTCCGAGCTAGGAATACCTTTCTTAAAAATTGAAACATCCATACCTGGTGTTTTGAGTATTTGCCTCCATGCCTCATTATGAAATTCCCTATTTTTGAACCAGTGTTCTTCTTGTCTGGGTAATTTCGTTGCTTCTGCAATGAAAGCCTCTGTAATAGTGAATTTAATATCTCCTATTTCGACCTCTGCTCCATTGAAAGACCGTGCAAATGTTTTAATTACCTCCTTATGAAAACCATTAAAATTTTCCAAGAATTGTAACCACCCAGCCTGCTGTAGCATTTCTTTGATTTGTCGATAGCCTTCCAAGTACTTGGTTCCAACTGGTTCAGTTCTTACTATGAGACCCATAACTTATCTTTTCAACCTTCAAATTACTGCTCCTCTGCTCACAGTGAAAATGGCTGTTAAAGAGATGTTTTTACTCCAAAGATGTTTCCTCTGTTTTACAAACCGGAATGGCTAAGAATTGGCTACGGAAAGAAATGATATGGAGTAGTTATGAAATGAGTATAATGCGGTGAGGATGATTCACACGGATTAATGAGTTGAGAGCTATCACGGAAGAAAAGACCGCAAAAAAATTCTCATGTAATTTCAAAATCATCACTAAATGCTTCGGGCTAGTGACATGACTAATTAGGTCACTTCAGTACTTAACCGTTAATTTTTAAATGATGATTTGGAATGGCGGAGTGAAAGGGATTTTGTCAAAAGTTTTTATGATTGGCTGCAGAATGTCTGACTGATTGTAGAATGTACCTGTAGAAGTCTTGAAACATGGAATGGAATGGTTTGAAGCATGAATGGAATGTTGTATGACATGAGTTAAAAATGGATAATAAAATATGGTGTAATGGAGTATGAGTGAAGTGAATAATGGAATGAAATGAATCGCAATTATGAAGTGGAGTGAAGTATGGAAAGTGACCTGCAACTTATGATTGTATTATTCAATTGCAAATTTTTATTTTTTATTTTTTAAAATCTGAGATGGAAGTGAGGTGGAACATGGAATGAAATGAAGTGGAGTATGGATGAATGGAATGGAATGAATCATAAGTGAAATATGGGTTTGCACGTATCATTTTGTAATAGTTGCTTGCAGAAAAAGAACAAATTTGAAAAGCTAAAGTGTCAGAAAGATTCTGATTTTCACTTTATCTTTTCTGTATAAACATGCTAATCAGTGATTAGTTTTCATGTTTATACTTTATTATTATTATTATTATTATTATTTATGCTTTTGAATTTAGAAAATTCAACTAAGTTGATGAAGAAGAAAAATTCTTCTTCATTAACTTCACATCACTGTTTTCCTAAAATCTCTTGACAAATTCTTCTCTTGAAAGTGGGTTATGATACAGCTTCAATCTATGACAATTTACAAGAAAAGTGACCTCTTCTTCATCTATTGTCCTGATTTTTATTGCTCCATTGTCAAAAAATTTCACAATTTCATATGGTCCAAGCCAATGTGTTTGGAATTTACCTTGAAAATATTTGAACTTTGAATCAAACAAGAGAGCCCAGTCACCTTCTTTGAACTTCTTTTCCTTGATATAATTATCATGCCATCTAGTCCTTTGCTGCTGGACTATACTTGTTTTCTGAATTGTATCTTGTCTGATCTCATCCAATTCATTAATCTGCTCTAATCTATGCTTTTGTGCCTCTGTTAGATCAAGTCCTAGCTGAACTGCCATTTTAAAAGTTTGAATCTGAAACTCTATGGGAAACAAAACTTGTTTTCCATAAACAAGTTCATAGGGAGTATGACCTGTTGTGCTTCTCCATGTAGTTCTATAGGCCCACAAAGCTTCAGGAAGCATGTCTTCCCAATCTCTTCTATGTAAATGAACAGTTTTTGTTAGGATCCCTTCAATGACTTTATTGGTAGATTCCACTTGACCATTTGCTTGTGGATGATAGGGAGTAGATTTTCTGTGTCTGATTTTGTACCTCTCCATCATTTGTTCCACTAGCTTTGATGTAAATTGAGCTCCTTGATCTGTAAAAATTTCCCTTGGGACACCAAAACGAGTAAAAATATCCTCAAAAAGAAAATTAACTACAGATGCTTCAGTAGCAGAAAGTAATGGCTTGGTCTCTACCCATTTGGTAACATAATCAGTGCAAACTAATATATATTTCTTTTGTCTTGATGGAGGACTAATAGGTCCTACAAAATCTAAAGCCCATTTTCAAAAGGTTCAATATGTACCTGAGGCTGCAATGGCATCTCACCTGAAGGAGAAGGTTTCCCTACCCTTTGGCAACTGTTACACCTTTTGACATACTCTTTAGCATCTTTAAAAAGGGATGGCCAATAATATCATAAATGAAGGATCTTATAAGCTATTCTTTTATCAGCAAAGTGTCCGCCACAGGGTTCATCATGACATGCCTTGAGGATCTCAGGCATCTCATCTTCCCGAACACATCTCCTAATGGTAAAATATGGACCTGTTTTGTATAACTCATTAGCAACCCATGAATATTTTGCACTGTCATAAATGATCTTTCTTTTTTCTCTTGCATTCATTATTGAATGAAATTTCCCTAAAACTAAATAATTAGCAATGTCAGCAAACCAAAGAGTCTGAGTAGAAATTGCAAAAAGATATTCATCAGGGAATTGATCTTCAACTGGAGTATTGTCTTTGATGTTTTGGAGTCTAGATAGGAAATCATCTACTGTGTTTTGTTTCCAGGCCTATCTAGAATGGTAATGTTGAATTCCTGTAAAAGAAATAACTTATGACTCTGCCATTAGTAATTGATTTGTTCATTAGATATCTAATTGCAGAGTGATCTGTGTGAAAAAAAGTTTCATAGCCTGTTATATAGAGTCTGAATTTGTTTATGGAATGAACAACAGCTAAAAACTCTTTTTCAGTTACAGTATAGTTTAACTCTCAAGGAGTCAAATTTTTATTGGTATAGTAGATGGCGTAAGGAATCAGGTCTTTTTGTCCCAATACTGCTCCTAGAGCTGTATCCGAGGCATATGTTGAAATATGAAAAGGTAACTTCCAGTTAGGTCCCCTTAAAATAGGTGCTTCAGAAATTTTTGTTTTCAGGGTCTCAAAGGCTAATTGGCAATCAGGATTCCACTTGAATTCACAGTCCTTGGTAAGCAATTTGAAAAGTGGAGATGTTATCTTGGTGAAGTTTTCTATAAACCTTCGATAATATCCTGTAAATCCTAGAAAACTCCTAACATCTTTTTGACAACTTGGAATAGATAAGTTAGAGATGACTTCAACTTTTGACTCATCAACTCTAATCCCATCCCCTGAAATGTGATGTCCTAAAACAATTCCTTCGGTAAACATCATAAAACACTTCTCATGAATAAGTGAAAGATTTGCTTCTTTACATCTCTTTAAAACTTTTTCCAATTTTGTTAAGGCTTCTTCAAATGTGTTTCCATAAACTGTGAAATCATCCATATATGCCTCTACACAATCATGTATTAGATCTGAAAAGATTCCTAGTACTGCCCTTTGAAATGTTGCGGGTGCATTGAATAGTCCAAATGGAAATACTCAGTAAGCATAGGTACCCCAAGGACAGGTAAATGTGGTTTTGTCTTGATATTCAAGTGCTACTTGAATTTGGTTATAACCACTAAACCCATCTAGAAATGAAAAGTACTTTTTGCCAGCTAATGTATCTAACACTTGATCTATGAAAGGTAAGGGAAAATGATCTTTAAGAGTAGCTTTGTTTAATTCCTGGTAGTCAATACATACCCTCCATTTACCATTTTTATTTGGCACAATTACCAAAGGAGAAACCCACTGACTGTCTGAAATGGGATAGATGAAGTTAACATTTAATAATTTCTGCAATTCTTCCTTAACAATCTCCCTAAGATTTGGATTCATCCTTCTCTGAGGTTTTCTGATTGGTTTACAATTTTCCTCTATGTAGATGTGATGAGTGCAAGTCTTGGGGCTTATCCCTTTCATATCAGTGTACTCCCATGCATATGCAGAAGAATTTCTCTGTAAAATCTTGACTAGCTCTTCTTGTTGAGATTTCTCTAAGTTCTTGTTTATGTTTAAGGTTTTGCCTGGAAATATCTCAATTGTAGAGCTGCAAAATTTATCCATGGAATAAAGAGACATATGCCTTGATGATAAAAACTCAATGTTGGATTCTTCTTGAAATTGTTCATGCTTATATTCCGAAGAGGATTCAAAGTTTTCTAAGGTATTTAAAATCTGGCTATCTTCACTAATTTCCGAAATTGTGAAGAGAGGTTGTAAGTCTTCATCATCCTCTATCCATTGAGTATCATCTAATTTTGTAATGGTTCTTGTTGGAGGATACAAAGTAAATTTCTTAGTTGAACTACCATCAGAGATGTACATATCACCGAATCTACAACTAATGAAAGCATCAGCTGTAGCTAACCAATGTCTTCCTAATATAATAGGATGCCCTCCTAGATTATTCTTAGGAGTTAAGATCATAAAATCCACAGGATATTCCCAAGAATCTAGGGACATTGGAATGTCTTCTATTACCCCATCAGGTTTGATCACAGATCTATCTGCTAATTGTAATAATGTGGGTGTAAAAAGAAAATTAGGAAGTTTCAGTTTTTCTATGATTTGTCTACTCATAATATTGATTGCTGCTCCTAAATCAATAAGTGTGTTTTGGATCTCAATTCCATTGATGTGAATTTTAACAACTGGATTTCCTAGGTCTAGATACTTTGGAATAGCAATCTTACCCATAATGATATCTGCTATTTTTCCTGCCAGTTGAATTTTCTTTATCTCTCTTATTCTTTTTCTTGTCTTCTTCATGCTCAACTCCTATATTTTTTTTGCTAAGATTGGAATTTTTTTGATGGCTTGTAATAATGGGATCTTAATACAAACATTTCTCAGCTCATCTAGGAAATCATAATTAGGCACCATAATTTGTTTTTCTACACCCCTATCAATTTGTAATCTTTCTGGAAAGGGAGGTGTAGAAGTGGATGTTGATGGCTGCTCTAATATAGGAGTTGAAATTATTGGTTCTTTTTGTTTTGATTTTTCAATGTTTGAGTCTTGGAAATTTGTGTTCTCTTCAAGACTTTTATTTACCTGTAGAGAATCTTCCTCAAAATTGTCTTGCTCTTGTATGATTACATAAGGTTTCCTCTTTTCAAGTATTCTTCCAGACCTAAGTTGAATATCACTAAGGTCTAAAGGAGTGATCAAATAAGTTGGAAACTGTTGGCCTTCTATCATGTATGTGTTATGAGGATTTTTATTGTTGGGGTTTGGTATGGGTTGGGCAGGCAACTGATTTGTTTTCTGAGGAAATGGTAATGGAAGTGGTTGATTTTGATGTTGTAGATTTTGAGGATTTTGTTGAAAATTTTTTTGAGGAGGGAAATGTGGATATGGTGGATAGGATGGTAGATATTGGTAATACTGAGAGTATCTTCCATAGGCATTTTGTGCTCCTTGCGCCCAAGTTTGTGATTGATTTTGAAATTGGGGCCAAGGTTGCTGCCAAGAATTCCAATTTGGTGGGGGTTGATTATACAACTGATCATGAAATCCTTGTGTTTGAGGTCCTTGCCAAGGCCTCCTGGAGACAAAATTGAGAGATTCTGTGGAACTTGTGGGAGTATCTTCTTGAAAGACATCTTTAAGACCAGGAAGTGAAGGACAAGTCTTGGTCTAATGTTTTTCTGAAAAAATTACACAGGTCTCTACTACTTTTGCATCCAAAGGGCACTCTCTCAAGGCATGCTTCTTTCTACATTTGGGACAAAAGATTGCTAAGGCATCAGATTCAAATTTTTGCTTGTTTTGTAACTTAAGGGTGTCTATTTGTTCACTAAGACTCCCTAAGATATCAGATTTGAATTCATCAAGCATATGTCCTATTTCTGCCCTACTTACTGTCCCAGAAGCAGACTTACTTGCCCTTGCAAGAGCAGGGTCTCTTGGTCCTTTTACAGTTTTAGATTTCCCTCTTGAAAGGTTGATACATAATTAAGCTATTTCAGGTAATGTAAGCTGAGATATATCCCCTTTTCCCATCATGTTAAGGATATCTAACCATTCATCCCTAATTGTCTTCAAGAAGAGATCTTTCAAGGTATCTTGGTCTAGGTTTTCCATTTTTTCTCTTTTGATGTTGTAGTTAAATCTCTCCAATAAGTATTCCAAATTTTCATCCTTTTTTTGTAGCATTTTAAACAATTCCTCCTTATGGTTGACTGACATACAGTAATCCAAATACCTCTCTAGAAATTCTTGTTTCATGTCTTCCCATGTCCTAATAAAACTGTTGATCAAACTTATAAACGACTTTAATGCTGCTCCTTTCAATGTTGAAGGAAATAGTTTAAGTTTTTGAGCATCTTGTAAGTAGTCATAGGTTCTACATAGGACTTCAAATTCAAATAGGAAGGTTTCAGGATCTTCAGTTTTAAGTCCATAAAATTTTGGAAGGACAGAGGGTGAAATGTTTTTCATAGTTGCATTGATTTCTTCATCTACTATAGGAAACCCAAAAGAGCTTCCCATTTCTCTTCTACCTCTTCCTCTGCCTCCTCCTTCTGCACCTCTACCTCCTTCTCCTCTACCTCTACCTCTACCCCCTCCAAATAGTGTGTGTTCTCCATTAAAGACTCATCCTCCCCCTTCTTCCTCCATAGTTGATTCTTCTGAGGAAGTGGAAAATTTTGTATCTCTAGCAGGGGTCCTTGAATCTTATTCTAAGACAGGTTCAGTGGATGAAGTGGAAGGTATTTTTAATGGAATATCTGATCTTAAGTCCTCTGAGAGTATAGGATCAGTAAAGGATGGAATGTGGGTTTGAGTTGAAGATGTGCTGGCTCTTGGTCTTGGTGAAACAAGTGGTGTTCTAGGAATCAAGCTTCTGCTTCTTATGAATCTACCCCTTGAGTCTCTTTCTCTACGCACATCATTGTTTTTTGGAGGTAAGAAACAAGGCTACCTAGTTACACTTCCCTGGAAACAACACCAAAATGTGTTCTCAACTTAGTGTTCCTAAATTGAGGTCATAAATTGTCAACCAGGGCTAGTAAACAGCTGAAGTGAGGTGCACTATATGTGCCTAGGTATCTGTTTCTCACTACGTTGTGTTTATTGTTTTTATGATGTTTTCGGTTTTGTGGTTTTATGTTAAGAAGGAAAAGAACTAAATGTTGAAAAAGAACAATTGTTGGTCACACTAAAAATAGAGCAAAACCTATTCTAAATTATGTGTGGCACTAAAGAACATAAAATGCAAAGTTTGATAATGACTCATAGCAAGGAAATAAGTCACAACAATAACTCATAACATGAACTCATCCAATTCATTCATTAGAAATATGTTGGAATAGCTTGAGAAAATGACAAGTTTAGTGCAAATGAGGTTCTCCTAAGTAAACAATAATCTTACAATATTACAAAGAATCTCATCCGTGGCTAAAAGTTTATTGGAACACAATTGGAAAAGATTATTTGTAGCACAATAAGATTTCTACTCTGAATTAACTTGTAATGCTAAGATCAATCCGTTCTGCAGCTCAACTTGTCACTACTAAGCCTCATTCGAAAGTTAGAGATTTTCCAGAATAGTTTTTGGGAAAAGGCTTATTTGTGAAATTGCAAAAGATTGCAGAAAAATCAAGGCCTTAAACTGATATCACTAATTCCTGTCCATATGATGATGCATTAATAGAAAGTCAGAACAAGAGTAGTTTGTAAACAATGAAGGCCGCGAAGTCTAATTTTGACAGTTACTACAACTTAAAGAACAATGGATAACACTGAACTAGAATGCAATTGATCAAACTTGAAACACAATGACCACAACTAAACTAGAATGCCATTAACCTAACTTGAAATACAGTGAACTGGAACTGAACTAGAATGCCACTAATCTAACTTGAAATACAGTGAACAGAGTTGAACTAGAGTGCCATTATCAAACTTGAAATATAGTGACAGAATTAAACTAGATTGACATCTACCTCCGAAGTATTTCAACTGAAATAAAATGCAACTAATTCTATGAAATACTACAACCCTATCTTGTTCAGTATGAGTGATATTTTGGAATAGTTTGTAAAAACAAGTCTGGCTGTATCTTTCAATGTAAATGAGCATAAAACATAAATTTTGGAAGAAAAAAAATGCAATTAACTCCTAAAATACTACAGTTATATCTCATCCAATGTTAGTGTTATTTTGGAATAGTTTGTGAGGATAAGACTGACTGTGGCATCCACTTCAAGTAAATATAAAAACACAAAGTTCAGAAAATTGATTAAACTAGGAATGAAACAAGGCTAAGTTACTTATCTAAACCATATGAATAAATCTTCTCTGGTAGCAGGGGCCCTCTACCACCGGATTAGCACACAAATCTACTCAATATTGACTTTGCAATAAAGTGATGCTTCTTTCATTAAAGAAGAAATTCTTCAAAAAAAACAGAGTATTACGGTCTTTTGAGATCTAGCGAAAAAACAAAATCTAGCCAGTTGTCTCTCGGTCTCTCGAGCCATACTTATAACAAAATTGCATAACTGTCTTTGAGATAAAACAGGAATAAATGTCTTTCCCAACTAAAATCAAACTAGAACTTTGGTGGTGGTCTAGTACTATGATTAAGGACATCTGTACAGTCCTTGTCCTATTAGAAGTCTATCTCCTAGTTTTGGTTTCCCACGTGCATAACCACCTGTAGACTCAAGCTACGACTTTTTGGAGAGCGAGAAATGATGGGGGAGTGATGTGGAATACATCCATATGCGTTTTTCCTTGAGGTGACACCTGGAACCTGTGTGAACATGGAGATAGTTGCGGAATAGGCGACTAGCTACAGAATGACCGCGTTCTGTAGCCGAGTCTAGTCAAAAATTACTACAACAAAAAAATCATGAAAACATAGCAAGTTATTCATTATATACATTCTTAAATTAATCCTAATCAATCCTATTGATCATTTAAGCCTGTAATTGATGAGGGACAAAGGAAATGAAGTGAAATGTGGTGGAAAAGAAGGACATCTTTAGGGCTCAACAACGATGATGATAACTTTGATGGATATGTTAAATTACCATTGATGTTATGATTATGATAAACATGATGGATGTGTCCCATATGTTAGCTATTTAAATTAGTTCTGATTCAAAATAAATAATGATGTGAATGACTAGGTCATATTGATGTTTCTACTATGATAATGACTAACACTAAGAAACTTTGTTACTAATGATTATTGAGTATGACAGGAAACCACCAGAGGCACTCATATATGATGATTTGACAACATCTGGTTTGATAGAAATTAATATTTTGTATTTGAAATTCTAAGTTCAATTTGAAACTTGTTATATATATACATATACTATGATTATATGTCATTGGTTGCAGGAAAATGTTAGTTGCTTGGCCGAATGACTCACATATGGGTGATGGGGTTGTACAATTAGATGGAACATCATGGGAAGGGTGGGACAGTGTTCCTGATCTCACCCACCAGCACTCCCGCTGTGACTTACGCTGGAAAGGTCGAAATACCTTCTCCTTGAAGATCACGATGTCGTGGGGGTAGGTCCCAAATTGGGTTCACTCACAAGGATTTTCTGGGGGGCGTGCATCAAGGCGGATTCCTTGATCCCCAACACCATTAGTCTCACTATAGCAGGCAACATATGAGATGATAAGCGTCTCTGTCGTTGCACATATAACTTCCCCTCGTAACCACTGGATACTTGAAGGGCAAGTGGTGTGGCACCCTTGGAATTTCAAGAAGAAATTCTTGAAGGGCATGACTAACTTGGCACCCTTGGAATCAAAAATAAATTCTTAGGCATGACACCCTTGGAACTTCGAATGGAAGTTCTTGAAGGGCATGACCAAACTTGACACCTCGACATCATTAAAGAAACTAATAAATATAATAAATATACGAAAATCCAACTAATTCATATCAAGTGATATATGAGGTTAGAACCAAAAGAATTAAATCAAGAATAAAACTTAGGGTAAGGGAGAAATAGGAAGAGATAAAATATTTTACCATGATAACTCTACCCTTTCCATGTTAAAACAAAATTTTAAGTGGATAATGTACATAAGTAACTTAATTAGGCAAAAGGGGGAAAGAGAGACATAGAGTTGAGTATAAATATTTATTAGAAACTTCATTAAGAGAAGAGGGTGGTGAATTAAAATAAGATTAATAAATTAAAATTTGAGAAATTTGAGAACTTCCATGTGGCAAGAGCCAACATAAGAATATCCATCATAAAGGAAAATTGAGGTATTTTAGGGGACCAAATGTGAGACTTATCAATTAACTTCAGTAATAAACACAAATTAAGAAGTAGAAAAGGGAGAATCAAGAGACAACTAGGAGAAGAAATAGGAAGTCTTGTTGGGTTGAGGAAAATACTATTTTAAATGAATAATTAAGTAAATTATTTTTGGAGAGTCTTGATGAGAGGGTGACACATGGGTGGGTGAATAATCAAATTTTGGGTTAATAAAAAATAATTATTTATGCATGAAATTCCAAGTGTCACCTATGAAACATTCTATAAAAGAAAGAGAAAGGGAAGGGAAAAGGACTTTTGTTTACCCTATTGTTAGATGGAGGAGATTATGTCATTTTGAGTGGTTACGAGCTATAGTTGAGTTTGGTGAGATAGAGTATTATAGAGAGGGGACTCTTGAGCCAAGAGAGGCTCACCTTTATCAGCTAGCACATTCCTTCATTGTACAACCCCACTGCAGCTCGGGGGTCCGCGAGGAAGAAGAGTACTGAAGGAGTAGGCTGGGAGGTCAACCAGTGGGTCATTATATTTCGGATTAAGCACGAAAATATTCAAGCTTAGAGGTAGACGAAAACAAAGGAGTTTAAGTAGCGGCAAGTCAAGTTTGGATCTCGTCTAAGGGTGAATGGTACATGTGTTAGTTATATTGTGTTTATTTATGATGATTTCATGATGCCTAGAATTATTTTTATTTAGGATGATTTCATTGTGCCTAGATCAACAAGTTAAATAGATGTATGTGTTATGAAGTTAAATTTATGGACTTTGATATAAGTGAATCAATTTTTACTGAGTTTCAAACTTGTATGGTTATGGTTTAAATTCCTAGTTACTGTGTTTAAAAAAAAAAAAAGAGAAGAAGAAGAAAGTTTAAGGCCTAGCGCTCATCTAGTAAAATATAGGGTTGGTCTCTACACTTGGTATCAGAGCCATGGTTCGACCTCTGGGACCTATAGGCCCATAAAGTATTAAAGTTTTCTTGTATTTTTTTTAGAGCCATGAGTCTTGTAGTCTTTGTGGACTTAAAAACCTTCTTGATTATGTTTTGTTCTATGACAAAATCAAACTTTGTTATGCCATTATGACTTCGTCCATAACCATCACTAGCACCATGATGAAATTCATTTACCTTTGAAGGAAAAAAAAATAAAAATTATTAGTTAAACTCATGTTAATGAAAAAGCCAAATTTGAAATACTCTAACTGAAATTGAAACATAGTTAAATATTTGAAGTGATTCTCTTCGAAAATCTAAGTTTTCCCCAACAGAATTTCTGAGTATACTAGACTGTCTCAGTGATGAATTTTGTCAAACACCTTGCTAGTAATTGGTTGTAGGTGTAATTTTAATGTGTTTATATTACCCAGAAACACACAGTATCAAAATTGGCGTTGATAATCACTTTAAACCAATAATATATGCTCACACAAGTTCAGAAAATGCAAGAAAAAGGCAACCAGCAAATAGTAATTCATATTATGTTTCAAAACATCAAATGGACTGATTTAATACCCAGCTCTTACAAATTCAATCATCAGAAAATATCATCCCTTATATCTTAAATAGTCAACATAACAAATGAAGTAGTATATTTGGTCTATTTCTAAGCACGGTTTACATTATTTATGTCATGTTCTTGTGTTTTTATGGGTTTACTATCAAAAATTACAAACAAAACAACATAAATTTTAGGCTAGAAAAAGAGAGAAACGTTTGAATCAGTGTTTGTTTTAGAAGATATGACATTTAGCCTAGCGTGCTGCTGCTTTATTTCTTTATTTTGACTTCACAATATGAAAATAAATTCTGATAGGGTGTATTTCTAAAATGCCATGGATGGGTTGCCTTTATAAAATATAAACATCTTCTTTCTTTAGGCGGACATTCACATTCGCTAAACCAAATAGAATCGTTCGATGCCGCGAAATCTAAAAAATCCATCAACTTTGCCAATAGTTTTTTTTCAAAACCCAAATTTGAAGGAATTTATATTTCTAGGGCACCCAAGAATGCTGGTTTCATTTTATCAATGTAATTCTTTTCAAGAAAAAAAAAGACTGTGAATCATGTACATCAATTTAGATCTCTATATAAAACCCTTGGCTAAAATTTAACTTGCAGTGAGATATAGCTTCGAATTTCTGTAGCCTCTCCATGGATAAGGTCTGAAAATTTGAAACTCGATTTTAATGGAGAGATTATCACAAGAAAAACCTCTCGATTCAGTGAAAACCAAACCCTCCATTAGACATACAATAGTTATTTAACAAGACCAGATCAAAATACGACCATTAATTAATACCCTTCAACAATAAATAACTTCATGGAAAAAACAATGATTCTCTTAAGAGGATTTTTTTTATTGCAATCTGTATTCAAAGATAAGAGAAATTGCATTCTGTGTTTTAAATATCAAAGAAATTTCGCATTTTGTGTTTACATATCAGAGAATATTGCATTCTGTTGAGAAGATGATTTTTCAAGATTTACTTAGAGTTTTTTCAAAGAGGAATAACAAGAATTTTAGCCTTCTACTGTCTGATGTCGTATCACTGCAATGGAATTCTGGAATGGACTCTTGAATCACTACATTTGGTTGTATATATCACCTCCGTATACCCACAGAAACATAATCTGCA
Organism: Pinus albicaulis; assembly: GCA_034641835.2. Lineage (NCBI taxonomy): Eukaryota > Viridiplantae > Streptophyta > Pinopsida > Pinales > Pinaceae > Pinus > Pinus albicaulis. The sequence continues at coordinate 50,601,816 of CM076571.1, forward strand.
TCTTACACTTTTTAAACTGACTTCTAAAAGTCTACATACCCTCGAAACAGTCTTCTGGAAGTCAATACACCCTCAAAACGGTCTCTGGCAGTCGTGGATTTCATCCACTATTTACACCCATGTCTGGAAATCACAACCTTCCTCTTTTCAAAATGCCATGTCAAAAATTTTAAATGAAGCTACTGGAGCTATGGTTTGGGAGTTTTAATTTCCTACGCTGCCAACCAATTCAATCCCTACTGATTGACTCGTTCACTCCTAAATCAACTCAAACACTTAGAGACTTCGTGATTCACGGGATTTTCTTGTGAAAACTTAGCATTGAAGTGTACATGATCTTCGTCCATCTTAGTATGCACAGGAATAGAACTCAGCATCTTGGGAATCAGTTTCATGCCTTTCTTTTTATCTACACCTGCAAAGAAATAAAAGCAGTGAAATCTAGATTCAACAAAACTTGAAAAAAACAAAATGAACTAGCAAAAACTAGAAATTGATGAAAATAGCTAAAAAAAAATTAGACAATTACAGAAAAATAATTATACTATGCACAAATGGTGTATGTGCACACACATTCACACATGGATTACAGGAAATTACTCTATTAAATAGAGTTTCTGAGATCCAACTTATTCCTAAATTAGACAGAGAGGTTGAGAGAATTTCTCAACCATCACAAACCACCTTCTCAAATAGGAATGTAAGCATTAACTCCAACATCCCCCTTAATGATTACATTATATGAATTTATTGAATTCACTCATAAATAATAAAATAATCAAGATTATCAGTGAATGCTCCATCAAGTTGCCTCATAACCCACGGAAAGGTGTAGTTGGCAAGTTGGATTCTCGAGTTCGCTTCCTCAACTCCCGAATCAAGGACCTCCCGAAGTAAATTACTGGACAACATCCCAATCTGTCGCATAACCTCATTAGGAAACCACTTCCATGTCAACCACTAATGAGGGATCCTTCCCTAGATCCGCAACTACCATACTATCTGGACAACCATCCATATTGAGCCTTACTGCCACTTGATCTCTTCAAACACAATTGATTACATTTTGCAATTGTTGAACTCCTAGTCATTCTATGGACGAGCTTCCATCCACCGAGATACATGGGTGCTAACCGCTGTACTCGCCAGTTATCTAGAAAAGCCGTCTAAATACAGAATGTATCTAGATTCAGCGATTACATTATAATATTTTTATCTGATTTTGAAAAAACATCATCACTCCAAAAAACACTCCACTCCAAACAACAAGATCATGTTCATGTCGGTATTCAATTAGCACAACTTTGTAACTTGTTGAAGATCTCTTGATCTGTCACATCGTATACAACAATAATCCCATGGGCACCACGATACTAACTGCTTGTAATTGTCCTGATCCGCTCTTGCCCAGCAGTGTCCCAAATCTGAAGCTTAATCATCTTTCCATCCTGTTCCACTGTCCGTATTTTAAATTCAACTCCTATATTGCTGATGTAGCTCTCCAAATAGGAATCATCCGTAAATCTGAGAAGAAAACATGATTTTCCAACTCCTGAATCACCATTCAGCAACAGCTTGAACGCAAAGTTTGCTTTCGAAAAACTAAAAAATTTCGGTGGCTCTTCAACACTGGCTCAACACATTATCTAAAATACTAAAAAAATGTTGTAATTCTTTTATGTCGTGCATTGCATTCATCCAAAAAAAAAATTGTAAAAACAAACGTGGGCTGCATATAAAAAAATACTGTGCGCTGTTGATTTAGCTTTTTTTTTTTTTTCCGGGCCACTGCAAACTTAGACCCCTTGAGTTCTTATAGAATTGAATAATATTTTTCCGGCAATACAGTAACGAAGACACACTTTAGGTCACGCAGCACCACATATATAAAAGTTGGGCAGCAGTGTTGTGCATTGACAAAATCGCACCATCTTTACCAGCAGCCTAACATTGATGTAGTGCCAGCTATGATCCTTCACTGTCCGAAGAAATTTGTGGGAACGATTTCAATAATCCATTGAAGAAGCACGCAACAGAATGCATCACCAGGAGGAGATACAGTCGGCTGTCATCGTCCACCTGCCATGATTCCTAGGCGCAAAAAATACTGTGCTCTGATACCATGATGAAAATAGCTAAAAAAAATCAGACAATTACAGAAACATCATTATATTATGCACAAATGGTGTATGTGCACACACATTCACACATGGATTACAGGAAATTACTCTATTAAATAGAGTTTCTGAGATCCAACTTATTCCTAAATTAGACAAAGAGGTTGAAAGAATTTCTCAACCATCACAAAACACCTTCTCAAATAGGAATGTAAGCATTAACTCCAACACTTAGAGACTTTGTGATTCATGGGATTCGCTTTTGAAAACTCAACATTGAAGTGTACATGATCTTCGTCCATCTTAGTATGCACAGGAATAGAACTCGGCGTCTTCGGAATCAGTTTCATGCCTTTCGTTTTATCTACACCTGCAAAGAAATAAAAGCAGTGAAATCTAGATTAAACAAAACTTAAAAAAAACAAAATGAACTAGCAGAAACTAGAAATTGTATTGCCAAATTGAGAGATCAGATTGCAATTGCTTTAAATTTTATGCCGTAGGGTTTCAATTTCAAAGGATGATCACCGGATTCAAAGGGATTGAGCTGTTCCTCTTTGTTAGTAGTTATTTCTTCGTCCTCTCTGTTTTATAGTAGCTGGAAGGATTTTGGCCACAATTATATTTATCCATTCATGTAACACAAAACCAGTAACGCATCAAGATTCAAAACTCAATTTAATAATTACTAGTACCTTGAATTGGACGGAAGCTAAATTGGGGTTAAGTATTTTTAGTGAGCATACAAATTTCTACCAAATTATGATTATGAATTTTATTTTGATTTTTTAAATTATTATCCACATTATAATTGATAATTCTTATATTTTAATGTAATTGATATTCATGTATTTTTAAATTATATGCACAATGCAATTTATGAATTCTTATATTTTTAACTTATTATACACAATGTAATTGATGAACTCTTATATTTATGACATTTTAGAGTTTAATGTTTGTGTAAAGAAGGTTATACTTTATATATGAAATATTATTATTAAATGGTAATTTGATTTTATATAAAAAAAAACTAAAAAATTAATAACTAAATTTATTATTTTTATGAAATGTAAGTTATTGAATTTTGGTTGCAAGTTTTGTATCATATATTCTATTTTGAAACTGTTAAGAATGATGTTGGATGTTATTATTACTTATATATATATAATTTTAAAATATTTTTTTTTTTATGAAATGTAAGTTTGAGAGTGCAAGCTTTGTTTGCAATTGAATTTTGTTTGCAAGTTTTGTATCATATATTTAGAATAAGCAAGATTTATTTTCAAAGCATGGAATATTATGATAGTCAAATCATTCTCTAATGCCCGCGTATGTCATTAGGGCATCTAACCTATCTAAATGATGGACATTTAACTTTATATATATATATATATATATTTCATGTGTAACACATGAAATATTACAATGTCATTACATTAATTAATTAATTACTTCCTATATAAACAATGGAATTTATTCTTATAAATTCTTTGATTATTAATACTTGTCTTTACACTTTGTTTATCTGTGCATATTATTAATAATAAGTTTTACTTCCATTATTGACATCATAAAATAATTAGAAACTTAATTTCTCTCCCTTTACTATGACCATCTCATTTTATGTTATAATAATGCTACCAACCACCTCTAACATTTACATGACATAATGAAGTCTAAGCCTATTATGATGAGTTATATAAATTGTATCATTAAGATTAAACCTTATAAGAAGGTTTGAAATTCATGAGTGAATTAAATGTTATAGAACCACTTAGGTTGTTTATGATTTTTTAATTGATTGGTTTTGTCTTATAAGGAAAATCGTGTTAAATTTTGGCAGGATTCATTGGTGAACCATGGTTAGAAGAAGTACAAGAAGGAGTGGGGCAACTAGAGAGCATAGTGTGGCGCCACCACAAGAGCCAACTCCTGCCACCCCACCCAATGATGAGGAAAACATCTCAACACAAGAACAAATAGCAGCAGGAGAAGTGTTAAACTTAATGAAATCATTCCAGCACATGTCTGAGGCATTAATAAACCATCTAGAACGAGATCATGGAGGACCAGTCATACAAAATGAAGCACCCTGAAACACTACAAGAAATGATGTACGTCGAGATTTGGAAAAAGTAAAATTTCTAGAGTTTTGGGGGTCCACAGATGGTCGATCTGCAGAGGCATGGTTAGAAAACATGGCTATGTGCTTTACCTTAAGAGAGTATACCTCAAACATGAAGGCCAAGATGGGTATATTCTAGCTAAAGGGAAACACACCACTTTGGTGGAAGAATTTATTACCCCAATTGGGGATGGATATCTCAGGAGTAACTTGGGAATTGTTTGAAGAAAAGTTTAGAGAATGCTACCTATCAGAGGAATTTCTTGAGAGGCAATTAAATGAATTCAATGCATTAAAGTAGGGGAGTCGCTCAGTACCGGAGTATGAGGCTCGTTTCATGGAATTACTCGGTTATGCCCCTCATTTAAACACAGAAAGGCTCAAGGTGAACAAATTTGTGTATGGATTAAAGGTAACATCCGGGCTAAGGTTAGGATCTTCAACGCCTCGCACCTTGCACGAGGCAGTCCAACAAGAAATTATTACATAAGAGGAGATCATGAATAGTGGACCTAGTAAGACAAACAGGCCCACAGGATCAGGAGTAAACAATGGAAATAGTATGGAACGTAGAAATTTTCAAAGGGGTCCTATGCTCAATCATCAAAAGTGGTCTACCCACTACTACATTTGGCGGAAATTCCGACACCTGTTTCCGACGCTTTTGACCAAATGTCGGAAATTTTCCCAAATTTTTTCCATCCCGCCCGAAACTGTCGCTATACCGACGTCTATAGAAAAGTGTCGCAATACCGACACTTAAACTAGTGTCGCAATTACGACGTTTAAAGGAAGACGTCGCAATTGCGACACCATGGCCCAAAGCATCGCTATTGAGACGACTCTAAACGTCGCAACTGCGACACAATGTCTAGGTGTCACCATTGCGAAGTTTGGAGGCACCGTCCTAATAGCGACGCCTTTTCCGCCGTCGGTATAGCGACAGTTATTTTCGCGCTACATAAAAATACAAAACTTATATGGGCCCTACATAAAAATTTGAAACTTATATGCGCGCTACATAAAAATGTTTCGTATTTGTCGCAATAGCTACGTTTGATATCACGCGCGCATTCGCTCTCTGTTCTTGCAGAACAACATTTGCCCTCAGCATTCACGCTCAGCTCTTGCAGAACAGCATTTTCCCTCAGCATTCGCCCTCAGCGTTCGCCCTCAGCTCTTGCAGAACAACATTCGCCCTCAACTCTTGAAAAATGGTAAGTTCTTACTGCAGGCCCTTCCTCCTATAGTAGGGTTGACTCTTTTTGGGTTTTTTTGGTCAATTCCATTGGATTGTGTTAGGCTGTAGGGTTCTCTGTAGATGTCAAGAGTCAAGATTCAATACCCTCTATTATCTTCATCACCCAATACAAGATTTAAATTTTTCCCAAAGAAACGCTTATTAATTTGGTAGCCATTATTTCTCCCTGCTTTAAAAACCCTACATTTAAATGAAAACAAGCATTGCATTTCAACTACAAAAATCTATTAGTGTTCAAATGTACATGTGTGCTACATTAACGTCGGATATCACGCGCGCATTCGCCCTCCGCTCTTGCAGAACAACATTCGCCCGCATTCGCCCCCGCCCCCCGCAACGCGCTCCGCCCCCCGCACCTCGGTCTGATATCTTGCACGCATTCGCCCTCCCATTCACCCCGAGCTCTTGCGTAACAACATTTCGCCCGGATTCGCCCTCGCCTCTTTCGAACATCATTCACCCTCAACTCTTGCACGCCTTTCGCTTCCCCCGCATTCGCCCTCAGCGTTCGCCCTCGCCTCTTGCAGAACAACATTCGCCCCCGCCGTTCACTCCGCCCCGTGCGAACAACATTCGCCCCCGCCGTTCACCCCCGCCCCCTGGTGCAACAACATTCGCCCCTCGCCTCTTGCAAAATGGTAAAGTTCTTACCGTTGTGCCCTTCCCTCCTATAGTAGGGTGGACTCTTTGGGTTTTTTTTGGTCAATTCTATTGGATTGTGTTGTGGGCCGTATGGTTCTCTCTAGATGTCAAGAATCAAGATTCAATACCCTCTATTATCTTCATCACCCAATACAAGATTTAAAATTTTCCCAAATAAACGCTTATTAAATTGGCAGCCATTATTTCTCCTCGCTTTAAAAACCCTACATTTAAATGAAAACAAGCATTGCATTTCAACTACAAAAATCTATTAGTGTTCAAATGTACATGTGTGCATCACTTGTGTAGGGTATTCCTTTTCCACTTTCACATTGTCCAAGAATGTGTGCAGTATAGTTCATATTTTTTGTGATTTAGATTGTCTTGAAAAAGGAAAGGTAAATTATTTCCCATGGAAAAAGAAGGTTTTCCCTTTTTATAGGTTGTTTGGACTTACGTGGAAAAATTTATGGTATGCCTTTCATATTATGAAGTTTAAATTTGAATTAACAGATTATTCTACATGAAAATATAATTACCTATGTGATGTCCTTCATCACTAATTAAAATTATAGGCTTTCAATTTCCTAGACTCTAACTCATCTGATGCTAAATTCTAGGTTCTCATTGGTGGATCACTCTTCCATTGATTTCCTTTCCCTCTCGATCTTGTCATACTTTAAAAGTCATCAATGATACATATATTATTTCAGGTATCCCAAAAGGCTTTATAGTAGAACATATTGTGATTTTTTTTTGACACTTGAGGATTCTTTTTAGAACTGCAACGCAGTCTATGCTATCGAGTTATATATCAAGCAACTTGTCCTTAATAACCACACTATGAGGTAGGTTCAACCAGTTTGAACTTGTTGGGACATAGCATATGAAGTTGTGTGATGAGTCCATATCACAGGTCTATTATGGTGAAAAAAGTGAAGACATGTAATGATAGTTATTATGTTAACATTACTAGAAACATTTTCGAAATTATCCATGCTATCAAGATGTCAAAATTCCATGCATTAGGTGTCAATACTCGTAGCTAATAGATAATAATAATAATATAAAAAAATCACAACTTTATTCTTGAAATATGATTGTTACACATTGGTAACCTAGTTCATGAGTTACTATCACCCAAAGATTGCAAAACAAACTTAAAATATAAATTAAACCAACATGAGAATCCAACTAAGGGTTTCTCGACAAAATCATGCCATAACCCGGCATTTTGAAACCCAAATTTGAATCCATCATAAGTAATACAATGCAAACTCAGATGGATTTTCAATGCATGTTTGCATGCTACACTTATTCTCTGTCTAGATATCATTTTTTAAATGGAACCATTAGTCAAGCCCACAGTCCTTTTTATGTGAAAAATTTCACCTCTATTTGAGCTCTTTTTTTCTCCACCACCTCCATACAAACCGTTGTTACACCCGCCCCACCTGGGGTCTAGATTCTCGCCAAGGCCGGGTCTTGGGGCTTAGGATGTTTCACGCCTCACGTCCCCTCACCGCCCCTTTTAGTTTATGGTTTCGTGTTAAAATTTGATGTGCCACTTAGCATATTTGAGAATCCAAGTGGATTCTCGATTCGTATGGTGACATGGTTGATCTTGATATATTCGTGCGTGTTGGATGCAGAGACTAGTGGGGCATTAACTTGAGCATTTATGCTCATTTATCGATATGATGATATCATTTGATATTCATATGTTATGTTTTATGTTTTATGTTTCAGACATAACTTATTTGCGTTTAAGTTTTATGTTTCGTACTTGAGTTGTAAACTTAGCTTAAACTCTATTTTGAATCTTGATATAATATGTCATATGATATCTTAAACTTTATTTTCATTGTACATTGTTAGTAGTTACATTAATGATTATATAGTTACAAACTTACAAACTTACATGCATGATTGTATGATGTATGTTTTAACTTTTAACTTTTTAAATTTGTTTCAATTATATGATTCATCATTCATCGATTTGTAATTTTATCATTTATGATTTATCTTTCATGATGCAAGTGTATGATGACCGTATATACATTCCTTGCAAAAATATAGTTACATTTTAAATATTAAATTTTATAATTTTTATGACCCCGACGTCCCCCCACGTTTCCCTGAAAATTGGTAGGGAGCTTTTGCATAGGCCGCTCCCGCGCTCCCCTCGTCCCCTCGCTCCCACCTCCGGGGGACTTGGTGGAACATTGCCATAAACATATGAAAACATATATCATGATCTTGGAATTCCATTACATATGTATGTGCCAATGTTCCATAATCTTGCCCCATCATCAATTTAAGAAATTTCCATCGCTATCAAATTATGGAGGGGGGGAACTTTTTGCCGCAACATTTGGCTCAAAATCGTGGGACCATCTTCGTATGAGGTGAATGAGAACTATAGATATTTGAAGAAGTAGATTAGTGCCTTTTTCCTCTAGCCATGGAGTCATATACAGTCATCCATCACAAAAATTTGTCTTTGTTCATTCTCACCTTGAAAGTTGCAAAAAATCATGCCCTAATTGAAACGACACTAAATTTGAAAGATATAATAAAAATGCAAGCTAGAAGTGCCCTATTAATACAAAGGGAAAACCTTCCTACCTACCCTAACTGAGATAAATTTTGATTGAATAGGAGACATGATATTTCCTATGGAGTTGATCCAACAACTTGTTAAATGTATGGGACTAAATCATGCATTTGATTTCCAGGGAAACATGCGCATGAAGAGAAAAAAGTGCGTAATTAATGGAAAATCCATACATGCCACTTATAAAAACTACACCGAAAGGTCAAAAAATACTTAAGGCCTTAACTTAATTTGAATCCAAAAAATGAAAAAACAAAGGATTAGTGAAAACACGAGAGTGGTGTGGGTGAACAACATAAATAAAAAGTGAAGATACCTTTCCCCCAAGATGCCTTTGTCACCGTTGTATGAAAACATGTTTTTCTTTCCCTTTATACATGCAAGTGAATGCATTATAGGTATGGTGTTTTCCTGCAATAGGAGAAGCCTACTTAAATATATCATTTGTGGATTGAATGTTTGGGTGCCTTAATGTGCAATGACATGTTTCAGGATCGAATTCAATGCAAGGCATATTTGAAACTCTAACTCGTCTTCCGTGTCTTATTAGAAATTATTTCAGTTTTCATTTTTTTTGTTTTCAAGTTAGATATTGTTTTCAAGTTTTTACATTTATAATTTTATTGCAATGTGTGACATCGATCGTAGCAAGTGCGGAAACAACCCCGAGACAGGATGATCGCTGAAAGAGGCCGCGGAAGAACATGTAAAGTGCCGACATTGCTCTATCTTTAGGTATTTTAGTTATTTACATAATTGAAATAATATTAATTTTGTTCAAATATGCGTACACCTAGCCATGGTACGCCCGATGATTCCCTCTTTGAGGAAGAGCTTTTTTTCATCCCTATCTCCAGTGTTGTTGTTGCAAAAAAAAGGCACGAGATGCAAGGTCGGAATTTAATGCTTTGATAGATGCGCCTCAAACACCCGAAACGTAAGAGAGGATACAACATCTTATGAGGCGACTAAATAGATATCGTGTAATAATAAAAAAGTCAAAAGGATATTTTTTTTGTTCTCGCATGAGATGAATTGTGATAGTTTGATTTTTAATTTTTACATTGACTAAACTAACAAAAAGTTCTTTTGTATGTAGCGTCTTCCGGCATTTGTTGAACCCGTGTTGGTGGTAGTGGGACACAAGGGCAAGATATTGCCCAACAACCCTCTCGTACACCTTCTACTCCTTTAGGTGCTAGCCAAGAAACACACCCCCGCCCAAGTCGACACCCGCCTAAAATCGTCGAACGTGTTGGCAATGATGAGGCCGATATGGCCGCCTACATTATTGCGTTCTCGGAGCTACACGTGTCGCCTCCACAGGGACCATTAATGGCACTAGTGTTGGTGAACGATGAGGGTGTCCCTATAAAGCATGTACAACTCCCGGGTAAATTTTTAATATTTTAACTATTTCATGTACTTTATCTAAAACATATTTATCATGATTTTTATTTTTTAAATTAATGATAATATCTTCTTTTTTCTTTTGGTTTTTATTCGTGTAGGAAACAATGAGTTCTACAGATTCTAGAGAGCCATGCGTTGGTAATTTTTGGCCCAACCATACGCACAGGTGGAATTCCCGTAATTCCAACCCGAAAAAAGAACTTTTAGATTATCTAGAAGCCCTTTTTGGGGGCTCGGCACATTTGGATGTAGTGCTATGGCTCGTGTAGGCGAAAATATTTGAAATATACTGTGGACACCTATAGGACGCAATTGCAATTTAACCCTAGATATGAGTGTCCTCTCACAGCTTCGGAGAGTGAGTGGAGATCACTCATCCATGACTCGAAAAGAGAAAAGGGCAAAGAAAGAAGGAAAAAATGCCAACCGGACCCGCAAGGTAAATTACAACTTTAATTCAATAGCTTTAATTTTCTTTATGTCTAAAAATAAAAGTGTGCTACGTCATATCCGACTTCAATATTTTGATGCTAGGTTGCCCGACACCTCAAAGGCAACCAAAGCTAGGATAGAGAAAAAGGGCCATCACAAGCTCTCTGGCAGGGTGGCTACTTGAAATTAGCCGCAAGAATTGTAATTAAGTAGCTAAACATCTTATAATTAATTGTATCGCCTTCCAACGTTTTTGTAATCCTATCGTATATGATTAAAAAATACACAATCATATATAATGTAGGGTGATGACTTTGGAACAATAACTACAGAGGAAGATAAAAATATTGCTTTCCGTTTTGGCTATCAAGTCGTAGTTGAACGTCGCGAAGCTTGGGGCGAGTCCCAAGATCTACAATGCTCCCGATAAGGTAAAACATTAAACTTTCAATATTTTTTGTTTTCGTCCATAAATTTAATGTCTAACAACTTTGTTTAAATTAGGGGAGAAACACTACCGACGAGGTAAATAACCCAGCTTTTAGAGCCGTATGTAGATGATCCTCTCGTGCAACCCGATCATTGTAGTGGGGACCAGCCGACAATGTCGCTATCGAGGGAGGGTCGTGACTGTAATTAATTTCCACTTATAATTTTTTTCTAATTATACCTTGATGGTTGTCCTTATAACATGTTTTTTGTTTAAATGACGAGAATGTTTCCCTTGAGGATCTTACCACCCGCAGAGGAAGACAGGCAACAGATCCCAACTGGCGACAACCGGTGCACCCGGGTAAATAATCTCATTGCAATTTTTTTTATTAATATTACCGAACTAGTTCAATGATATTTAAAAACCGATAATTAAAATTTAATATTATCTCGTTTTTGGAGGCGATGCCCCGTCACCGGATGAGACCAGACATCGTGACAATGCAACTAGGTCACGACGACAACTGGTGCAATGTGTAAATAATCTCATTGCAATTTTTTTTATTAATATTACCGAACTAGTTCAATGATATTTAAAAATCCGACAATTAAAATTTAATATTATTTGTTTTTGTAGGCGATGCCCCGTCACCGGATGAGCCCGTACATCGTGAATACGCAACTAGGTCAGCAGTGCGGGTTGAAAGGCACGAAATCGTAGAGCAGAGCACGATGATATTGATGATGTAATTAGGAGCTTTAAAAATAGGAAGAAGAAAAAGAAAATTTGACAATGTAAAATATTGTATTATTATAAGACAAACGTTACCATACTTGGAACATTTTTTTGTGTTATATAAAAAAACTCATTTATCATACTATTTTTATGTCAAGCATTAATTGCAATGTTTCCTTGCGTACTTTTTTGTTGAATTGTTTTTTACTAGTTATTGAATATTTTTTTTTATGCTTATGAAAGTAAAAAATGAAATATAGATTGGGTATTGGGGAATTGAGAGTGATGTGAGGGGGGGGGGAGGGGCCATAAGAGCTTCCACCTTCACGTGGTTGGCCCCCGTTTAGTAGAGAATAATTTATTGAGCGATTTAATCTTGGAGCAAACCTCCTTGATCCACGTAGCAACAAAAAAAGTCACCGTTGACTTAGTTGCTACTCTTTCGTATCGTGGGAGGCTTTGTTCCAAGTTCATGCGACTCCAATAAATTGTTCTTGAAACGAAGAGGAGCTTATTCAGGGTATGTTTTGACATTTTCAACATATGTTCTAACATTATCATAAGAATGCATCTTAGAGTAAAAAAATACTACATCAATTACTTGTATTTATTGTATAGATAATGATGGATTTTGATTGACTTGGCAAGCAGGCAGTACAAATCCTCTCGCATCATGAGCAATACAACTTGTCAACCAGGGGTCATGTCCAGGATATTTTTGCTTGTGCGCTTGACCGTGTTCGTAATGTCACATTTTGTAAGTTCCTTTACGCTTCATAATTCAATATTAAGCTTGTTCACGATTATTATCTAGGTTTTTTTGTATGTGTTTTTTCATCTATTTGATTGTAAGCAACTATGCATGTTTCCCCGTTGTTCACTATGATTTCTCCCATTACCACTCCCGTGATGAATCCGACTTTATTGTTACATAGGTTACTTTATTGTTACTATGATTTCTCCATTTACGATTTCATAGGTTACATCATGTAAAGTTGTCAATCTCAAAGTTGGTGATGAGCTTTAGTTCTCCAGCATTTGGGGCTTTTCTCGATATTTTCTCCCTCATGTCATTCCCGCATCACCTCGTTGTTTGAGCATGCCAATTTTCTACCACTTGTACCAATTGGCACATGTCAATCTCTCGAGTGGTGCCACATTTCACCTATTTTCAGAGGAGAGTTTAGGTTTCTCTAACATAGCTTCGTAAATCCGATTGAGTGCCCTCGCTTGAATATTGTCACATAATACTTATGGTTTGGATTGATGAGCATGTTCTGAATGGTTGGTTGATTCATAAGAACCACCCATAAATCTCCCTTCCTTCAACACACGTAAAAATAAAATTTTCTTTGACAGGAGACAAGTAGTTTCAATACTTTGAAAACAAACTTCTATTCCCTTCAATAACTCAAAAAAAAACTATTACACTACTTCCTCACCGAGAGGGATTACAAAATTATGACTGCTACAAAACGTAGTGCATAAAACCAACTCACCGTCACGTTCACAAACAAACATACTCGTCTCTAAGACACTCTCTGTGTTTTTTCCCTTTCGCACGCTCGTGCATACACACTTAAAAAGTTACACTCGCTTTTTCACTTTTTTACACACTCGCTATGTAATAAAAAAATTTACGCATCGTCTATAAAAAAAACTACCAAGCTTTTTCGACCTTTTTATTTTTATATGTTTTAACATATAAAACATATTATAATAAACCCTCTTTTAAAAAAAATAAAATTAAAACTAAATTCTATGGCCCACCTTTCATTTTCGCATATGATATATATATAACATATGTATATATTAAACTATCAAAACATTAAAGAACCCTTTCCGTCGGACTTCAAAAGTCTAAATAGATTGAATTTCAAACCAAATTCGCGTTCCAAAATGGGATGCCGACGTCTGCCTAATTTTAACTCGAATTCTCAATCCAATGTGCCCTATAAAAAAATCGGGTCCGGTTTTTCGTGTTTTTCGCATTCCCTTCAATTTCATGCGATCCAATATTAAATGCTCCATGTGTCCTCCTTTTGAATTTACAAAATTGTTGGGTAAATCTCGTTTGTTTAATTTCTCGGTTGGTGAATTGCAGTTATCGTCGGGCCGTTGTGTTTAAATACGATCCCGTACGTAAATATGGTCGTACGTCTACAAAAAAAACTTGCAGTGAATTTTAAATGCTCGAATTAAATTTCTGGATGGCATGCAAGCAACCTCCAAAAAAAATGTTGTCGTTGCATCCATCCTTCGTCACGCACAGTAACTTGAAGTTAAAATTCAACAAAGACAGTGGTTTAATAAGTGAGGGTGTAAAGGTAACTTTTTGTCGATGGTACTGGATTAAGATCATCTATTCATTTTTTGTAGGGTCTTATGGTGTTTGGTTTTTTAGTTTTGGGTTGGGTTTATTGAGTCTAAGATAGTTTTTGAGTGAAAAAAATTGCTACGTGTATTAAAAATTTTTGGTTCTTTTGTCAAAATTTATGAGCTTGTTAGGAAATACAAAACTCGACAATGGTTGTATCTTAAATTTGTGGAAAATAATTTGAAAATGAAACCTTTTTGTTTAGGTTGTTGCAGTAGGTGCAAACCCCATTCAAATTACTAGGGGCATTGACAAGACAATAAAGGCCCTTGTTTCGGAACTCAAAAATTTTTGTCAAAGGAGGTAAACGCTTGCCTTTTGAGTAGGTCGGTTTTTCCTTTTTGCTGATGGTTTGGTGTATCTAATTGAATTAGTTGCCTAAGGTATTTTTGGTTGCAAACTCCTTTTCATTTTTTCATACAAGTATTGGCCTTGTGGAATACATTTGATTGTGTGGTCTTGTTAGATCTACAACATTTGTAGTTGTTTAGTCTTATGGCCGAGGTGCACTTTTATTATGGAAATAGTTGATGCAATATTGTCATTTAATCCTTTACGTAGTGGTAGCATGTTGAGAAAGTTTTTTTTGTGAAACATTTGGTATTCAAAATGACACTTGATCCTATACAGACATCATGCACTTGACTTCAAAATTTATATTCAAAGTGTGCCGTACAATTCTTGCAAAATTTCAAATATTTAGGTTGTTTTAAACCATTATCTTTTTTCATGTATTGGATGCTCGAAAATGTGAAAAAGACTTTGGTATGAAACCAACTCGGTGAATAATTTCCAAAGACAACAACCACTTCCAAGACATGATTTAGAAGTAGAACAAATGTGCTTATGAAGCATAGAAAGATATCCTTGATGCATTGTCATTGTTTGGCTAGGGTTATTTTTGGAGAAAAATAACTTTTTATTCCTAGAATAGTGATCTTCAATACAAGTAAATGCCGCAGAAGAGAGATCATCGTGTGACGCAACAAAACTGAAATTGGACCCCCAACGAGAGCCGGTGTGTCTACAATCGCCGTGTCGCATTTTCCCTTGGTGTACCCCCGTTCTTTTCCTCCACTCGAGTCTTAATTGACTTCTCTTTCTCGTTTTATTTATCAAATTCGAGAATTTGATAAATAACACATCCACAATGGTTGGACTTTAATTTATATTCCCGACTTTATATTATCTCCAATCCTTATAACCAATGTTTAACTTTCAACACTTTGTATTTATACTCCACGTTTCTTTTTAAATAAATAACTTGTAGTGAACTTTCGGCTCTATATTTCACCACCCATACCTTACAACAATCACCCTCCAGACTTATGCTAATTATCCGCCAATCGTTTAATAAAACAATTTCATTATACTCCGACCCCACCTATATATATCAATAACCAATCAAACACTCGTATCGTACCCCGGCTATCCTCCGCACACCTTAGTTAACCTCCGGCAAGTTCAACGTGCGACCACCGTCCGATGGCCCTTCTCCAAATCAACGACTCTTGGAAATTTCGCTCGGCTTCCAACGTCGGGATTTAACGTGCGATGGCGTGGGTTAAACGGTTGTTTTCTCGGGGTCACTTCGCCACGTGTCGCATTCCTTATGGAATCGCTCGCAAATAGGAAATACCACCTACTCTACAAAAGCGGTGCGATATGGGCAACCCTCTTTTGTGATTCCGCTCGTGGTTTTTGGTAGAGGGCTTGACCATGGGTGCATGTCCGGGTTCCGCTATCCTTTTGTTTGTTAACTCATGTCCAATCCTCGGGTCAGGTTCCGAAAGCACAACAATTTTGTCTCTTTATTAAGCGGGATTTTAATATGTGTATTATCAAAGAAAACCAACACAAAATTTATAAGAAAATTGTTCAAAAGTCGAGCCCGCCCGACTTCAAACGGCGATAAACCATAATTCAAACCAAATTCGTGTTCCAAAATAGCCTACTGACGTCGTCCAATTTTGTGACGCGAATTTCTTATCAAATTCGCCCTAATATTTTACGGGTCCGGATTTCACCGCGCGAGCGGCCCAAACAAAGATCCGCTCCAATCAATTTTTGCCACGTGTCCTCAATAAAAACTTGCCCTCGCTCCCCGCCGCGGGTGCATTCGATGGCGTTTAAGGTGATGGGACATGGATATGGCGATTTCATATCATTCGCATTAACATTTAACGCCGTTCAATTAAGTTTTCACATCAAATCTACATTAATTAATTTTTAACACTGTTCAAGATCGGACCTCCACTCCTCCGAGCGATTCCGCACGCTCCAATTTGATCCGGCCTTCGGCTCTCATTATTAATGATCGGAGATTCATTATGACGGCGTCCCTTTGATTGCATTGCGTACTGGGGTCGACATAAAAAATGGCGCTTAGCCATGGTTTTTCAGACAAGCCGGTTGCTGGATTACACTGTCTGGTAACTGTGACTATAAAGAGAAGTGGCCAGAGGAACTTCTGCCTAGACTTTGCCGCATATTTCCATTTCTCTCGGTTCTTGTCTATGTTCTGTCTTCCCTCTCGTTAATTGAATTTTGCTTCTTCGTCTCTCGTGCCCACTGCGCCCGAGAGATTGCACCCATGCCTCGCGTGCGTCATAGGATGCGTTGCCGGCAGGGGAGCACTAGGAGGTCAATCCCGCGCTCCCTCCAAGACTAACAGAGATGGATTTTGCTTCACTCCAGCTGATTATTACTTAGGTCGATATCCAAATACTAGAGTGGGCGGGGTCGGGCTTGTAGTATACCCCCCCCCCCCCACCAGGAGGGATTCCCTCAAGCCTCGGCTTCCCCACCGCTAGTTCACCTTCTCCCCCGACGCGCACTGCGCAATTTTCCTTTGATTGCACTCTCAACCGCCCGCGAATCACAGCTGTAGTCACTGTGGTCTTCCGCGAGGAGGCCCAAACGGAGGAAGAATGCACCCGTCCGGCGGGTCTGAGCTCGGAAAAAGCCGGCCAGCATTCGGGCCTTCAAGAGGGGAGCCGTGGCATGCATGTGGAGGTAGCACCTAGCGATCCTGGACCTTCCGAAGGATGGTGCCGAATCGTGGAGGAACCAGCGGAGGATTAGTTTGGTTAATTTGTTTTTCTTTCTTAGCAGGCCCAGTTAATTGGGCTGCTTTTACTTTATTTTACTGTGCTGGACCTTTAAGTAATATTTTTGAATTCTGTAAATTAAACGTTCAAGACTGGTTTCCCCGTATGAGGGCAGTCTTCTTAATTTTTTGATTTTTTTATGACAAATTTGCCATGAGTATGGCCAGGCAATGTTTTTGACTTCGGTGTAATTTTATTCGCAATGTTAATAGATTAACTTTACTTAGAATTCTCACATGATTAGCGTTTTTCTTGATCCGTTCAAGGATTTTGGGTACTTTAATTTGTATTTGGAACAATGGACGTCGGTACTCTATCTGTTTCTTTACTTTTCTACATACTACTATTTCACTTTCTTATAGATGCCTCGGGCATATTTGAATGCTTTCTCAGATTGTCGATAATCTCCATGTGGACCGTTACTGGATTTTATATCATGTCCCTGTATGGGGTATTTTTCTATCATTGTCTGGGGTGGTACTTCCACTTTTCTTGATGGATATTTGGGTTCCAATCTTCAGATGTGAAAATGTAATGACTTCATGGATTGTTTTACTTCATATAATATATTCAAAACAACGGTTTTTCTCTTATGAAAAAAAAATGATTAATGTTTATCACTCTGCCTTCAAAACTAGCGATGCTGGTCTATGTTGCTAGTTTATTGATATGGTCCGATGGTCTTTTTATATTTTGGACATATCACACTCCTCACATGATTAGCGTTTTTCTCTGTTCAAGGATTTTGGGTACTTTAATTTGTATTTGGAACAATGGACGTCGGTACTCTATCTGTTGCTTTACTATTCTACATACTGCTATTTCACTTTCTTATAGATGCTTCGGGCATATTTGGATGCTTTCTCAGATTGTCGATAATCTCCATGTGGACCGTTACTGGGTTTTATATCAAGTCCCTGTATGTGACATGGGGTATTTTTCTATCACTGTCTGGGGTGGGACTTCCACTTTTCTCGATGGATATTTGGGTTCCAATCTTCAGATGTGAAAATGTAATGACTTCATGGACTGTTTTACTTCATATAATATATTCAAAACAACGTTTTTTCTCTTGTGAAAAAAAAATGATTAATGTTTATCACTCTGCCTTCAAAACTAGCGATGTCGGTCTATGTTGCTGGTTTATTGATATGGTCTGATGGTCTTTTTATATTTTGGACATATCACACTCCTCACATGATTAGCGTTTTTCTCTGTTCAAGGATTTTGGGTACTCTAATTTGTATTTGGAACAATGGACGTCGATACTCTATCTGTTGCTTTGCTATTCTACATATTGCTATTTCACTTTCTTATAGATGCCTCGGGCATATTTGGATGCTTTCTCAGATTGTCGATAATCTCCATGTGGACCGTTACCGGGTTTTATATCAAGTCCCTGTATGTGACATGGGGTATTTTTCTCTCACTGTCTGGGGTGGGACTTCCACTTTTCTGGATGGATATTTGGGTTCCAATCTTCAGATGTGAAAATGTAATGACTTCATGGACTGTTTTACTTCATATAATATATTCAAAACAACGTTTTTTCTCTTGTGAAAAAAATGATTAATGTTTATCACTCTGCCTTCAAAACTAGCTATGCTGGTCTATGTTGCTGGTTTATTGATATGGTCTGATGGTCTTTTTATATTTTGGACATATCACACTCCTCACATGATTATGATTAGCGTTTTTCTCTGTTGCATGGTTTTGGGTACTTTAATTTGTATTTGGAACAATGGACGTCGGTACTCTATCTGTTGCTTTACTATTCTACATACTGCTATTTCACTTTCATGGACTGTTTTACTTCATATAATGCTATTTCACTTTCATGGACTGTTTTACTTCACTGTTGTAGGGTCTTGGGTACTTTAATTTGTATTTGGAACAATGGACGTCGGTACTCTATCTGTTGCTTTACTATTCTACATACCGCTATTTCACTTTCATGGACTGTTTTACTTCACTGTTGTAGGGTTTTGGGTACTTTAATTTGTATTTGGAACAATGGACGTCGGTACTCTATCTGTTGCTTTACTATTCTACATACTGCTATTTCACTTTCATGGATTGTTTTTCGTTTACTTCATATAATATCTTCACTTTCATGGACTGCTTTACTTCATAATATCTTCACTTTCATGGACCTGCTTTTACTTACAATACTTTCACTTTCATGGACTCGTTTTTACTTCACCGTTGTAGGTTTTGGTACTTTGTATTTGGAACAATGGACGTCGGTACTCTACTTGTTTTACTATTCTACATAATCGCTATTTCACTTTCATGGACTGCTTTACTTCACTGTTGTAGGGTTTTGGGTACTTTAATTTGTATTTGGAACAATGGACGTCGGTACTCTATCTGTTGCTTTACTATTCTACATACTGCTATTTCACTTTCATGGAATGTTTTACTTCATATAATATCTTCAAAACAACGTTTCTCGTCTTTTAAAATTTTAATTTTTTTTTTTTTTAAATTGAACCCTCCGTCGGTCTACCGACGCCTTGTAGACGTCGGAACTGCGACAACCCAGAAACGTCGGAAGAGAGACAGTATGAAAACGTCGAAAGAGCGACGTTCCAAACGTCGGACCACATATCGTCGGAATTACGACATCTTCTAGACGTCGGAAGAGTGACGTCCAAACGTCGGACCACGTTTAGTCGGAATTGCGACAGTTTACAAGCGTCGGAAGAGCGACGCCAAAACGT
Organism: Pinus albicaulis; assembly: GCA_034641835.2. Lineage (NCBI taxonomy): Eukaryota > Viridiplantae > Streptophyta > Pinopsida > Pinales > Pinaceae > Pinus > Pinus albicaulis. The sequence goes on from CM076571.1 coordinate 50,621,804, forward strand.
CGGACCACGTTTAGTCGGAACTGCGACGGTTTATAAGCGTCGGAAGAACGACGTCCAAAACGTCGAACCACATTTCACTGGAAGTGCGACAGTTTACAAACGTCGGAGGCGCGACGGTTTGTGAGACGTCGAAAGAGTGACGCCTGTTCGGAACGACGAAAGAAGTGTCGATAGTGCGACACTTTTTACTTGCGTCGGAACGGCGACGGCATTAAAAACCACGGTTTGTCCGCCCCCGAACTGTCGCTCTTGTGACGAATATGTGTCGGAATAGCGACGAATTGGCCGTCGGAATTTCCGCCAAATTCTCTAGTGACCAAAACACCATATAGGCATCCAACTCAGCAGCTGCATAGGGAACCTCAACAAGTTTGTCAAAAAAAACATCATCGTCTTATGTGACAACACCAAATCACACCACCTCAGCATCGATCCCAACAGTCTGGCTCTTTCCAACAAAGTTCCAGGCCAACTCCCAGTTCATTCAAGAATAGAAGCCAAGCTCCTAAGAGGGGGTGTTGGACTTGTGGAGGTTCTCACTATGAGAGGGATTGCCCTCAAAAGACAGGTAATACCAACTCAACTCAGAAAATAGCTACGGTGGGTGACCTGGGGAAGGCTCATCGCATCCATGCAGCGGTGAACAATCGTCAGGTCGAACACTAGTCCACTGTGTTGGAAACCACAGGTAATATTGATGGTATGATTTTTTGTCATTTTAATAGATCCAGGAGCTACTGATTCTTTTATTTCTTTAAATGCATTATCAAGTATTAAACACAAACCAATTGCACAATATGATTTTAGACATGTAGAAATGGCATGTGGTAAGAAAAGAAATGTAGGAAAGATGGTAAGGGATTGTGAGGTGGACCTGGGTGTATGTAAAACCAAGGTATCCTTGTATTCTATGGTATTAGGAGTCTATGACGTAGTTATAGGAATGGATTGGTTGGAGCAACATGAGGCACTCCTAGATTGCAAAGACAAGGTACTATATTTCACAGATGATAATGGACAAAGAAAATCATTGAGGGGAAAGAACCGAGGGGTGTCCCTAAGGTTCATATCCTCCATGCAAATAATGAAATATAGACGAAACGGGTGTCAAATGTTCACGGTGGTAGCTCTAAATGATAAGGGTGATTCTGAAAACTTTGATAAACATCCAATTCTTGTTGAATTCAAGGATATATTTCATGAAGAATTACCTGGCCTACCCCAAAAAGGGAAATTGATTTCACCATCGACCTTAAACCAGGCACTAAGCCTATTGCAAAGGCACCTTATCGTATGTTAGCTCTAGAACTAAAGGAATTTCAAATAAAATTAAAGGAATTGTTGGAATTGGGGTTCATACGACCCAACATATCTCTGTGGGGAGCTCCCGTGATTTTCATTAAGAAGAAGAATGGGTCTTGGCAACTGTGCATTGACTACCGCCAGTTGAACAAAGTGACAATAAAGAATCAATATCCTTTACCTAGGATAGATGACTTGTTTGATCAATTAAAGGGGGCAACTGTGTTTTCAAAGATAGATTTGAGGTCAGGATATCATCAATTAATAATCAAGGAAGAAAATATCCTGAAGACAGCCTTTAAGACAAGATTTGGGCATTATGAATTTGTAGTTTTACCCTTCAGACTGACAAATGCCCCGGGTGTTTTCATGAGTTTGATGAATGGGATATTCTGGGATTACTTAGACAAGTTTTTACAAGTATTTATCGATGACATTTTGATCTACTCAAAGACCCCAGAAGATCATGACAAACACTTAAGGATAGTTCTTCAATGTCTTAGAGAAAACCAATTGTATGGAAAACTATCAAAGTGTTCCTTTTACCAATCAAAGATTCATTATCTTGGGCACATTATCTCTGGGGAAGGTATTTCCGTAGACCCGAAAAAGATAGAGGCCATCATGGAATGGCCAGCACCAACCAATGTTCATGAGATACGAAGTTTCATGGGCATGGCAGGGTATTATCGTAGATTTGTCGAAGGGTTTTCAAGGGTAGCAAGCCCCATTACCGAGCTCCAAATAAAGAACAAGAAATTCATTTGGACTGAAAAATGTGAAGATGCATTCCAAAGGTTGAAGGTATTATTAACTAAAACACCAATTTTGAAAGTGCCAGATATGGAATAATAATTTTTGGTTTGCACTGATGCCTCCAAGCAAGGGTTGGGTTGTGTATCGATGCGGGAAGGGAGGGTAATAGCATATGCATAAAAAAAAATTAGAACCCACGAAGAGAACTACACAACCCATGATCTAGAAATGACAGCAATTTTTTATGCACTAAATATTTGGAGACCCTACCTTCTAGGAAGGAAGTTTAAGCTTAGAACTGACCATTGTGGGCTACAACACATTTTCACTCAAGACCACTTAAATGCAAGGCAAAGAATATGGTCTGAGATAATCAGTGAATATGATTTTGATATTACTTACATAAAAGGAACAATAAATAGGGTGGTTGATGCTTTAAGTAGGAGGCCTCGAATATTTTCAGTGATTCCCTTAAAGACAAATTTGAGGGAGAATTTGCTTGACTTGCAATTGCAGGACACCTAGTGCAAGAAGGTTAGCAAGAGTTTGAGGGAGGACGAAATAAGGATCCAAAAATATGAAGAATACTCCCTTGATAGTGATGGACTGCTACGATTTCGGGGAAGGATATATGTGCCACCGAATGAAGATATACGCCAGTTGATCTTGAGTGAAGCACATCCTGCAATATACATGGCACACCCTGGTGTTAAGAAGATGCGAGAAGATTTGAAACCACTTTTCTTTTGGAAAGGAATGAAGAAGGACATTGTAAAATTTGTAACAAGATGCTTAAAGTGTTAGCGAGTAAAAGCTGAACACAGACATCCAGCAGGGTTATTGCAACCCCATGAGATACCAGAATCTAAATGAGAATTTATATCAATGGACTTCATTGTGGGACTACCAATGACCTCAAGACGACATGATTCCATATTTGTAGTGGTGGACACATTGACCAAGAGTGCCCATTTTATACCAGTTAAGACTACATATAAGGCACCAGAGATAGCGAGAGTTTTTATTGATGAGATCGTAAGAGTACATGGAGTTCCTAGGAAGATCATATCAGATAGGGGAGCAGTGTTTACCGGAAGGTTTTGGACCAATTTCCAAGAAGCCTTGGGAACCCAATTGAACTTCAGCACTACATACCACCCTAAGACAAATGGTCAAACTGAGAGGACTAATCAAATCCTCGAAGACATGCTACGAATGTATGTGATGGACCAACAAAAAAAATGGGAGGAGTTTTTACTTTTGGTGGAATTTTCTTACAATAACAGTTATCAAAGTTCCATCAAGATGGCACCATTTGAGTTCTTGTATGGAAGACCGTGCAAAACACCTCTTAGTTGGGAATGACTAGAGGACCGAGTATTAATAGGGCCAGAAAAGGTGCAAGAGATGGAAGAAAAAATGACTATGATTAAAGGGAGGCTAAAAGAAGCACAAGATCGACGGAAGAGTTATGTTGACTCTCATCAAATAGACCGAAGTTATGAAGTGGGAGATAGGGTGTTCCTGAGAGTAAGGCCCCAAATGAGCTCTATAAGATTTGGAAAGGGAGCAAAATTGTCTCCACGATTTGTGGGACCTTTTGAAGTTTTAGAAAGAAAAGGGTCGGTAGCATATAGACTTGCATTACCTCCATCCCTAGCACCTATTCATGATGTGTTTCATGTTTCTTTTTTGCGTCATTATATTTCAGATCCATCACATGTTATTGACTTAAGTCACTTGCAGGTTTCGGACAAGGGCAAGGTGATGGTCGAACCAGTTCGCATATTGGACCAGCGAACTTTGCAGCTTAGACGACGATTATTGGACGAAGTTAAGGTCCAATGGGACAATTACAATCCTAGTTCAACCACTTGGGAGGATGCAAAGAGATGCAACATCGTTTTCCTTATCTATTCCAAGGACTTCGAGACGAAGTCCACTATTAAGAGGGGGTGTATGTAGTGCCCTACTCTAGTTGACTGACAGTGATATGAATTTTAACATTATTTAGCCCTAAGACTCGCACTTTATTCTTTGAGGACCTCAGTTTGAGGATCCGAACACATGACTCTATTATTAGTGGATTTGATGGTTATGTATGTCTTTATTGATACTATGATGATTGTAGCGTTAATGGATATGCATGTTCTCTAGTGATATCATGATGATGATAGATATGTTTTCTATTGATGTTACGATGATGATTCCTTTTATGGATATGTTAAATTACCATTGATGTTATGATTATGATAAACATGATGGATGTGTCCCATATGTTAGCTATTTACATTAGTTCTGATTCAAAATAAAAAATGATGTGAATGACTAGGTAATATTGATGTTTCTACTATGATAATGACTAACACTGAGAAACTTTGTTACTAATGATTATTGAGTATGACAGTAAACCACTAGAGGCACTCGCATATGATGAGTTGACAACATCTGGTTTGATAGAAATTAATATTTTGTATTTGAAATTCTAAGTTCAATTTGAAACTTGTTATATATATATATATATATATATATATATATATATATATATATACTCTGATGATATGTCATTGGTTGCAGGAACATGTTAGTTGCTTGGCCGAATGACTCACATATGGGTGATGGGGTTGTACAATTGGATGGAACATCATGGGAGGGGTGGGACAGTGTTCCTGATCTCACCCACTAGCACTCACGCTGTGACTTAGGCTGGAAAGGTCAAAATATCTTTGCCTTGAAGATCACGATGTCGTGGGGGCAGGTTCCAAATTGGGTTCTCTCACGAGGATTTTCTGGGGGGCGCGCATCAAGGTAGATTCCTTGATCCCCGGCACCATTAGTCTCACTATAGCAGACAACATAAGAGATGATAAGGATCTCTGTCATTGCACATATGTTTTCCCCTCATAACCATTGGATACTTGAAGGGCAAGTGGTGTGGCACCCTTGGAATTTCAAGAAGAAATTCTTGAATGGCACGACCGACTTGGCACCCTTGGCATCAAAAATAAATTCTTAGGCATGGCACCCTTGGAACTTCGAATGGAAGTTCTTGAAGGGAATGACCAAACTTGACACCTCGACATCATTAAAGAAACTAATAAATATAATAAATATATGAAAATCCAACTAATTCATATCAAGTGATATATGAGGTTAGAACCAAAGGAATTAAATCAAGAATAAAACTTAGGGTAAGGGAGAAATAGGAAGAGATAAAATATTTTACCATGATAACTCTACCATTTCCATGTTAAAAAAAAAATATTAAGTGGATAATGTACATAAGTAACTTAATTAGGCAAAAGGGAGAAAGAGGGACATAGAGTTGAGTATAAATATTTATTAGCAACTTCATTAAGAGAAGAGGGTGGTGAATTAAAATAAGATTAATAAATAAAATTTGAGAACTTCCATGTGGCAAGAACCAATATAAAAATATCCATCATAAAGGAAAATTGAGGTAGTTTAGGGGACCAAATCTGAGACTTATCAATTAACTTCAGTAATAAACACAAATTAAGGAGTAGAGAAGGGAGAATCAAGAGACAACTAGGAGAAGAAATAGGAAGTCTTGTTGAGTTGAGGAAAATACTATTTTAAATGAATAATTAAGTAAATTATTTTTGGAGAGTCTTGATGAGAGGGTGACACATGGGTGGGTGAATAATCAAATTTTGGGTTAATAAAAAATAATTATTTATGCATGAAATTCCAAGTGTCACCTATGAAGAATTCTATAAAAGAAAGGGAAAGGGAAGGGAAAAGGACTTTTGTTTACCCTATTGTTGGATGGAGGAGATTATGTCATTTTGAGTGGTTACGAGCTATAGTTGAGTTTGGTGAGATAGAGTATTATAGAGAGGGGACTCTTGAGCCAAGAGAGGCTCACCTCTATCAGCTAGCACATTCCTTCGTTGTACAACCCCATTGCAGCTCGAGGGTCCGCGGGGAAAAAGAGTATCCAAGGAGTAGGCTGGGAGGTCAACCGGTGGGTCATTATATTTCGGATTAAGCACGACAATATTCAAGCTTGGAGGTAGACGACAACAAAGGAACTTAAGTAGCGGCAAGTCAAGTTTTGCTTTCGTTTAAGGGTGAACGATACATGTGTTAGTTATATTGTGTTTATTTATGATGATTTCATGATGCCTAGAATTTTTTTTATTTAGGATGATTTCATTGTGCCTAGATCAACAAGTTAAATACGTGTATGTGTTATGAAGTTAAATTTATGGAATTTGATATAAGCGAATCAATTTTTATTGAGTTTCAAACTTGTATGGTTGTGGTTTAAATTCCTAGTTACTGTGTTTTTTTTAAAATAAAATAAAAATTTAAGGCCTAGCGCTCATCTAGTAAAATATAGGGTTGGTCTCTACAATGTGTGTGTCTGTGGCAGCGTGGAAACTACCAGGACCACCAACATATAGGGATGAACATAGCCTGATTTGGATCTAAAGCCCTAGACACACCCTTAAGTATCTTTGCCTACGTCTATGGCTTCCTGGACGCACGCATAAGCCTTTGTGCCAACGTCTGGGAAAGAAAATACCTAGATGTGTGCATGCGTCCGAGAAATATAAAACCCTAGATCAGAGCGAGCCTCACGCCTGTGATTTCGGACCCTTGTGCGTACTCTTTCCATCAGACTTGTGCGAACCAAGACAAAATACATGAATAGAAGATAACTTGAGAAATGTGTTAGAATGAGTTTGAGGTCGCTTCTATTTATAGGCTTTCAGGAGGGTCCACTTGAGGTTGAGGCCAACTTAACCAATTTCACATGTGCTTAGTGCCAACACATTCCATTATACATTAATAAATAAAATAATTCAAAAATTGACTTTTGCTTAATCGAATGGGGTGATCTTTAGGTAATTTTTCGTCCTCTCGAAAAGAGGATTTTAATGCAATCATCATCTTGGTCTTTACATCAATTACATAAAATCATAATTACACATGTCCTTATGAATACTTAACCTAGTTACATTTTTCAACACATTTGAGGGTATCTTATTAATAGGTTTTTTCTATCGTACAATGGTGGAATCGTCCTTACTCTTTCTAATGATTTACTAATCATGGTAGCAATGTCTTCTTAAAAAATTTCACGACATCCCTTGCTTGTTGCTTTTCAATGCAAATGTGTGGTAGGTGATGTTTTGTGACAAGAAACCATCTTAATGCATGTAATGTTTGTAGCACTTATTGAACCTATGACCTTATTAGCACATGGGAAGGTCTCTTAATTTTTTATTTTAGAGTGATAATGTATTCTTCAACACTTGCCTTAATAGCAATGTCCTTGATTCACTTTCAACATTAACATGCTCTACCATCTTCTACATCAATTCATAATATTGTTCCTTGACAACTTTGTGGATTAAACTCCCATCTCTAATCACTTGTCCATAAGTTCACTTGTGGGAACCTTCATTTTCTTTTCTAGTTTTGAAGAGGTCCATGTGAAGTTTTTATGGATTCTTAGAGGATATAGTGCTAAAGGACTCTCTCTTAAGACGTTCAATGCACCTCATCATGAATAGATTACCACTAAGCATGCTCTTCAATTACCTCATAAATATTACAGCTAGCAAAGCCCATTTTACCTCCCAAACCTACACTTTAAGTTATAAGGCCCTAAAAATAACTGCAACCCTAGGGGAACTGAAGAATGCTACTCGATGTCACTTTAGTAATAGCCATTATCACTTTAGGTTGGCTCTCCTCCAAAATAATGGAGGAAACTTTAAGGACTACGATATTCTTTGATATAAATGGGTGAAGGAACGAATCAACGTCAACCCAGTTAGATAATGCAATTAGGATAAGATTCAAAGGTGTTTGATTTAAGGTGAATGAAGGCATAACTAGGTTGTTAAAAACATGCACTAATAACCAAATATCCTTCTTCAATATGCAGAATAAAGAAAGGGCCTTTCAAAGGCATACCTTTTCAAACCATTATAAATAAGCAATAAAGGTGTGTGATTATGACGATATCAACAAACTTTTAAAGAGTAGAAATGGAAGGTGTGTTATCATGAAAATAGAAACAACATTTTAAAGAGTATAAATGATAGGTGCATGATCATGACGATAGAAACAACCTTTTAAAGAGTATAAATTATAGCAATTAGACAATATATTTATTAGTAGCCAACAACAAGAGATGAGGAGTATTTAACCTCAACTTTAACCCTTATGAGAAAAAATTTTCCTTTTACAAAAGGATGATACAACATATTTATAAAGGTAACTTCAAAAACAAAATTCAGCTACGAAGGATAAGAGAACATGATGAGTGTCACACTGAATAAACCCTTAACTTTCCTTGCACCAGCTAGATATTCAACTAAGCCATTTAACTTCTTCAAACTTTTCACACCCTTTTACACCTTCATCATAAAACATTTATAGTGTTATTCCTTGTCTCCAACTCCAACTAAGGTACCTATCTGATAAGCCCCTTCCTCTTGCTTGATAGCAACTTAGAGACACTTTTAAAAGTCATACACATGGACACACCCCCTCATCTGACCATGTCAAACCTAGTGCACTTTTTCGTCGCAAATGTTAATCATTTATGATCTTTCCACCTTTGACTTGTGGCTAATACTCCACTAACTTAAGGTTTATTTGTTAAAATGATTATATTTCTTTAAGTTGAGGCCCATTTTGATTAGGGCCAACCTTATCCATAACCATAGAATGCTTGAGACATAATATCGTGTTTTTTAATCTCAAGTGCTCCTACTAAAGTCTCTTTTATCCCTTCTAACCTTAACAATTGTGATAATGGAATGGAGATTGACTATGTCAATGGTCATTTATGCTCATCCATGTTAGGGTTTTCTCTTCTATGTGCATCAAAATATCCTCGCGACAAGTGACATATGTCAAATTGTTTTACTAGAGGGAATAACTTATCAAGAAGATATAATTATATGTCCCTTCTTTTCTCCCAAGTCAAGCTTTAGAAGAGATCTTATTGTAAAATCTTGTGTCAACGATCATTCTTATCACTAATAATAATAAATAGTATTAATAAATGTTAAACACACACATGGTGTATGGAGAAAGATAAACCCACACAATACACACAATAGAAGGATAAGCTTGTAGCTCCTTATTTTTCCATTATACATGATGTACATTTATAGTACAATGGTGTGACTCTTGGTTTCACATTCCAAGGTCACTTGGACTCCATTGTGACTTTTCGTCTTCCACACCTACCCATGGAGGATTAGCTGTTCAACATTCCCCCCTTAATTCTAAGGGGCATGTGTGAGTACAAGAAGAGAGTTGTAATACAAATATGAAAAGTATACATGGCAACACTTAGACTGAATCAGCTCTCTGAAATGTTGTAAAAAAGAGGTGGTTTAAGGATGACCACCAACACTGGAATGCAACACTTATTGCAGTTCCCGGAACTCTTCCAAAACTGGCAAGAAGATAAGGGCTTCTACTAGAGGAAGTGTCCCTCATAAAAAGGGATACCTTCAACCTAAAAGAAGGTAAGTCTACAACCTGTGATGGTTTAAGGATGACCACCACCACTGGAATGCTTGAAGAATTTCCTGGAACTCAACCAAAACTAGCAAGAAGCTGGAGTCTTCTGCTAGAGGAAGTGTTCTGAAAGATGATGGTTTAAGGCTGTCCACCAACCAAAGGCATGTTCATGGGCATCCGTGTCTCTGGCTACAACTCTGAATCTGGAATGACGAATCATGGCTCAGGCTCGCTTGAACTGCTGTGTCTCTGGCTACAACTTTGAATATGGAATGAGAGATTGTGGCTCAGGCTAGCTTGATCTGACTTCGAAGCTTGTAGATGACCACCATTCCCCCCCCCCTGTCAGGTACAAGGTGAGATGATGGCGAAAACTCAACTGCAATTTTTCTCAATATTCGTGAACAAGTTCTATGATATGTCTTAAACATCTTCTTGGCTGCTGATGCCCATTGCCAAGAAGCGATCCATCCAAGATTAATCTTGGTTCTTGTAGGAGGTTTGTTTCTGAAGCATTTGTGTGAAGAATGGGTGTGCCGACCACAGTGCTTGCATGGGTGAATATCAAAACAGTGATATTTCATATGTCCAACTCGATCAAAGTGTTGGCATTTTACAATATGTTGTTGTTGTTGTGGAAGCGGAGCAGGATCTAGAACAACTGCAGGTGAACTGTCATACAAAAATCCGGCACTCTGAAATTTGATGGGCTTGGAGTAGTCCGAAATATGAAAGGACACACCCTTTTCATATCCAAGACCGGTTTTGTGCTTGTTGTGGACAAGCTCTTCCCAAGGTCTGATGATGGGCTTGGGAAGTGCAGGCTGAGCTGCTACATCTACATGTAAATATGCTCTTGTACAAGGAACTGAATGTGAATCAAATGCAACTTTATATTTTTTCTTCTGATGAGAGTCCTTCTCAATTTTTTGAGTAGAAATAGGTTTAGAATGGTGACTCTTTTGCTGAAGTTCATCTTGCTGAAGCTGAGATTCCGACTGCAAAAACTCAATATTTTCTTGTGCATCTTGCAAACAACTTTGAATATTACAAAGAAAATTCTTGCTCATTTTTACCATATCATGAACATTGGAATGAATGAGGTTATTCAACATGTCTAATGCCTCATTGATTTTAGCCATTTTTCTCAACAAATTAGGCTCAAGAAATAGAGGGTGTCGGCTTCAACCGATAATGCACCCGTTTACAATGTATTTCAACTTATTTTCACAAAATACAAATGACTTCAAGGAACTTCCAATTATGGAATTCTCAAAGAACAAACTCTGCTCCTCAAATTATGGAGGACCTCAAGGTATAGACTTGACTGTCTAACTGGCAAGCAACAATGTTGTGTAACCAGCTCCAAAAATAGAAGAAAAAAGATATCAGCGCCTTAGAAATAAGCCACTTTGAGGGGGAAACCTCCAATACATTACATAAATGAACAATTCTTGGATGATACAATTTACAAAACCTCCTTTCTATATATAGGAGTCCATGGGGCCATAATGTAATCCTAGTGGGCCACAATGTAATCCTAGCCGACCTAACAATAATAATTTAAGGGCATATTTGAGGAGGCTCCTCCCATTTTGGATATGTAGTTGTACTGTTATTATGGGGGATTTTGTTTATTTCGCCCCTTTACTTATACTCGGCTTGTATTTATATCATCTTTTTAGTTTCTACAGGAGCTAGTAAGTTATGCACCGAACTTGCTATGTTTTGATACATATTGATGATTATGGATTCAGGACTGTATGCCTACAGTTTTTGATGATATGGCAGACTGTTTTTTTTATGGTTTTGGACTGAACAGTAGTTTTTACACTACAGCATATGTAACATGTAGCTGATCAATAATTTGAAAGGTTACGAACTTTTTCTCTGTGAAAAATAATTTAAGGGCATAATAATAAAAAAATGGGGGTTACAAAGGTACAATAATAACAATAAGGGGGTTACACTAACAACAATAAGGGACTACACTACTAATATAGGGACCTAACATGCCCCTCTCCTTCAAAAAAAGTGTTGTCCTCAACTCTTGAGTAGCTCTGGGTTCTTTTGTATAAAATTATCATCCTCCCATGTAGAATCTTCAGTGGGTAAGTTCTTCCACTTGATGAGATACTCTGAAATTGATCGATTCCGTAGTTGTCGATTTCTTGTTTCCGTGACCACTTCCGGTTCCAATATGATTTTTCCTTCCTCATCAAGTTCTGGCAATATTGTTTGAACTGGAATATTTTCACCTATAACCTTCTTTAAGCACGAAACATGGAAAATTGGATGTACTCGCGAAGAAGCAGGAAGCTCCAATTTGTATGCCATAGTACCAATCTTTTGCAACACCTTGTAAGGACCATAGTACTTTGGCGATAATTTATTATCCTTCTTAGCTTGCTTGAGGGACATTTGTTTATATGGTTGTAGCTGTAAAAATACCCACTCTCCTACATCAAAAATTATCTCGCTGCGATGTTGATCTGCCTGTTGTTTCATTCGATTTTGTGCCAAATTCAGGTTATCCTTTAAAAGTTGGAGAACTTCTTGCTGATGCTCGATGTGATCTTCCACTAATTGAACCTTCGAATTTTCCCTTAAAGATGATGTGATCGATGGTGTATGATATCCATAAAGTGCCATAAATGGGGTCATTTTTGCTGCAGTATGGAAGGAAGTGTTATACCACCATTCAGCGAGAGGTAACCACTTGACCCATTGTGTTTGTTTATCAGATACAAAACAACGAAGATATCCTTCCAAACATTTATTTACTATCTCAGCTTGTCCATCAGATTGATGATGATAAGATGAGCTATGAGCTAATTGAGTACCCAAAAAAGAAAATAACTCCGTCCAAAAATTTCCAGTAAAAATGGGATCTCTGTCGCTCACAATAACCCTTGGGCTTCCATGTAGCTTTTGAATTCTGTCCATAAATGTAGTAGCAATTGTACTTGCTTTAAATGGATGAGATAATGCACAAAAGTGTGCATACTTGGTAAGTCTATCAACTACCACCATGATGACACTCTTTCCTTCGGACTTAGGTAAACCTGTGATAAAATCCATTGAAATCTTTTCCCAACGTTGACTTGGAATGGATAAAGGTTGTAGAAGTCCTGGGGTCTTAATTGTTTCCACTTTATTCTGCTGGCAAACCAAACATTCCGCCACAAACTTTCGAATATCAGATTTAAGGCCATCCCAAAAAAATTCTTTCTTCACCCTGTGGTAAGTTTTTAAAAATCCTGAGTGTCCTCCTAAAGGAGAAGTGTGCAATTCCGGAAGAATCTTTTGTTTTAGTTGGGAATTCTTACAAAGATATAAGCGATCTTTGTACCATAAGGAATCATTTTTCCAACTAAATGTATCGGATGTACTAGGATCTTGCTGCAACTTTTGAATGAGTGTCCATACATCTTTGTCCTTCTTCCATTCATCTCTTGCTTCGGTTATCCAATCTGGTTGGATAATAGAAATGGCACAAAGAAATGTTTCCACCTCTTCATTCTTTCTTGAGAGTGCATCTGCAACAACATTAAGCTTTCCTTTTTTGTAGATTATTTCAAATTCATAACCCAACATCTTTGTGACCCATTTTTGCTGCTCTTCTGAAGATAGTCTTTGTTCAAAAAAGTGTTTAAGACTATCATGATCAGTTTTTACCTTGAAGTGTCTTCCCATTAGGTAAGTTCGCCATTTCTTTAGTGCATGCAGTATTGATAACATTTCCTTCTCATAAATAGGTTTCTGTAAATACTTTCCTTTGATTGGACGACTTTCAAAAGCAATGGGTCTTCCTTCCTGCATTAAAACTGCACCAATTCCATTTCCTAAGGCATCACATTCCACACCAAAGGTTTTTGTGAAGTCTAGCGTAGTAAAGACCGGTGCTAGGAACATTGCCTCTTTAAGATGTTCAAAGGCCTTAGTTGCTTCAGGAGTCCATGAAAATGCATCTTTCTTCAATAATGTTGTTAGAGGTGCTGCTATTCTCCCATAATTCTTAACAAACTTGCGATAATAGCCTGTTAACCCGAGAAATCCTCGCAATTGCTTTATTGTCTTGGGGACTTTCCATTCCTTAATGGCTTTAATTTTGTTAGGGTCGACTTTAACACCCTCGTGAGATATAATATGACCCAGATATTCCACCTCTTGTACTCCAAAGAAACATTTGGATGTTTTTGCATATAATTGTTTCTCCCGCAATAGTTTGAGCACCCTGTCAACATGTTCAACATGATCCTTCCAAGACCTGCTGTAGATTAGTATATCATCAAAAAATACTAGCACAAATTTTCTAAGGAAGGGTTTGAAAATGGAATTCATCAACCCTTGAAATGTAGAAGGTGCATTGGTAAGGCCAAAGGCATGACCAAAAATTCATAACGACCCTCATGAGTTCGAAATGTTGTTTTCGGAATATCTTCAGTCTTCATTCTAATTTGATGATATCCTGAATGAAGATCCAACTTGGTAAAATAAATTGCTCCATGTAATTCATCCAATAATTCATCAATCAAAAGAATGGGAAATTTATCTTTAATGGTGAGCTTATTGAGCTCCCTATAATCCGGACACATTCGCCATGATCCATCCTTCTTGTGTACCAATACTACAGGAGCAGAGAAAGAACTTTGACTAGGTTGAATTATACCCACCTCTAACATTTCTGCAGTCATACGTTCAATTTCGCTCTTTTGGAAGTAAGGATATCTATAAGGCCCGATGTTTGGAGGAACACTTCCTGGAATCAAATGAATAGCATGATCATGATCACGAATAGGTGGGAGTCCTTTGGGAGTTTCAAACACCTTGGAATGATTGTCGAAGACTTGTTGGAGATCTGCAGAAATAGATGATTTTGATGTTGGAACTTCTAGTGAGCATAATTGTGCAATTACGCCTCGCTGTTCTTTCTTTAGAAGCTTTGTCATGACATTAGAGCTTATTATCCTTCCTGGCTTCCCCGCAATACCCCGTAATTCGATTTCCTTTCCTTCTGAAAAAAATTTCAAGAAAAGTTCTTGAAAATTAAAAGCTACCGTCCCCAAAGATTGTAACCATTGTACTCCTAGTACAACATCAGCACCTCCCATAGGAATGGCAAGCATTGGACTAGTCAATACATATTCCCCCATGGTTAGCTTGATATTATGGCATTTTCCAGAGCAATTTATAGTTCGTCCATTTGCAACCATCACTTGACATTCTGGTGCTAGGTATAGGAAACAATTTAATTCCTTGGCTACCTTACAATGAATAAAATTATGGGTGCTACCTGAATCAATCAACACTATTACCTTTTTCTTCTTGATTTTTCCTTTTATCTTGAGAGTTTGAGGAGTGGTAATTCCTGCCAGTGCATTACACGATATGGTCGTATTCATTTCTTCCTCTTCTGGGGCTGGTTCCTGGTGTATATCCTCTTCTTGTTCATTTTCTTCTTCCTCTTCACAATCTATGTAAAATAATTTCTTCTCAGCACACTTATGACCTTTAGTGTATTTTCTATCACAACCGTAGCAAAGCCCTTTTGCTCTTTTTTCTTCCAATTGTTGTGGTGTCAACCTTGTAGGTTGTGGAAATCTAGGCGTAGCAACACTTCCTTGTTTATAGAATTGAGTGGTAGGCTTCCTTGTCGCCATAATTTTACATTCAACTTTTCTTGCCAACCTGAATGCCTTCTCCAATGAATCAGGTTCCAAAACACGAACTTCATGTTGGATGTTATCCTTTAAAGTGCCTATGAAGAGATCAATCCCGTGTTCCTCTGGAATATCAGTTACCCTTATATTCAATTTTTGGAAGTCCTCAATGTGCTGCCCCACTAAACCTTTTTGTTTGAGATTTATCAATTGGCTAAAGAAGGTGTTGCTCTTTGTATCCTCATAATGTGCTATCATTTCCTCCGTAAAAATTGACCAAGTGACAATTTTTTTACTGGAGCAAAGCCATCGATACCATACAAATGTATTTTGTTCTAAATGTAAAGTTGCAATGCGTACCTTTTGTGTGTTTTGCACATTATGGAGATCAAATATTGCTCCATCTGTAGTATCCATGTTACAGGATCCTTCCCATCAAACTTCCTCATATCCATTTTTGGAATATGGTGGTTCTTCCCGCCAACATTAGAGTTTATGAAATCACGATTAACATTTATTTTGTTCTCATCATGAGGTTCTTCTACTATCTTTTCACCATTAGGAAACATTTCTTGTATCAAATTTTTCAAATCTTCGATGTTTGATTTTAGATCATCCATCTTAGCTTCCATGCCATACATCTTAGCTTCCACGCCATCCATCTTAGCTTCCATGCCAGCTTCCATGCCATCCATCTTAGCTTCCACGCCATCCATCTTAGCTTCCATGCCTTTCTTCAAACCGTCCATATTCACTTCCACGCCATCTGTCTTAGCTTCCATGCCTTTCTTCAAACTGTCCATCTTCACTTCCATGCCTTTCTTCAAAACTTCCATTTCATTTTTTGTTGCTATTTGCGAGAGTGAAATTTGTTGCACTTGCTCCTGTAATTTTGATAGATCATGTTGCAATTCTTCATCTTCATGAGACATGGTAGAGCTTTCTGAAGGCTTAATGGGTGTTGAATTCTTTTTAGGCGACATTTTAGAATCCAATATTGATACCTATTCTACAATATTCCCTTGGAATCAATTCAACTTGATTCTTCAAACAAGACTTATGCAATTCGGAAAAAAAAATACACACCTTTTACTTGCTTTGAGGAGCTCAATATTGAAATTGAATTATCTCTGTAATTGAAAATATTCAATATCTGAAATTTAGCCCTCTAGTAGCCATCTGAAGCTTCTTTCAAATGCCATAGGTCTGATCTAATTTGGATTCCCCAAGACAAAGGTGTGTCCAATCTCCCACAATGACCTAATTCTGGACTGGTTCAGTAGAGCAAACTTGTATGATTTGCCACGTGTCACTGTTTCGTCCTTTGTCTCTGAAATTGATAGCCAAGAAACTATATTCCGTGTACTTGCGACCAATTTTTACGGCACTCAAATCCACTTCCCAGAGAGAGATTTATTGAAATTTTCCCACGATCACCTCTTTGAGATGAAATTCAGGAGCCTGAAAAAGCACTACCTTCCACAGAACATATCTCCAAAAATGTTGTGAACCAAGCTCTGAAATATTATGACGAATTTCCTCAGAATTTCAGCTTCGAACCATACGAATTTCAGATTCTGAACCTTCGTAGAAAACAATTTATAACGAAAATGCCACGATGACCTGTTTAGGAGCTTGAAAAAAGACCTAATGTCCACAGATGATATCTCCAAAAATATTGCGAACCAAGCTCTGAAATTTTTAGAAAATATTCCTCAGGATTTCAGCTTCGCACCCTAAAAATTTCAGCTTCTGAAACTTCGTAGAAAAAAAGTTATAGCGAAAATGCCACGATGACCTGTTTGGAGCAGCAAAACCCTAGAATCCAAAGCTCTGATACCAAATGTTGTGTAACCAGCTCCAAAAATAGAAGAAAAAAGATATCAATGCCTCAAAAATAAGCCACTTCGAGGGGGCAACCTCCAATACATTACATAAATGAAAATTTCTTGGATGACACAATTTACAAAACCTCCTTTCTATATATAGGAGTCCATGGGGCCATAATGTAATCCTAGTGGGCCACAATGTAATCCTAGCCGACCTAACAATAATAATTTAAGGGCACAATAATAACAAAATGGGGGTTACAAGGGTACAATAATAACAATAAGGGGGTTACACTAACAACAATAAGGGACTATACTAGTAATATAGGGACCTAACAAACAATGACTTACATCAACAATTTCTCAAACACTTTCAAATACTGATTACAACTATGAATGAAGAAGTTATATCCACTCACAATGTGAGTTCAATACAAAATCTCTGCAAAATATTTTGTATAAATGTGTAGCAAAAACACTTGTGCAAGAAGCCTTTAAGGCAGCTGATTTTTTTTCTTCAAAGAGCTGTTTTGCACCAATAACAACTCAACTCAACTCAACAAAAGGAGGAGATATTCACAGGCTTGGATGCTTGACCTTCTTGTACTGCTTTACAATAAATATCAAGAGAAACTCCAAAAAATCAGAAACTTTGTGTGGCCAAACTATGAATGCCACTGTTGTTTTGAAACTGATGACCAATTTGTCTTCACATGTCAAACTCTTTGAGAGAATCACCCTTCTATATATGCCACAAATCATAAAATGTAAAGTGCACTTTTCTCCTCTATGTATACAGTCCATATGCCATTTGCCATTTCTTCATTTTCTGTTGTTCATTTCCTCTCTTCCTCTCTCTCTGTTTGTTTTTTTTTAAATAAGGAAAAAAAATTAGGGAAAACAAAGGTATTAACTAAGGGAGTTGTTTACTGGGGGGAGGATTTATCTGGAGGAGGTAAATCCTGGGGAGGGTGAAACTGGTATTATCTGAAGAAGGTGAAGCTGGGGGAGACGACTACTGAGGGAGGTTTTATCTGTAAAAAATATTTAAAAAAAAAAAAAAATCATTTACAGAGAATAACAAAAAAAAAAAAATGGGAGGGGATTAATTAAAAAAATGAGAGGGAATTAATCTGTAAAAAAATTTAAAAATAAAATATTGGTCGAATTAAAAAGGGAGGGGAATTAATTAAAATGGGGAGGGAAGGGCCAAAGGTGCAGGCCGTATGTGAGGGGAGGGACTGTTGCAGGGGGTGTGTGAGGGCCGTGAGGCCGAGGGAAGCGGGGAGTCGTGGGGATGTGAGGGCAGGGGTAGTGGAGTAGGGGCGGGTAGGGAAGGGTTGGTTGGAGCGTATGTGAGGGTGGAGTGATAAGGGGAAGGGTTGGAGTGGAGTGTGAGTAGAAGGGAGGGGGTAGCGGGATGGGTAATAGCGTAGGGAGGGGCGGCTGGGATGAGTGGATGCAAGGGTTGGGAGCACAATCGTGAGGGGGGTAGGGGGGTGTGGGAAGGGGTGAGGAGATGCGCTGTGAGATGGAGAGGGTCATGCGAGGGGGTGGGGTGAGCTGGTAAGGGGGATGGGATGGTTTGAGTTGGGTGTGTGTGAGAGGGGGCCGAGAGTTGCAGGGCGCTAGTGAGGGCGTGAGGTAGAGGGGTCAAGTGAGTTCTGCGAAGGGGTGGGTAGGGTGAGCGAGAGGTATGCACGTGAGTGCAGAAGTGAGGGCGGTAGTGGGAGCTTGAGAGCCGAGTGGAGGGTTAGGGGTTTAGAGAGGGGTCGAGGGGGCTCTGCGAGGGGCTGGGTAGAGTGCGTAGGGTGTGAGGAGTTGAGAATGAGGGGCGTAGGTTGAGCATAGGGGTCGAGGGAAGCGACCGTGAGTGTTGGTGTCGTGGGAAAGGGGGATCGGAGTAAGGGTCGACAGTTGCTGTGTGGGGATGAGTGGAGGGGGCCGTAAGGGAGAGGGGGTAGGGTACAGGGTGGAGAATGGGAAAGGCCGAGTTGCAAAGTTGCAAGGGCGAGGGTAGGGCCGAGCAGCCAAGAGTTAGAAATTTTTTTATTTTTATTTTTATTTTTTAAATTACAGCAGAGAGAAAATATAGAGGCTTTTGAGAAACTGTAGAATGCAGGAAATTTGCAGGAAGCTGTAGAAAAGAGCAGAATTTTTTTTTTCTCCAAATATACAGTAGAATTTGCAGAATTTGCAAGAAACTTTCAGTAAAAACTCAGAAATTTTTAATAAAAAACCCAGAACTTTTCTTCAGAAACCCACTTTAGACAAATTTTTCCAGCAACTCTCCAATGTGCAGAAATTGCACAATGGTGTGCAGAAAATAATTAGGCAATAATTGCAAGAAAAATTGCAAAATTGGAAGGAGTAGTTAGAAAACCTGCGATGCCAAGATGCACAACACTGCTCTTCTTCAATACCAATTTCTAAATGCTGCAAAAGATTGATGAATGCGACAAAAAAGACTGCTGTAGAAAATCTCTGAATGCTGCAAAAATGACCAAAATTTTTGCAGATATGCACATGTCACAAAAACAAATGGCTCACTCAAGGTTGAGCTAGTTATGAACATATCAGCTCGGATACCATGTTAAACACACACATGGTGTAAGGAGAAAGATAAACACACACAATACACACAATAGAAGGATAAGCTTGTAGCTCCTTATTTTTCCATTATACATGATGTACATTTATAGTACAATGGTGTGACTCTTGGTTTCACATTCCAAGGTCACTTGGACTCCATTGTGACTTTTCGTCTTCCACACCTACCCATGGAGGATTAGGTGTTCAACAATAAAGGGTTACTTTGAGTTGTCATGTGATATTTTAGATTATATTTAAATATAAATGGGTTGTTTGCCTCATGTTGGAGATTTTTCTTAAAATATATAATATATATCAACAATACACTATATAAATAGTTAAAATTAATAAAGATACAAAAAAAATCAATAAATTTCAATTTTCAATATTCACATATAAAATAAAAAGCTTATAATTTTCAATACTTGTATATGTGCATTAGCAAAAGGACTTGCATGGAAATGACATTCAATTGGTCTACAATTTTATATATAGTTTTACTTGTTATATTTATTTACATATTTTTGTACTAAATTGCAAACAATTTTTTTTAAATTGTGCACATGTGAATGCACACTTATACCCATAAATTTTGTATATCATTAATACACATAACATTAGCATACATTATTTTTGGAAAAATATAAATTGATTTTGTATGGTGTGAACTAGTTATGCATCTATCCTCAAAGATACCTACATGATTTTTAAAGTTGAATTAGGCAAAGGCCTATAGTCACTAACATATACTTGAATACACAAGTGTTCATGTAACATCTTGTTTCCCCCCAACATGTAATTATAAGTATGACTCAGCATCACTATGAGTCACGAAAAAGATATTTTAACAACTTTTGAACTATGACAGACAAAATGTAAATGATGTAATATATTTTTCTTTGTTAATGAAACTGTGTCGAGAAACTGATTGAATGATGGGGCACTATTATTTCCATGATACCACAAGTGGAATTTGGTGAGGGGGCTAGGGGAATTACTTTTCCAACCAAGTAAATACCCTTTTCCAAAATGCCCATATTACCAAATTTTAAATTTTAAATTCTTACTTCTATGCCCATTTCCCCAAAAAAAAATTGAGAAATAACTCGGTAGTTGGGAAGCCAACCAACCACATTTATGAAAGTATGGGAGAGGTGTGTAGCATAGTTTAAAACACTAGCTAATGGTACAACCAGTAACCACCTCGATTTTCTCATTTGAACCACAAATTCCTCTACCGCAAGCCAAAAAGTCACAATTATTATTGGGAAAGGGAAATAATATGCATGTGGAGGTTGAGGGAATGATTATTCAGTGTGGGTAGTGCACACGAGACAGAGGAAGTGCAAAAACAAAGTTTCCACAAATTATGGAATTTCCCACGAACAAAAAGAATGAAAACCACAAATGGGTTGCCAATACTATTTTTATAGACAAATAAAACACAATAGGGATTCCAAAAATCGTTCCCAAGGGTATTGAATTCAATTTGGGTCCATTTTTGGGTGTTTATGCCTACTAAAAATTGAAGTTGACTATTAAATTTGAGCAGAAAACCTTGAACCAAACCTAGGAAAAGAGGGCTACAAATTCTAATGTCAATTGGGTAAAGAATCATGCACTGAGAGGAGAGGGTGTTGAGGGATTGCACAAAAAGTGAAGGGACTCCCTTGTGCAATTGAAACCAACTAAGAATACATATGAAGAATTCATGGAAGTCTTGGACTCATGGGATAGAGGGATTTCTATCATTTACTTCTTGTGAATGAGAATGGTCTTCATACAAGTCAATTTCCATGAGAAGTTAAGTTTCCTTGATGGTATTTTTACCCACCAAAAGTGGGTGACCCCATAGGAAAATTTTTCTCCTAGATTTTTCTTTAGACAACAACCCATGACAGCCACCAATGTAGCTGGCGTATTGTACCATTTGATCTCTGCTCCCTGAGCCAATTAAATGTCCCCTCGCCCATCTATCAAGATCATATGTTTGAAGGTGGACAATCCAATCCTAAAGGTATGTTTTTCATTGTGAAATTGGGTGTTTAAGCTTATTTTTCCTTGGGAATTTTGAGCATGGATTATTGGGTGGCTTGGAAGAAGGAATGGTTTTGATTTTAGTATTGTTCTCTTACCTTAAATGGGGGGTTAATCCTAAATCCTAGTCTTGTGGATATCCCCTATTAAATTATAGCTTCAGGAAGGGCACTACTTGGGAAGCCTCGCTTTTGGTAGTGCGATCTCATTTTCCCATTTCACGTTTTTTACTCCCATTTGCACATTACAAGCCCTATTCCATCATCTTCCCTCTTTGGATCCACGTGACCATTGGATCCACAAGGCATTGGTACACCCCCTCCCCTTGTACACATGTTTGGGTCATGCATGGAAACATTGCCCCAGAGGTTGATGTAGCTAAAAGAATTTTAAAATCATATCATTTCCACAAGAAAGAAACAAAACAAAAAAATACTATAACATGCAAAAGATGGCCGAGACATTAAAATAGCACGTGGGAAAAATCCAAATATGAGCTCTACCCCTTATCATTATGACCATCACCCTGGTTCCTAGGGCCCCATGAGTGCCCCCACATCAAGGAACCCATGCACGTCCCAACCCCTAGTGGGTGATGAACTAGCCCACCTTATGGGGGCAATAAATATATCATACACAACATACTCTCATCTCCTTGAGCCCCAAGTAGTAATATAAAGAAAAATCAAAAAAAGGAAAAAGGAAAATGAAGAAGGGTGGAAAAACAAAGGTTGGGGTAACTCATGTATCCATGATTTCTCCCTCCTCATCATTACCATCCTTGAACCCATGACATTTGGCTTTGAGACCCTTGTGCCCCCATCCATCTCATCATTATTCACATGACCCCTATCAATTGAAGGATAACTGGGACCTAAGCCCACCAGAGGATCATATTAACACCCTAGGAGATGTATATAAAATATTTCAGTAATAATCACATATGAGTATAATTTTTCGATGCGTTTCGAACCAGACAGTGTGGCTCATCATCAGGACAAGATGAGAAATTAGATCTAGGGTCAGTTTAAATAGATAAAGAGACGCTCCAACTAGCCATTGTAAATAATGGCTAGTTTGACTAGAAGAGTCTTGCATCTCTTTAAAAA
This sequence comes from Pinus albicaulis, assembly GCA_034641835.2. Classification (NCBI taxonomy): domain Eukaryota; kingdom Viridiplantae; phylum Streptophyta; class Pinopsida; order Pinales; family Pinaceae; genus Pinus; species Pinus albicaulis. The sequence goes on from CM076571.1 coordinate 50,644,610, forward strand.
TGTTAGATCAGATTTCATAGTAAGGACTCCATCATGTGTTAGAGCATAATTTCATGCCATGGGCACCCTCAGCAACTTCAACAGTTTGTTATATTATCCATGATAACAACTAGGTTAGTATAGGTTGGTCTTAAGTTAATTAGGTTGAGTCAATTAGGTTTGAATAAGTCTTTGGAATTCAAATTTTCAAAAAAAATCAAATGTGAGGGGTCTTGAAGGTCATTTTTCATGTGATAGAAGTCATGTCAAAGAAAAATCTAACAAAAATATCATGCATGAGTAAATATGGTCATTTTTGTACACTTGGAACTTCCACCAAAATCCGCAGCAGAATCAATGTAAAACAATCAGGGTTTTCTACGGAAGTCCCTGACACTTCCGTAGCGAATTCAACCTCCTAAACACTGCATACACTACGAAACTTGTCTTATCTGCTAATGGTGGGAAAAAGGGTGTGTTTTTTTCATCAAGGTCGAATTAGTTAGTTGTCAGAGCATATCAGCCCATCATTGCTCCATTCTGTTATGTGCCATCATTTTTCATACGCATGCTTGGTCATCATTTCCCTTTCATCATGTATTTTTTCCACCCATTAATCCCACGTCTTCATTCAATTTCAATTTGAAATTTAAACACTTTACCCTCATCCTTGTAAGATGCTTCAAATGTTTTGCCAACAGTTTAGAGGTCTAGGTTCTCACCAGCAGTTTTCATAATCTTAGCTTTAACTGTGTCAAAGAATTTGTTTGTTATCTCAAATTTTTCTGTAGGTGTCAAGGAAGGAACTAATTATCAAGTTTTTGAAGCTATAGCATCACAAAAGAAATCAAATAAAGGTGGAACCGTTGTTATATATGAGCCTATGGATATGAGGATGCTCGAGGAAAACCCCAAATTCTCACATGCATTTGTTGATGTAGGCTGCCTACGATTCTGCCAAAAACTACAAGGATACCATGCTTAGGTTTCGAAGGACTTTGCTGTCAATTTCATTGGTACATGGTCGAAAGTAGGTATGCTAAACTTTGTTGTGTCTCCTGACACAATTTCATAGGCTACTGAAATCCCAAGATTAGGAGAGGCATGGTTTAAGGTGATGAAATTTAAGTTACAGAACTGTGATGAATTTTTGGAGGAGCATAGAGGTATTGGATATGAGTTCAGGCATTCCCAGAACCTACCTCAAGGAAAATTATTCCAAAAATTTACTGGTGATTCAGAATTATTTTACCTGCGAAGGTAGATTCCATATGATCTATCAATATCATTTCAAACTACTGCTACACTTCACAGGTAAACAACCACTGGAATTACCGTATTATATGTTTAGGAGCTTGGGTAAAATGGCAGATAAGGTTCAGGCCAAACCCGAAACCAATGATACCTCAACCTTTCATCATGCTCTTATAAAGTTGCTAGTAATTGAAGAATTAAATAAATTGAACAAAGGTTGGCCTACATTTCTGTTTTTAAGTGGCTATGAAGTTGATGTTGTCACTCCTAGGAAGACACCAAGATCCAAATCTATTACTCTAGGGAAATACAAGCAATCTAAAGCAGAACCTGTAGTTGACCATGACACAAGGATGCAGCCTATGGAACTGGAGGTTGAACCAATGCAGAAGATTGTGGTGCCAGAGAAGACTTCTACAAGCAGTCAAATAAAAACATATACAAGGACATGTTGTAAACTATCTTGTTTTGATAGGTTAGACATTGTAGAAGAAAAATAAAAAATGTTAGGCATAGTTAAAAAGAAATAAAAGAATAAAAATTGCTTTGTTTCAAATAAAATAAAAAGGGAAAAGAGCACGCCACTTAAAAAAAAATTAGAATAAAGTATGTTTTAAAGTATTAATCATATATTTATATGGTTAATCCATTATGTAATAAAGTGACATGATATTGGCACGTGAAATAAAATCTTGCAGATTTGAAGGGCCGAGATCTTATGCACTCAAATCAACGACACACATCCAAACTCGCACCCCCTGGTGCTTCTGAACGATATCCATGAGGGGGTTAGAGTAAATTCGTTTCTCAAAACCACCCGCCACTACGTGTCATTCTCCAGTTGAGACCGCACCCCCCCCCCCCCCTTTTTCAATTCCACATACCATCCCCCCCCCCCCCCGCCCCTCCAAGTAGGCTTCAAACTGCTCTTTGACTATTTCACTTACTCCTGCCATGTGTATCTTTATTACCCATTATCATTTCTTGTTAGTATATCCGTTAACCGTAACGTGTTCGTAATAAATCATCCCATGCCTATTAACGTTCACCATTCACCTTGCTTAAGACTTCACTCTTCACTGTCAACCAAATATTTTCTGCCATTCTATCTGCTCACATTGTTTCCTAATTATTCCAAAACTCCAGTAAAGCACAAAAGCAGAACCCACCACCATTCAACTCGTCCAAAGCTATGAATTGGGTTGAATAATTAAAATTTGTGGAGAATGAAAGGAGTGAATGCACAATCTCTTGGTGTCAATTCTAAAATGATTGGTCAGAAATGTGTTTTTAGTGGTAATTAGATCAAGCATTTCAAAGCCAAATATTGGGCATTAAAAGACGAACGAAAATTAAAAGGTCAACACTAGCAGCAGTAGAATATTCAAGGCACAATATCAGTATTTGGGTTATTTCTAGATCCATAAAAGAAAAGCATCTGGAGTTGACCATTTTTAATGGGGAAGCTCAGCATTCCACTCCAAATGGCTGACATGGCTAAACGGTTCATCAAGAGGCCACCTCACAGAAATGGACAACTAATCATGAAATCAGTTTTATCAAGACCTTAAATCTAGTGTATTAGTTGGCCACCTCAACATGCCAGTTTGATTCGATAGAGATGAAAAACATGGATTGTTAGAAAATCTGTTTAAGCAATTAATGGTCATAGAGTCCTTTTTGGTTATCAACTCTACTAAAACAAAAAATATCCCTATTGTTCCTCAAAGTGATGTAATCCTAGTTCAATTAGGTCTCTAGGTCAAGTATCGAAGTCTAGCCTAGGTGTCAGACCTTTGTAACAGAGATCTCACTCTATAAATGAGAGATATATTGAATTTTAGGGGGTTGGTTGATGAATGTATATGAGAGGACTATTATGTAATTTTGTTTCACCAAGCTAATAGACAGTTGTAGAAATTTTTTTTCAGACCTTAGATTTCTTTTAAGCTTATGTGTATGTGTTTTTCCATTTCTCATATTACCATCAACTTCATATTCTCATGATTACTTGGAATTCATATTATTATGCTCCAATTTCTTTCATGTGTTATGTGTATGTTGTAAAAAGTTATTTGTTAAGCTTAATTGCCTCAGCTTCCATGAAATACATTTGCTTTTGATTGAATTCCCATAGCTGACTCCGTGCCCAATGGTAGCCTTTCATACATCTTCCACCTGCAAAATCACTTAAAATACAAAAAGAGTTAGCAATTTGCAATATAAGTTTCATCTTGAGAATTCATTTGTTTTCTTTGAGAGAGTCCTCTCTAACTAGAAGTGCTAACTTTCAGTCCAAAGTGGTTTGAAATAGTTGCATTAGGTTCACCATTGAACAACCCAATTGGTGCCAACCTATTGATAGCATTTTGGTGCGTTTTACAGGAGTCTGAAAGTTGTATCATCCTGGGTGTTTATTTTTAAAGTAACTGAGCTATTGAAGGTAGCACGAGATCAGACATATTTGAGGTTGTACTTCTACCTTGGCGACTCCATTCTTGAAGAATACAGAAATTCATAGCTTCATGGTGACTCCAATGTTTGAAGATCAATAGCTTGAAGAAGTTACAAGATGAGTTCTACTGCAAGAATAAATCCTAGGTATGCTCCTATGGATCGATCTCACATCTATGGTTTTCAAAATCCTATGCCTTGTGTTGATTGGTCAACCCATCTTCCCATGTTCAAAGATGAAAAGAAAGATGATGTTGGTTTTCATTTGGTTAAATTCCATGTACAAGTATGTAGACTGAGGGTTGAATTTCCTGAGGATTTTCTGATGAAGATGTTTATGGCTACCCTAGAAGACAAATCTAGAGGATGGTATGAAGGGTTGAAATCAGGAAGCTTTTGTTCTCTTAAATATTTCCATAGAATATTTTTTGGATATTATGGGAAGTCTCATGCTTCATCACCATTGTTTCAAGACTGTTGTAATCTTTGGAAGGGTTTCATTCAATATATTAAAAGTATTGATTGTAGAAATTTATATAACTGATATGTTATGCATCTGAGATTCTCCTGATCACACACTATTTGACTTCATGCACAATACATCATCTCTTCTACCATTGATCATTAATTGCGGAAATAAAAACAATCGCATGTGCACATTAAAACCATAAACATTCACACATATGAACACAGTATTTTATGGGAAAGCTTAAACCTGAAAACCCCCAACTATCTGTATATTATATGTCATAGAGATCATGTAACAATCATCATACAAAGCTCCTCACAAGCTCTCAATACAATCTCTAATTGATACACACTAATCAGGTCCGATCTAGCGAAACACATGCTCCAATCTCTGCTACCTGCTAGCCTGCCTCTACTGCGTAATCACTACTGAAGAATGGCTTTGAATGAACTTCATACCGACTGGATTTCACTGCGCAATCCTCATTGGCATCTCCATCAATGTGTGCTACAAACTCATGCACCAGTATAGTCACAACTGATAGTCACACTGCTCTTTCACCTATCTCTCCACTGGTCTCCACTGAAACTGTCCATGCACTAAAGTTAACTGATGTATTATTTAGTTGATTAATGAGTTAATAATTAGTGAATTAATTAATAATTAATTCACACCACTCTCACTAGTGTATCAATCCCCGCTTAGACTAGATACAACTAGCTCAACTATGTTTAACTCGCAACCGAACACAACTCCATTAATCTCTCCTCAATCTCAACTACCTAAACTCTCTCACATGAGTTATAACTGAAGTCTCCATGAAATAGCTCCACTTAACCCTCAGGAATAGCATAATTCCTTCTATGTGCACTTAACTAAAGTGCTCCAAGAGAATAAGATAATGTTTATAGTCCAAATATTATTAAGAGCTAATAATATTTGACATATCTATTTTTAGACTGGCAATCTAAAAATAGATTCCACCCAATATGTCTAAAAATAGAAGTCCATATATTTTTCCAACTTGACCAACCCTCCACAAATAGCATCCTGCAACTCATAGAACATGATCCATATGTCTAAAAATAGACTTTGCGCCAAAAATGGCCTGCGGGCCCACTTAGTGAAGGCGACTTCTTTCCACTAAGCTCATCATCTTGTTGCAATCTCAACACTCCTTCTCAACAAGATAGGGATTATCTGCCACCCCGATCCTGCCTCTGTGGTATTCGAATTTTCTCCTGGTGAGCGCCTTCGTCAAGATATCAGCATCCTGATCCTCCGTGGGAATGTATGAAAGTAACATGATCTTCCGCTGCACACAATCTCTGATATTATGGTACCATATTTCAATGTGTTTAGATCTATCATGAAATACTGGATTAACAGGGAGTTTTATGCAACTCTGATTATCACAATATATCACAGTAGGATCTAAGTGTGAACCGAACAACCCGACCAAGATCTTCCTCATCCATATAGGCTCGCATGCAACAAAATTCGCTGCCATATACTCGGCCTCTGCTGAACTGAGTGCCACGGATCTCTGCTTCCTGCTGTACCAAGAAAATGTTGTCGACCCGATACTGAAAATCCCTCCAGATGTGCTCTTCCTGTCCGTTGGGCTCCCTACCCAATCTGCATTCGTGAAGCCACACAGCTTCACCTCATCCGACTGTCTTTACCAAAGTCCATATCCCGATGTGCCTCTGAGATATCTCAATACATGCTTGCCTGCCTTCCAAAAGAGCTTGGTAGGCTTAACCATAGCTTGTGAAAGCTGGTTAACAACGTAGCATATGTCGGGTCGTGTATTGACCAGATACATGAGCGACCCCACCAACTGTCGGTAAATAGTGGCATCCACTACATCTGCTGATGTAGCATCCTCCTTCCTCCATCCACCAGGAAGAGGAGTATCAATATGCTTGTAGTCATGCATGTTGAACTTCTCCAGTATCTCCCGGGCATACTTGCCTTGAGAAACAAACAATCCATCACTGCACTGCCAAATTTCCAATCCCAGGAAATAATGAAGGAGGCCCAAGTGCTTCATCTCAAACTCTTTTGCAAGATCAACCTTGCATGAGAGTATCAACTGTTCATCACCGGTCAGTATAAAATCATCTACATAAAGTACAATGATCAGCAACTTACCCTCCACCACAATTTGGTATAGGTTCGGATCCTCCTCACTCTTGGGGAATCCAAGTCTGGTAAAGTAATTGTCGATCCGTGTGTACCAAGCACGAGGTGCTTTTTTCAACCCATACAATGCTCTTTTGAGCCTGCACACATGCAACTCGCTGCTGAAGATCTCGAAACCTTCAGGCTGCTCTATGTACACCTCCTCATTAATCACTCCGTTGAGGAATGCAGTCTTCACATCCATCTGATGAATGTGCCACCCCATCTGCACTGAGAGAGCTAGGATCGTCCGTATGGAAGAATACCTTGCGACAGGTGCAAAGGTTTCCTCATAATCGATCCCATCAATCTGTGAGAAGCCTCGAGCAACAAATCTTGCCTTGTACTTCTCCACACTCCCGTCAGTGGCTTGCTTCACTTTGTAGATCCATCTCGAACCTACCACTGATTTCCCTTCTGGCCTTGGGACAATCTCCCATGCACTGTTTCTGACATTCGAATCATACTCTTCCACCATGGCATCTACCCATGCGGAATCCTCCACAGCTTCCTCGAAAGAGGATGGCTCTGTCACGATACACTTGCTCATAAAAGCCATGTATCTAGTATATCGGTCAGGTGATTGTCTCTGTCTGCGATGTGATGTAGGTGCTCCTACAACCTTCTATGCATCCTGAATCAGTCTCTCAACTTCTGTAGTGCGCTTTCGCTCTCTGATGGTTGGCGCTACATGAGTGGTCTCTTTCACTCCATGAACCTCCTCTTGTGGCTGATCCACATCCTGAGGCTCATCCTTAGGAACTAATAGCTCCTCATCTGCATGCAAGTGTGGCTCCCTCTCAAGCGAACACTTCATGGCTTTCTCATCATGAAATTTGATATCTCGTCGCACAACAGTCTTGCGACTGTTTGGAAAATACACACGATAGTTGTGGGGTGTATCAGTGTACCCCACAAATATCCCAACCTCTGCGGTCGGCTCCAGCTTCTTCCTGGAATCCTTCGTCACATGAATGTAAACAAGAGAACCAAAAATCCTCAAATGGGAAATATTAGGCTTCTTACCAAAAAACGCCTCCTCGGGTGTACTCATGCCAAGTATCCTGCGCGAACAACGGTTTTGCACATAAACTGCAGTGTTGCATGCCTCAGCCCACAAGTGTATGTGAAGGCCCTAATCATGCAACATCGCTCGTGCAACACCCACTATCGTTTTGTTCTTCCGCTCTGCGACCCCATTCTGCTGTGGGTTATGAGGTGCTATGAGCTCTCTTTGAATTCCTTCTGTGCTGCAAGAGTCCTTGAATTCGCCAGAGATGAATTCACCACCATTTTCGCTCCTAAGAGCCTTCACCTGCTTCCCTGATTCTTTCTCAACCATTGCCTTGAACTCACAGAACTTTGAGTATGTCTCTCTCTTCTTCTGCATGAAGAAGATCCAGCACTTCCGAGAAAAATCATCAACAAATATCACATAGTACCTTTGCTTTGCAGTCGAAGCTACTGAGAAATGTCCACACACATATGTCTGAATTCTCTCAAGGATCGTTGTGGCACGACTATCCTTCTCATGAAAGGTGGCTTTCACAAATTTTCCCAAAGTACATCCCTTGCACTGATCTGACTACGCAAGTGTACCTTTGGGAAGCCCGGTAGAAATATGCTGCAAACTTTTCAAAGCACCATGGTGAAGATGGCCCAATCTCCTGTGCCATAGCTCGCCCTCATCCCGGCTCACCACTCCTTCTGCCTTGCTCGGCCACAGCCGCCAGCCCATCTACCTACAACCGATAAAGGTTCTTAACTCGAACTCCCTATCCTCCGAGCCACCTTCCGCCTGCCTTACCACGCGTGTTTTCCCCGCGTAAAGACAACATCATATCCCTTATCTTCTAACATCGCCACAGAGATCAGATTCTTCTTCAATCCTGGAACATGCATCACTTCCTTCAATACGAAGGGTTTACCAGACTCCCTATCAAAGTAAATGGTACCGATACCGGTCACACTGTATCTACCATCATCGCCCATCTCGATGTGCACTCCAAGATGTTTCTCATCCATATCAGTAAACAAATCTCAATCTCCTGTCATGTGAAAAGATGCACCACTGTCAAGAAACCACACTGAACCCATCACACTTGAGACCAAGCATGCGATCAGCGAAAAATCCAGCTCAAATTGCGAGGCTAAGGCCTCTCCAGCTGCAGATCTAGCAGCCTACTTATTTTTCTTCTTCTATGGACAATTAGTGGCGTAACGTCCGTGTTGGTGACAGTGAAAGCACTTCACCTTGGGCATGTCCTGCTTCTTGCCTTTTGCACCAGATTGAGAAGATTTCTTGCTCTTCCCCTTCTTTGCTTTGGCAGCCAAAGCGAAATTTTATTCATCTAAGTTCTTTGATGAAGATCCTTCCCTGGTACTTCGCCTTATCTCCTCTTGCACAAGATTCGACCAAAGTCGCTCCCATCCTGGCAATTTCTCCCAACCATTGACAGAGTCCTGATAGGAATGCCAACTCTTCGGAAGCCCAAGGAGAGCCAATCTCACCAAGTTCTCGTCATCAACAGTAACCCCCACACTTCCCAGCTCATCCCTGCATTGGATGAACTTCGTGAGGTACTTGGGCATACTGTCGCCTTTCTCCATTTTCATGTTTCTGAGTTTATCCTTGAGCGCCAACTTCCTCTGGTCGCTCTTGCTTTGAAATAAATCTGTCAAATATTTCCACATCAAGAATGGAGAAGCCTTACCATGAAGGATGGACACTATGTGATCCTTCACACCTTCCACCGTAATTCTTCGACATTTTGCCGTCTTCTTTCGCCATGCGTCAAGTGCGGTAGCATCGCTAGAAGCAAAGTGCTCTTTAATTTATGCATCTATGAATCCTTCAACCCAATGGCTATCCAAAGACTGCCTCCATCATGTCCTTCCTTCCATGAAATATAACCAAGTTTCCCTCAAGGGCATACTCCAATCGCAATCCATTGAAAGACATCTCAACTTCGACACCAAGAAAACACTACTACAAATTTGAATTCCACCAGCACAAAACTCAACCGCTTCAATGTTTTACAATTGCTCCAATGATCAATATTGCTCCAATACCATGTAGAAATTTATATAACTGATATGCTATACATCCGAGATTCTCCTGATCACACACTATTTGACTTCATGCACAATACAGAATCTCTTCTACCATTGATCATTAATTGCGGAAATAAAAACAATCGCATGCGTACATTAAAACCATAAACATTCACACATATGAACACAATGTTTTATGGGAAATCTTAAAGTTAAAAACCCCCAACTATCTGTATATTATATGTCATAGAGGTCATGTAACAATCATTATACAAAGCTCCTCACAAGCTCTCAGTATAATCTCCAATTGCTACACACTAAATAGGTCTGATCTAGCAAATCACATGCTCCAATCTCTCGCTTGACCTACTAGCCCTCGCCTACCGCGTAATCACCGTCGAAGAATGGCTCTCAATGAACTGCATCAATTGGCTTTCACCGTGCAATCCTCATTGGCATCTCCATCAATGTGTGGTGAAAACTCATGCACCAGTATAGTCACAACTGATAGTCACACTCACCCTTTCACCCACCTCTAACACTGGTCTCCACTGAACTGTCCATGCATTGCAGTTAACTGATGTGTTCTTTAGTTGATTTATGAGTTAATAATTAGTGATTTAATTAATAATTAATTCACACCACTCATCACTAGTGTATTTTCCAGTTAGACTAAATACAACTAGTTCAACTAAGTTAAACCGAACACAACTCCACCAACTGTCTCATCAACTCCACCAAACTCTGCCACATGAGTTCTAACCGAAGTCAACCATGCAATAGCTCAAATAACCCTTAGGAAAAGCGTATTTCCTTCTGTCAACTGCATGTGCCACATCCAAGCATCAAACTGAAGTGCTCCAAGAGGATAAGATAATGTTTATAGTCCAAATATTATTAAGAGCTAATAATATTCGACATATCTATTTTTAGATTGGCAATCTAAAAATAGATTCCGCCCAATATGTCTAAAAATATAAGTCCATCTATTTTTCCAACTTGACCAACCATCCACAAATAGCATCCTACAACTCATAGAATATGATCGACATGTCTAAAAATAGACTTTGAGCCAAAAATAGCCCGCGGGCCCACTTAGTGAAGGCGACTTCTTTCCACTAAGCTCATCATCTTGTTGCAATCTCAACATTGATGATGATGTAGAATGTATGGGTGATGAGGAGATATTAGAGGCACTTTATGATTTTTTTTCACAAACTAGTTGTCATGATGATTAAGAAATTTTCCAACAAGCATATTTCTCTTCCTTAGTTGAAGATGAAATGGATCAACAATTTGATAGTCAAGTCATATTACAAGAAATTTATGAGGATTTTCAGCCTTGTCAATCTATATGCAGTCAAAGGTGTTGTCACTCCTAGAGACAGCCTAGAATTGTGATAGACCAGTGCCTAGGACATCTTATATAGCAAGGAGCATATGGTATAACAGAGGGAGTTATTAATGGAAAGCTCTCATGCTATCTCTTGTAAAACCAGGAATATTAATCTGAATGGGACCAAGACCTTCAGAAACTGACGCAGAGGAAGGAATAATGCAAAGGCAACATGCAAAAACTCCAATGTAAAAGCAACAGACAATTCAGAGACAACTTACTGTAAAGAGGGCCAATTCATAAATACTTCACATAAATAAGTTATCAGAAGGTGTATGTAGCGAATGAAATATTGAGAAGATATTAGTTAACATTGAGATGATATCCAGATACACAATACCACCATGCATGGGCTTACCAATCTAAGAATCCATACATGACAATAGCGTTTTAAAAACACCCTCCCAAAGAAACTAATATAGCAGAAACATGGTTTAGATGAATAGTGGAATAGAATATCATGCATGAGCCATATTTGAAGCGCTTGACTAATCCGGGCATGGGTATCAACTAGGATAAATCCATACGAAAAATCAGTGAGCCACTCGCATTCCAAAACATGATACAGGAAAGATGGATGAAATGAAATGATCTATTTAAATAACACATAAGAGAAAGTTACAGACTGTAAAATACCAAAGACCATAATCCTCTTTAACAGATGGAACTCCTCCTCACTGGGACCCTATGGGCTCTGAGCCTTCATACAAGAGTTCCACAAAATGTATACAAAAATCCTTTCACTGCATCATTTTCTGATAAAATATGGAACCCTGAATCATCTGTTCTTTGGGAGCTTTATAGGAGAACAAGAAAGCTCGAAAAAGGGAGTAGGTGATGAACATTTAATTATCTCATTAAAACAAAATGGCGGAGACGTGCATGCCCATACTGCTCGATGACTTTGTAATGCTGATTTTACTCGGTGGCCTGCTAACTGAAATAAATGCACTGGGTAGAAATCTCTCCAGGAACACGGAAAAACAGTAAAATCACATAAACATTCTGTTCTTTCCTGAAAGAAAATGGTGCTGAAAAGAAAGCCTTGAGGTATTTTATCTACGAGGGGTACCTTCTGCCTTCTAAACCCTGAGTTACGGCTGAAAATATTCAATGCTGAACGTTGAATTCCTCGATCATTCACTGATATTTCTCTGCTGCTCCATTAATATCTTGATCTGCGAAATCGGTGCCTTGAATGTCCCTGGGAGGTTTGACAGAGTTTAGATCTGTTCTTTTAATGGAAGTCATATCACAACAGCTTCCCAAGCCTTCCCCACAATTTCAGCCTCTGAAAAATGGTCATTTGATGTGCTTCGGTTACGGTAACATAGACTGAATCATGGCGGTTTTCCGCCATTGTAACCTTGCAAAACACAAAAACCTGTTAAGAAAACGACGCATGGGGATGGTGGATGCAGGTGGTGAAATGATGGAATAGTGCGGGGCGATGGTGAAAAGTGCAGAGACATGGCGGAGAAATGCTTCAGCAAAGGTTGGAGGAGTGTATAAATTTAACATAGACAGTGGACGTTTGACCTTTGAATAGGGATATGTAGGGGAGACGGACGAATGTACGACGGGAGCACGTGGAATGACGATGTGGACATACGAGGTCAATGGCATGGCGTGGGTTAAATCTAGACCGTTCGATCTCAGGAGGAGATCGACGGTGGAAAAAGTATCGGAGGGCAATGAGACGGTGGGCCAGGGGCGTTATTGACTAGGATTAACTTCCGCACATCTTCGGAGTGCGATGACCGTTGGATGAAGAGCCCCAGATCGAACAGTGGATATGAATATCGCGCCGTATCTTTTGCCGAACAATAACGTGCGATGGAGAGAGGTTTTCGAGCTGTACGATGAGACACGTGGCAAGCAACGTATGGAATCGCTCTGAATTGGGGAATACCGCCTGCCTTAGAAAGGCGGTGCGATAGAAATCGGGCGGGTTTTGCATAGTGAGTGGGTGTGGGGACCACCGGGACAGATAGACTCCGGGCCGTTGATTTTACGGTTTGATCAGACGGTAGTCAGGCGGGCTACGGGCACGACAGAGATGAATGAACGTCATCCGATCTGTACAGATGGACGGCCCAAAATGCGCCCGATATACATTTGATAAGCGCCTTTCGGGCAGGCACCTGGTTTAGCGCCTGGGTTACGTGGGGGAAAATATTTAAAGGGCTAGGGCCGAAGGGGCTAGGCCTTGTATATTTTTCAAACGTGGATTTTTGGCCTTTTGTAATGTAATGTGGGGATATAGGAAGGTAACGATAAGCAGAGTATGGATTTCTCGGGGAAAAAAGGGGTTCTGAAAGGTTTAAGCAAGGAAGCTTATCAAAATTTCAATAGAATGCTGATATGATCAACATTGGCTCCACCTGGGGATGGCACGTTCATCGCTGAGCGTGTCGAGAACTTCGCAGACCCTCTGACAATCTTCTATGCGAATCCTGATTTTCAACACTTCTACTTTCTTTTCATAATTCATCACGACACCCACATTATTCAACAAAGATAGAAACAGAGACTAATATACAATATGATACATCAGGCTTTCTTGGCCTGCATCAGAACTAGAAGAAGTGTTTAAGAAATTGACCATTTACAGGGGCGTCAAGCAAGTCACCCTGTAAATTTTCCAACTTGAAAGTGTAGTTACCTCCCTGTTCCACAATTTTGAAGGGTCTGAACCAAAGTGGATCGAATTTACCATGTTTTCCTTTTTCAGCCCTCCGGATATCCCACCTAAGCAATAGATCACCAATCTGCAGATTCATGTCCTTAGTATGCTGATCAAAAAGGTATTTCATCTTCTCCTGATATTCAGTCAGCTTTTGATTCACCTGATTGCGTGTTTCTTCCAATTCCACCAGCTGGTTTATCCTCCTGATCATGTCATTAGGCTCTTCTTGACTTTCCTGTATGAATCGGGCTACTGGTAGGGCTAATTGAATAGGGAATACTGCTGCCCTCCCATATACTAGTTCATATGGGGATTTCCCAGTTGCTCTCTTGCTGGTAATTCTATTTTCCCACAGAGCGAATTTCAATTGAGAATCCCAATTCCTCTGATTTTCATTTATAGCCTTCTTCAATTCTCTTAACAGGGTTTTATTGGAAGACTCTGCCAAGCCATTTCCCTGTGGATAATAGGTTGTAGAGTGACTTAGTGTGATATTATACTGCTGACAGAAGCCCACAAATTTTGCAGACTTTAAGGCCTATGCATTATCAGTCACTATTCTGGCAGGACAAACAAACCTGGATAGGATTTTTTCTTCCATGAATTTTATTATCACAGTATCTGTCGCGTTCCTCGCAGGTATGGCTTCCACCCACTTTGTGAAATAATCAGTGGCAGTTAAAATCCACTTATGCTGACCACTTGATGGAGGATGTATTTCACCTATAAAATCAATTCCCCATTGCCTGAATGGTTCGTCCACGTGCACGGGAATCATGGGCAGAGGTGCCAACTTCTGCCTTTCAACAAATTTCTGACACTTCTCACAAGCTCTTACTCGGGAAAAAACATCTCCAAAAAGCTTGGGCCAGTAGAAACAGCTTTCAGGATTTTATGAGCAGTGGCCCTCCAGCTGTAATGACCCCCACAGATCCCTTCATGAAATTCAGCTATAATACTTTCTACCTCATCCTCTGTGAGACACAGGAGTAGGATACCTGAGGGATCTCGCCAGTACAGCCGGCCATTGGCGATTATGTACTTCTGTTATTTCAATCTTAGTGTTCTGTATTTAGCTTTATCACAGCTTGGAGGGCAGCTGAGTGTGAGGAGATATTCTACTATCTCTTTGTACCACTGACTGGTGAGGTACTTTATATGTGTTTCCAGAGTAGCTACCCCAATTCCCTGTCGTTCTTCTTTCTCTTTAGATTCCCCACTTGCTATTATGGACAAATTTATACCCAAAGCTTGATAGTTTGATTCAGATAGGATCTTGGCTAGCCCTTTTCCTTTGATCAGCTTAGTAGGACGGATGTCTAATTCATACTCCTGTATCTTGGCAATCCACTTCCCCCTTTTTCCTTCACTATCCCCTTGGATAAGAATATCTTTTACAGCAGCTGTAGGCAAAAATGCAGTGATATGGGACTGTAAGATATATACGCGGAATGCTTTGAGGGATTTTACTAGGGCGTATGCTTGCTTTTCTAATATATTATATTTTAATTCTGCATCACGGAGCACTTGACTGAAGAAGGCAATGGGCTGCTCGTACCCCTCCTCATTTTTCTGTAATAAAACTCCTACTATTGTATGAGGTGATGCAAAAGAAAAGATCATGAAAGCTCTAGCATAATCTGGCCCAACTAGCATAGGGGCTTCTGCAAAAGAATTTTTTATCCTGATAAATGCCTCTCGTGATTCCTTGGACCATTTAACTTCATTGTCTTTCTTCAGCATGTCAGTTATATGTCTAACTATTTCAGCATAGTTAGGAATAAACCTTCTCAGGAAATTGATGCGCCCTAGGAACACCTGTACCTCCTTCTATTTCGGGGAAAAGCAATACCATTTATAACCTATACCCTTTTATGATCTATCTTCACTCCATCTTTTGTTACAATGTGTCCCAAAATTGTTCCCTCTTCTAGTGCAAATAAAGACTTCTGAGGGTTAAGAGAGAGACCATACCTTCTGCATTTCTCAAAGGTTCTACGCAGATGTTCAATGTGCTCAGTATCATTCTTTGAAAATACAGTGATATCATCAAGGTAGACTACCAAAAATTTATCTTTCTCTCCAACAAAAGCAATGTCCATGGCCCTCTGAAAAGTGGCCCCTGCATTAATCAATCCAAAAGGCATCCTGGCATACATAAACGTACCCCATGGTGTGGTGAAAGCAATCTTCTTTTGATCTTCTGTAAGTACAGCCACCTGGTTATAACCAGAGAACCCATCCATCATTGACATCCTAGAAGCTCCAACCACCCTCTGCAGGATGTGATCCATCTTAGGCAGTGGATAATTATCCTTTAAGGATGCTCTGTTTAAATTTCTAAAATCCACACACGGCCTTATTTCTCCATTCTTCTTTCGGATAGGGACTAGGTTTTCCACCCATTTAGAGTACCTCAATGGCACAATTAGTTTGGCCTTTAACGGCTTTTTAATTTCCTTCTCAATAGAGGGAATAAGCAGGGGATTTATTTGTCTGAGCTTCTGCTTATGAGGCTTTTCATCTCCCTTTAGTGGAATTTTGTGTTGAATTATATTGATATCAAAAGTTTTCAAGTCCTGATAAGACCATGCAAACACATCTTTGTAAGTCTGAAATAATTTATGATATAGATTTTTATATTCTTCTGGGAATTTCTTGGACAATTTGACAATTTTGGGGTTAGCTTCAGTACCAAGGTTTAGGTCTTCTACCTGATTTTCTTCTACCACTTTGCCTGGCTACAGTGGGACATCATTATTATCAAATAATATTTCTAGAGGCACCAACCCTCTAGGTATAATTTTTCCCTTTAACTGCAACACCTTATTACCTGACACTTTCTCCTCCCAATTTCTTTCTGAAGTATCTTCAGACTCACCTCCTTCTTCAGCATCAATCTCCATATTGGAGAATTCCCCCACTATTTCCAAGAATCTCTTCATCTGTCCTTCATCTTCAAATACGTGCCAGTGTTTGATGTTATCTGGGATTGATGGTCGATAACGCACCTCAACTTCATATCTTAAAAGAGGTTTCTGCGGTGATCGAAATGTACTAGTAGCCACAACAAGGGAATCAGCCATCCTATTATGTTCTCGGGGCATGAATTGGATATTGAATGCCAAGAAGAAATTTTCCACCATGTCCCAAACTTCATTCCTATCAGCCCTTAGCCAAGGATCTTTGGTCTGACACTGGTTCCTGAATTGTCTAACCACCAGTTATGAATCTCCCAGAACTTTTAAACTTTGTATGTCCATGTTCCTGGCTGTCTGCAATCCTAATAGAAGTGATTCATATTCAGCCACATTATTAGTAGCTTCGTATTCTAGCTTGAATGACAATGGAACCCATTTTCCTGTAGGAGAAATCAATAATATTCCAGCTCCATTACCTTCTCTTGAATTTTCTCCATCAAAATGAAGTGTCCAGATTCCTGCTTCATGGCTCTCTGAGGGCTGTTCAGTCTTGATCTGACAGAAGGATGGTTCATGAGCATAATCTTGATCTTCTTCCAGCATCAAGCATGAGAAATCTCCTTCTTTACTGTAGACGGGTGAATTTACAGAGTTGTCAGCCTTAGTCACCATCTTGACAAATCTAGTTTCCCTGTATAACCTCCTCTCTTGGCCACCAAAAATTGGGATAGTAGCATATGTTAAATCCAACTTGATTGACCCACCAATTTTTGTTCCTCGGGACCTTGACAGTGACATGCCAAAGCGAGCTGGGATGTCAGCCACCACTATGTCCATCACCACACATTTTGCTGGGATTTGGGCCAAATTGACCACCAAATATTTGATCATCCCCAAGCATTTAACTCTTTTGGATTCAAATGAATAAAGGTCTTTGTATGGACGGGTAATTTGTAGTCCTAGTTGTTCCATGACTGACAAAGGTAGTAGATTATGGGAAGCTCCAGAATCTAACATACAATTATGCAATAGCAGGTCATGAATCACTAGAGACACATAGAAAGGAGGAGTAGAAGCATCTAATTCCTCAACATGTGGACCAAAGACAACCATGGGTCTTTCTTCTTGAAGGTTGAGACTATCAGGGGTGAGTGTAGCTTCTGGGGGGATCATAAAAGAGGTGACTTGATATTGATAAGCAGACTGCTTTAATAGTTCAGTCAAGGGGACTAGGATTTTGACTTTCTCAAGTTCCTTTTGCAGACTGAAGACAGGAGAATATTTTTCTATTACGACCTCTTTTAACTCTTTATTTTGAGCTGAGGGTTTGACTTATTTTGACACAGACTTGGTATTAGGGGGAATGACTACTTTTGAAGAGGAAGGAATTTGATCACTAGACTGCAAAGGTTTGTTTAGAGAGCCCTTACCTTTGTTTGTGACTTTCTGCATTGTTGATTCCTTCTGAGCAGGTGCTTCCTTCTAGGGAGGCTCCTCTTCTTGATCTTGAGTACGAGTCCTCTTCCTAGAAGATCCGAGATCATATCTTCTATTGAACTGTGCTTGCATGAAATCAGAAAATTATTTACAATAATGATCAATTTATGCATCTTCTGTGTCTCTGGCCTTTTCTTCTTCTTGCAATGGGCACTCAGTTCCATCAGTCCCTTGCAAAGGGAATTCTTCTCCATCACTATTTGAAAAAGCGAGATTTGCATCCTCCAGTCCATAAGCAGTGTCTTCAGTAGAATCATCTACTGGACCTTCCAGGTACAATGGGTGTGGTACCTGATTCTGTTGCTCCTTTGTTTCCCTTGGAAATATTTGCAGGGGTGGTTTCCTGTACTGAGGATTGTAACCTCTGTTTTGAACATTATGGAAATTCTTGGAGGCTGAATTATTGGTCTCCAACTCAAGCTTGACCAGTTTACCAGAAAGCTTCTTAATCATTTTGCTCATTTCTTCAATTATGTCATTGGCTGAGTCTCTATCTTGGTAGGAGGTAGATACCTCCTCTTTGCCCCTCCTTCTGGTATCTTGTTCAGATTTTCCCTTTGATTTTCCAGTGGAAGCGAAGTTTGCTTCCAACTCTAGGGCATCTGACTGAGCATCATCCAGCGTAGCAGGCTTTCTTTCTCTGAGAGAGAAACCAAATTCTGAATCAAAGGATGCTACAAAAACAACTCTAGCAGCAGTTTTATGAGGTTTCATATCAGCAGGAAGACTCA
Organism: Pinus albicaulis; assembly: GCA_034641835.2. Lineage (NCBI taxonomy): Eukaryota > Viridiplantae > Streptophyta > Pinopsida > Pinales > Pinaceae > Pinus > Pinus albicaulis. Next base: position 50,663,241 of record CM076571.1, read on the forward strand.
AATACAATTTATTAAATCTCTTGATAAATTCTGACACTCCCTCATTCTGTCTTTTCTTGAGTGTATTAAACTCAGTAAGACAATGTCCATGATCTTTCTTCTCTCCCCATTTCCTAAGAAAAGTATCTTCCATATTATCCCAAGTGGTAACAGAACGATTTTCCAGTGCCTTAAACCATTTTTGAGCTTCACCATCAAGAGATTGGACAAACAGCCTTAAGACCACATCTAAATGTTCCACATTAAAATTCTCTGCAAAAGCACAGAAAACCTCAAGATGTTTTTGAGCATCAATCTCATTTTCCCCATTAAATCGGGGCAAAATCTTCAAATAATCTTGTGGCATATCATTCAACACTTGGGGTAATGCCAGAGGGGCATATTTATTTAGCAAGAAGCCTGGAACATTTTCCATTGGAGGGAGTGGAGGTAGTGCAATAGTTTGATGAGTAAGAGGAGGAGGAGGTGGAAGTGGGGTATGAATAACAATGGGAATGTAATAAACAACAGCCTGAGGTGTTGAGGGGAATAATGGTCTGTTAACAGCAGATACTTCAATGACTTCTTTGACCTCTTCAACCTCAGGAGTAGGGTGAAAATAATCTTTATTTCTGACACCTCCTCGAGGTGGACTATCTGAATAGTAATAATCGGTATCTCCCACAGTGGAGTCGGGATCTAGCACTTGAGCTTCTTGAGAAGAAGAGGATGGAAAGTCTTCTATAGACAATTTAGTGATTTCGGAGTGGACTGATTTCCTTTCCCTCCAATTTCTTCTATGTATGTTATTTTCAGGGTCAGACACTGAAGGTGTCTTTTGCTGAGATGTATCTGACCTCAGGTGTGGCTTACGAGGAGCCAGGACTGCAAATAGATTTATCGAATAACAAATGTGGAGTCGCCAAGGTGAGGGATCTATAACTCTCAACTCTCCATACTCACCTACTTGAAGAGTGAACTAGATTATGTCGAAGCCCAAGGATTTATATTTTCTCAACTTCGTTCCCCGGCAACGGTGCCAAGAAGATGTTGTCACTCCTAGAGACAGCCTAGAGTTGTGATAGACCAATGCCTAGGACATCTTATATAGTAAGGAGCATATGGTATAACAGAGGGAGTTATAAATGGAAATATCTCATGCTATCTCTTGTAAAACCAGGAATATTAATCTAAATGGAATGGGACCAAGACCTTCAAAAACTGACGCAGAGGAAGGAATAATGCAGAGGCAACATGGAAAAACTCCAATGTAAAAGCAACAGACAATTCAGAGACAACTTACTGTAAAGAGGGAAAATTCAGAAATACTTCACAGAAATAAGTTATCATAAGGTGTATGTAGTGAATGAAATATTGAGAAGATATTAGTTAACATTGAGCTGATATCCAGATACACAATACCACCATGCATGGGCTTACCAATCTAAGAATCCATACATGACAATAGCGTTTTAAAAACACCCTCCCAAAGAAACTAATATAGCAGAAACATGGTTTAGATGAATAATGGAACATAATATCATGCATGAGCCATATTTAAAGCACTTGAATAATCCGGGCATGGGTATCAACTAGGATAAATCCATACCAAAAAACAGTGAGCCACTCGCATTCCAAAACATGATACAGGAAAGATGGATGAAATGAAATGATCTATTTAAATAACACATAAGAGAAAGTTACAGACTGTAAAATACCAAAGACCAGAATTCTCTTTAACAGATGGAACTCCTCCTCACTGAGACCCTATGGGCTCTGAGCCTTCATACAAGATTTCTACAAAATGTATACAAAAATCCTTTCACTGCATCATTTTCTGATAAAATCTGGAACTCTGAATCATCTGTTCTTTGGGAGCTTTATAGGAGAACAAGAAAGCTCGAAAAAGGGAGTAGGTGATGAACATTTAATTATCTCATTAAAACAAAATGGCGGAGACGTGCACGCCCATACTGCTCGATGACTTTGTAATGTTGATTGTACTCGGTGGCCTGCTAACTGAAATAAATGCACTGGGTAGAAATCTCTCCAGGAACACAGCAAAGCAGTAAAATCACATAAACATTCCGTCCTTTCCTAAAATAAAATGGTGCTGAAAAGAAAGCCTTGAGGTATTTTATCTACGAGGGGTACCTTCTGCCTTCTAAACCCTGAATTACGGTTGAAAATCTTCAATGTTGAACGTTGAATTCCTCGATCATTCACTGATATTTCTCTGCTGCTCCATTAATATCTTGATCTGCGAAATCAACACCTTGAATGTCCCTGGGAGGTTTGACAGAGTTTAGATCTGTTCTTTTAATGGAAGTCATATCACAACAGCGTCCCAAGCCTTCCCCATAATTTCAGCCTCTGAAAAATGGTCCTTTGATGTGCTCCTGTTACGGTAACATAGATTGAATCATGGCGGTTTTCCGCCATTGTAACCCTGCAAAACACAAAAACCTGTTAAGAAAACGACGCATGGGGATGGTGGATGCAGGTGGTGAAATGACGGAATAGTGCAAGGCGATGGTGAAAAGTGCAGAGACATGGCGGAGAAATGCTTCGGCAAAGGTTGGAGGATTGTATAAATTTAACATAGACAGTGGAAGTTTTACCTTTGAATAGGAATATGTAGGGGAGACGGACGAATGTATGATGGGAGCACGTGGAATGACGACGTGGAGATATGGGGTCAATGGCGTGGCATGGGTTAAATCTAGACCGTTCGATCTCAGGAGGAGATCGACCTCCTGAGATCGAACAGTGGAAAACGTATCGGAGGGCAATGAGATGGTGGGCCAGGGGCGTTATTGACTAGGATTAACTTCCGCACATCTTCAGAGTGCGATGACCGTTGGATGAAGAGCCCCAGATCGAACAGTGGATATGAATATCGCGCCATATCTTTTGCCGAACAATAGCGTGCGATGGAGAGCGGTTTTCGAGCCGTACGCTGAGACACGCGGCAAGAAACGTATGGAATCACTCCGAATTTGGGAATACCACCCGCCTTAGAAAGGCGGTGTGATAGAAACCGGGTGGGTTTTGCACAGTGAGCAGGTGTGGGGACCATCGGCACAAATAGACTCCGGGCTGTTGATTTTATGGTTTGATCGGACGGTAGTCAGGCGAGCTAGGTGCGACAAAGATGAACGAACGTCGTCCAATATATACAGATGGACGGCCCAAAATGTGCCTGATATACATTTGATAAGCGCCTTTCGAGCAGGCACCTGGTTTAGCGCCCGGGTTACGTGGGGGAAAAGATTTAAAGGGCTAGGGCCGAAGGGGCTAGGCCTTATATATTTTTCAAATGTGAATTTTCGGCCTTTCGTAATGTAATGTGGGGATATATGAAGGTAACGATAAGCAGAGTATGGATTTCTCGGGGCAAAAATGGGTTCTGAAAGGTTTAAGCAAGGAAGCTTATCAAAATTTCAATAGAATGCTGATATGATCAACAAAAGGTATGAGCCAAATAATTCAAATTGTTTTTTAGCCCATTCCTTTTATGAGATTTTATGTCAAGAAGAAACTTCTCAAGATCAGGTTGTTGAAAACACATGCATGAAAATTCTGAACAGTGAGGTAACATGTGATGAAAGTTCACTTTTAGATAATCCTCGAGCATATGAAAAACTTTCCAAGCACAGTGAGAAAAAAAAGTTGAATGTTGAGCAACATGAAATGGGCAGGATAAAGGAGAATTTTATGTGAAATATATTTCTCTTCATCATGAGGAAGAGGTTGATTCCTTGAGTATGCTTGAAGATTGTCATAAGGAAGCACTTATAGACAATCATTGGCAGCTTTTTGATCCACAAGTTGTTGTCCCAAAATGTCTTGTGATAGATTTAAATGATAAAAAATGTATGTTTATGCATGATGATATACATGAAATTCTCGTTGTAATGCATGAAAATTCATTTTTAAACACCTATGTAGCACATGATATGGTTGATCACATTGAAGATTTTCATGAACAATCAAAGTCATGTCTTAAGAATGATGCCAAAATTGAAGACATAGGACAAAAGAAGCCATCGATTATGAATGAATTAAACCCTCATGGTTTTACTCATCAAGAAGAGTTAACTTTCATGATTATCAAGATCCTTTGGTAAGTCTTTTTAAGTCATCAGTGAAGGTGGAGTTTCTTTCATTTATAAGTTCGGGTTATGTATTAAATTTTCATTCTGAGTTGCCAATAGATGATCCATTTCTGATTCTGTTCAAGCACATTCAAGGATACCAGGTGTTGGATCAGCTCTTTAACTGGCTATACTGGAAATTTCATATTGCTTGAATTGAAAGTTTGGTTTTTAGTTGCTAGAGTAGGGTTATCGGTACATAAATGAGCTTGTTGGGCAAGCATCTCTTTCAACATTTAGTTTGAATATTATAGATGTAAGTTTTGGTTTGTATGGTGTTTTGCTTCAAGAGCATGTCAAGGGACAATTGCAGGCTAAATAATATGACAAGAGGTTGGGATCAACCCAATGGATAAGGCACTTGGTGTGTTGGTTCTTTGCTGCACCACAGGGGTGCAACATCCCCATTGGAGCCATTGTTATCCATGCTAACAATTAGGTTAGTCTAGGTTGGTCTTAAGTTAATTAGGTTGAGTCAATTAAGTTTGAATAAGGTCTTTGCAATTCAAATTTTCAAAAAAATGCACATGTGAGGGGTCTTGAAGGTCATTTTTCATGTGATAGAAGTCATGTTAAAGAAAAATCTAACAATAATATCATGCATGAGAAAATATGGTCATTTCTGTACACTTGGCACTTCTGCCAAAATTCACAGCGGAATCAGTGTAAAACAGTCAGGGTTTGCTACTGAAGTCCCTAACACTTTCATAATGAATTCAACCTCCCGAACACTGCATACACTGAAACTTGTCTTATCTGCTAACGGTGGGAAAAAGGTTGTGTTTTTTTCATAAAGGTCGAATCAGTTAGTTTTCAAGGCATATCAGCACATCATTGCTCCATTCTATTATGTGCCATCATTTTTCATACGCATGCTTGGTCATCATTTCCCTTTCATCATGTCTTTTTCCCACCCATTCATCCCACATGTTCATTCAATTCCGATTTTCAATTTAGACACTTTACCCTCATCCTTGTAAGCTTCTTCAAATGTTTTTCCATCAGTCTAGAGGCCTAGGTTCTCACTAGCAGTTTTCATAAGCTTAGCTTTACCTGTGTCAGAATTTGTTTTTTTGTCTCAAAGTTTTCTGCAAGTGTCAAGGAAGGAACTGATTTCAGGAGGCTTGGGGAAGTATAGGGAGACAGAGGGATTTCTAGCTTCCATAGGAGATACACTCGCAAGTATGGAGAGGAGGGCATTGTTTCCTTTTGAAAGCCTAGTGGGAAATCAAGCTCATCTTACAGGTTTTGGAGAGGCAACCCAGAAAATTCGGATACTCGAAATCCCATCAGACCCACGTCAGCCCTATCTTCGGACTGGGAGTCTCGAGGATGTCATCTCCAGTTGTATTTCTTGGAACCACCATGGGAAGGCTCAGCGCCTCCAAATTCTGGGAAGGGGTGCTTTAATATAGAAGCCGAACAGAGAAGGCAAGGCAGAGGAGTTGGGGATTCACAGACCCCCGAAATTTTCGGGGGAAGGGGAGAAGTTTTTACAAGTTTTCTCCGGGGAAAAGGTCTGGGAAGCATAGCAGAAGAAATTTCTGAAGGGAGGCCGAAGAGAGTACTCACCCAGAGAAAGGAAGAGCGATCCGGTTCAACAGGAAGCCTTCGAGGTTTAGGATGCAAACTGGAGGCTCCTAAGTATATCTTGCCTCGCACTGTAGGGCTTCGGGAAGGGAACCACCCAGGTCAGTGACACTTGCGCACGTAACTTCATGGGGTCTCTATTATTAGGGAGGGGATACAAAAGGAAAATACGGTCTCAGATATACAAATCCTTCATCAAGGAGGTAGCCGAGCAACAGAGGTTGCGTGGGATATAGATAGTTCCATGGGCATTAGGAAGAAAGTGAAAGGGATCAGAAGAAAGGACAAAATCCCTAATTTGATTATGGGTATAGATATTTCGGTGGAAGAAGCAATGGAGACGGCGGAGCTCACACTTGTAGGGAGAGCCAAAGGGAAGAAACTGTCAGCATGCTACATTAGTGAATGGGTGAAAAAGGCATGGAAAAAAGCTTATGATCTGCGTTTTGAAGTGATAAATTTGACAAATGGGTGGTTTATGATTAAATTCAGGAACAAGGAATCAGTCAAATAGGTCCTAGATAGAAATTGGGGCTTTGGCCGAGCTCCTATTATGTTCAAGAGGTGGAGTCCTCTCTTCGATGCGCAGTGAGAGAAGGTAGCTGATCTTCACATCTAGGTCAGGCTCCCAGGCCTCCCGCATCCCCTTTGGACTGAAAATTTTTTCAGATAAATTGGGAATGAGCTAGGGCTCTTCCTAGAGGATGATGTGTCTTTCAAGCATACTAGAGAACAAGGGATTGCTAGAATACTGGTGCGATTAAACCCGAGAGAAGGCTTATTAGAATCAATCCAACTCCACTACCGTGACTGGTCTTTCATCCAGGCATTGGATTATGAACAACTACCATTCAGATGTCACAGATGCCATCAATTTTGTCATATGGAAAATGACTGCCCTCTAAGCATTCATAGAAGAAAGAAAAGTGTAAAGGGAAAAACATCTCAGAAAAGGAAGACCGAATCCTGGTGGGCAGACCAACATCGGAGGTCAAACATGGAAAACATGAGATGCTTTCTTCTCATAAGGCAGTGGAAGGGGCTCAGATTCTACAAACGGAGGAATCGGGTGACCAAGCTTAGGTGATGGAGGTGGATCCCAGACACCCCATGCCACAGGAAGATCCTGAGGCAATGACAGCTCCATTGCACAAGGGTACTGTTAGACTCCTGTATTTCACAGTATCACCAAGTGATTGGTTATTGCTTAGATTTGTCATTACTGAAAATAATATTCCATTGCCATCATTTATTTTCAGGAAAATTGAGAAATCTTGTCTGTCAAGAGCTTCAAAATAATCCATGTTCCTTTCAGTTCAGCAGAAGGGGAAAATTTTGTTGATAAGGAACACAAAGCAGCAGCACCGGAACTATCATTAAGGCAAAGGAGAAGATCAAGAAGTAATGCAGTAAGAAAAGCATAAAAGAGAGGCAGAGAAGCAGCAGAAAGGCAAGGAGCATCATTAGACCATCAACGAAGACAAAGGAGCAGAGAGGAGAAATATTAGAATCAAATAAATCAAAGGCAGCAGAGAAGAAGTTAAGGCAGAAAAACAACAAGGGCAGAGTCTTGAACATGATTGGGTCAAGTTGTGCACGTTTGGATCGAGTCATGAATGCTAAAGCAGGTCAAGTCGTGAACGCACAGCAAGTATTCTACGAACAACTAAGAAACGAATGGGTGCAACCAAAGAAACATATTCAACAAACCATAGCAAGGGAGCAATGAGGATCGTTGGATCTGAGCAACAATCAATGGCGGAGATTCAATCGCAATCACAGATTGCAATTTTTTCAGGATGGGCGCAAGGGTAAATGGTAAAGTCAGCGAAATGCGATATGCGATGAAGTGGGACCATTTCACCCGCCACACTTCCTTTCCATTTCATTTCCCTTAAAATCATTAAAACTTCACCCTTTTATGCCTTTCCACTTTATATTTTACTTTACCTTTTCATCGCTATATCATTGTTTTACCTTTGCCTTCCCATTTCCTCGATTGCGATTAAAGTGGGGCCATTCTCCCTGACACGTCACCTTTTCCCCCACCATCCATCGCATTTCGCGGATTGAAACTTTTCGCATCGCAACAAAACCTTAACACTTGCGATCGCCAATTTGTGATGTATTGCATTGCACATTTTTAACTTACCGTTTGAAGTGCCAGAAATGTATTTTGTTTAACTCACGATGTGGTTGGCCCCACCGCAGCAGCTCCGCCCCCCACTTTTGGCAGCTTGCAATACATATCATATAATATGAAACCTCATACACTAACCACATAAACATTTCACCGATTTATAAGCTTCACCGATGCAGTGGGATCCATCTCCACCATGCCACGCCATCCTATGCTAGCGCAAAGCACACTTGCTTGTTTTAGAGTTTACCTTCCGCTGGTTATAGCAAAACCTAAGATATGCAATTTGCGATGCGGTAGGTCCCATCTTACCTGCCATGTCACTTTCTCTCCCCGCACTTCGCACTTTGCGTGTTGTAGAGTTTACTTTCCACTGCTTATAACAAAACATTATGACTTGCGATTTGCAATGCGGTCGGGTCCCACCTTATCTGCCACGTCACCTCCCTCTTCGCATCGCATCGTTGATCCCTTTTCTCTTATCATAAACTGTAAATATTGCGATGTGAGATATTTATGTGGATGTGTTGAAGTTCATAAATAAAATCTAAACATTTTCAGGTCCTGGTAAAGGAGTTTTTACGTTGTTTTGTCTAGAAAAAGGGTTAAAACATGACAAAGAAGGATTTTGGTAGCAAATAAACACCACAGGTAGAGTCAAGCAGCAAAGCACATCAACACAGTCACTAGTCGATGAAAAATGGCTAGCCCTGCACCAAACTTAATTACCCAACGTCGATATTTTGAAAAGTAGGGCCAAATGTTAGAGCCATCATTTGTTGCCTCTTCGGGATCATCACATGCCACCTTCAAGCCTACTTTTGATTTACGAAGAGCCACCTGATTTTTGCATTCTTGAAGAGTTACCAAAATTAATTCCACAGGCGATGTTTTGTCAGAGATTTTCTTTGTTTAGGCCTTGCATGGTGATACCTGTTTAATTTTCAGTTGTTTGTAATAAATGAAGTTTGCCAAAGTAGATTAGGGAAACCGACTCAAGTTTTAGTTAAATACTGCTTGAATTTTCATTATCAAGTGTTGGATATTGTTAGCCCCTGCATTGTAAGAACTACTATATTGGAGCATTGTAATTTTGGAGCTGGACGTCAATAATCAAAGACCGTTTACAGGATTCTTGAGCTGTGTCAAAATGGTGATGTGCTACTTCTCTGTTTTAAATGTTTTCGTTGTTTTCCCTGCTATTCATCTGTTCATCTAATTGTAAATCAGAAATTTTAGATTAAGATTTGTTGTCGGAGCACCTTAATTCTGTCTGCATTTACAATCTTAATGTTTTATGCTGGAGTCTGATTAAAGAATTCTTAACTGCCCTTTAGTCACTATTGAACCTTACTACTTCTTTCACCTCATAACTCATACAACTCTAAAGATCCAGTTAGCACAATTAGTTTTCCCTATGATGCTCTTGAACGTTGATGTGCCAATCTAGCCTTTGACTCCATAGCCCAATGGAATAGTCCCTACAGACCTGCTCATCCAACCAAAAAAATCAATAAAAAACAACCAATACTACCATCACTGTAAGTAGCCTAACATCAGCATTCGTGATATTAAAGATAAATTCAAATCAGAGATAGAGAGAGCCCTCTTTGAATCTAGGAAGGCTAAGTCTTGGAATCCAAAATGGTTTGATGTTGTCCTCTGTCGTTTGTTCTTGCCAATATTACAAATTACGAAGTGATAACAGGTACTTGTTTCGACCCCACTCCCTCTTTTTCTGTTACTGTATCAGATGTTTTGTCTATGGTTCCAGGGCCTGGTCCTTCCAGACCTACTCATAATAACTTCACTCAAACACTTGAAATCAAAATAAGTGATTCTCTAGATAGCATTATCACCTCTATCCCCAAACTGAGTCTGGAACCCCTCCCTGCACCGTCGTTGGACTTGTTCCCTATAAAAAAAGAGGGAGAGAGAAGCCCATACAACCTGAGACCTAGAGAAAAGAAGGACAATATGATGGAGGTGTTTGGGGGATTACGAAATTTTGGGGACCCTCAGACTGGGACAAAACAAATGGGTAGAAAATCCAATTTATCAAAAGCTTAGATGAGAGATAAACTAGATATTGCAGATGGCAAGCAGAAGATATTAACAGGGGTAATTAGAGAAGTGCAACCCTCGGGCTTAGTGACAATTACCTTTCTGTCCTTTAACTGTTGAGGGTTGGCTAGTAAACCCAAAAAACTATCTTTTAAGGCTCTGATGAATAAATATGGGTCAGATATCATTATGCTCCAGGAGACTCTGGGAGCGGGAGAAGACATCCTTCTGTATTTAGAAAATATTTGTCCAGGATGGTCCTTTCAATGCCATGACACTAAGAGGAGGTTTTGGGGTCTAGCCATAGGTTCACAGAAGGGAAGCTGAAATTGATCAACTCTTGGGGCCTGGATTAGGTATTGGCCCTTGATGTCTATTCCTCAGAATTCTGTCAAAATCTCCTTCAAACATCTACGAACCCTATCAAGATCGGATGCCCTTTTAGAATGATCTATGGTCCAAATATTTCATGGAAAACACTAATCTCATAATAGGTGGGAACTTAAACTTCTCAATTGGGTAGGCGGAATCTTGGGGGCCAAATGCTAGGTAAAACCCCCTATCGGATTTCTTCCCTTCAAATATCATTGATGGCAATATGTTGGACTTATTTCCTTTAAATATGAGGCCAAGCTGATGAAACAGAAGAGTTGGTGAAGACAGGGTAGAAAAAAGGCTGGACAAATTCTTGATCAAAGAGGAAATTTTGGAAAACATTCCTTTGATCTGGCAATGGATGGGATTCGGAGCATCACCCCATCCTTTTGGAATTCAATGGGCCAAACACTAAACTTGGTTCACCATTTAATTTCAATCTTTGGTGGTTAATGGAGGAATCCTATAACACACTCTTTAAAGAGACTTGGATTCCTATGGAAGCTGAGGGGCTCAATAATAAAGCAGGGTCCTTTCTGGACAACCTGAAGAGGATGAAGAAAGCTACCATCGAATAGGAAAAGAAAAAGAAAGTAGAATAGGAGGAAAGACTAACATGGATTGGCGAGGAGCTGGCCAGATTGGAAGGACCTGATGAAGATGGGTATGAGACAATGGATAAAAGGGACTGCATCAAATGCCTCGAAAGTGAAAGAAGGAAGGTTATGCTGGGAAGGGAGGAAAAATGGAGGCAAAAGAGGAAGGATATATGGTTGTCCACCAGAGATGAAAACTTCAAATTCTTCCACAAGTATGCTAAGGGTCGAAAGAACCTAAATACCATTTGGGGGATGAGAACAGAGGAAGACATGATAGCTAAATATTTTGGAGACTTGACATCGATGGGGAAGAATTACTTTAGGAACCTATATAAATCCCCCGGGGAAACTACCATTGCAGAAGTAGTCAAGGTGGCACAACTCTTCCCTAGATATATCAAAGAAGAGGAGAATGAGATGCTAATTTTCCTGATTTCCAAGGAGGAAGTGGAAGGAGTCCTAAAATCCATGCAAAAGGATAAAAGCCCAGGATAGGACAAATGGGCAGTGGAATTTTACCAACATTTCTTTGAATCACTGGGGGATGACCTTACAGCTGTGGTGGAAGAATCAAGAGTGAAGGGAGACATCTTTGAACCCCTGAACTCGACATTCATTGCTCTAATTCCTAAATTGGATGATTTGGGCTCCTTCAGAGACTTTTGTCCCATCTCTCTTTGTGACTGCCTATACAAAATCATAACAAAGGTTATAGCTGAAAGGCTTAAACCGATTATCTCCAAGAATATCTAGAAGGAACAATTTGGTTTTCTGGATGGTAGGTAGATTCATGAAGCCATTAGAGTAGCTCAAGAAGTCATGCATAGTATGAAAAGGTTCATAAGGAAAGGGTTGATCATAAAGATCGATTTATCAAAGGCTTATGACAAAATAAGCTGGATGTATATCAGATCGCTGCTAACTCATCTGAGTTTCCACTGCGATTTTATCTATTGGGTGATGGGGTTATCACTGATATAATTTTTTTTGTATTGATAAACGGAGCTGCCTCCCCCTTTTTCAAGAGAAAAAGAGGATTGCGCTAGGGTTTCCCTCTCTCACCTTTACTCTTCTTATTGGTTACAGAAGGTTTAAGTTAGCTGATATTGTAGGCCAAGAGGAAAGGGGATATCCAAGGGATTGAAGTGGCCACAAATCTAAAAATCACACATCTGTTTTTTGTGGATGACATCCTCTTGTTCAGTGATGGGAGCAGAAGGTACATTCTCCATATCAAGTCCTCCCTGGATCTCTTCCTATTTTCCACGGGCATGAGTATAAATGTACAAAAGTCATCCATTGTAGTTGAAGGCCACACGGGTGAGGAATCCAGGAGAATAACAGGTGATCTTCCCTTCGAATTAAAGAAAATGAACGAAAGCTTTAGATATCTTGGGTTTCATCTCAAGCCGGACACATATAGAATCACACATTGGCTGTGGATGATGGAAAAAATTTATAAAAAAAATCAAGTGTTGGAGTTATAAGTGGTTGTCAAGAGCACGTAGGTTTTTCTTAATCAAGTCAGTGCTAATGGCTATCTCGGTCTTCTGGGCTATGCTCTCATGGATGCCTAAAGGAATTATGGAGAGAATTCAGAAAATCTATTATAAATTCTTATGGGCAGGCACAAAGGACGAAGTTGTGCTCCTGTGGGTGGCATGGGCGAGGATAGCTAGGCCGAAAGAGTGGGGAGGTTGGGGAATAAAGGAGCTGCCCTCTTTCGTGTCATCCCTAGCTTCCAAAATGGGATGGAATTTGTTGGCTAAGGACTCCCTCTGGACCACAGTAATGAGAAGAAAGTACATCGATCCAAGGCCTTTGATCAATTCGCTGAGGACCCCTGACAAAAACTCCTCCAGAGGCTCAGTGGTATGGAGGGCTACCTTAGGATCCATAAAAAACATTGAGGAAGGTTTGGTTTGGAAGGTATGGAACGAGCATAAAATTTTTCTAGGATTGGATCCTTGGATGGGATGCAATGCAGTGTATGCGCTATCAGAAGAGCTCAAGAATCATTTATCAGAAAAAGGCCTCTTCTTCCTGAACCAATTTGAAAAAGCATGATCCACAACCATATGGCAGAAACAATGGATGACAGGAGAAGACTTGAGTTGAACCCTAGGTGGATGGAGGCTTGGCAACAATATACCAATGAACTAATCAGATCAAACGTTCGTCTGCATGACAGGCCAGATGAACTCAGGTGGACACATGCCCCTTTGGGGAAATATACACCTAAGTTTGGATATGCATACCTCATGGTAAAAAAGAGATGGTAAATCCCTAAATGGTGGGTCAAATCACTCTGGAAACTGAAGTGTCCAGCCAAAAGCCGACAATTCTTCTAGTGCTTGTTGAAAAATAAGGCCCCCACCTGGGACAACTTACTGAAAAGAAAGAAGGAAGGTCTAGAAAGATGCTCACTCCGTAAATCAGTTACTGAATATGTCCCTCATTTGATAATTCACTGCCCTTACAGTAAATTGGTGTGGGAGGAATTCAGGAACCTGGTCGGCATCACATATATTTGGGAAGGGAACTGAGTAAAGGATGCTTGGAATAATTGGTGGAAAAGCTGCCAAGAAGATAAATCCAAATCGATCCCACTGCTTATTTCCTGGGGTCTTTGGCTAGCAAGGACCATAGCTATTTTTAGAGACAAAGAGATCCATTTCTACTCTGTAACCTTGGAAAGTGCTGCCATATTTGAACTACTTCCTGATCAGACCACAAAAGCAAAACAAAGGATAATCATCCCTGAGCAGATAAGGGGAGACATCCCATGGTCCTACTTTTACGATGCCTCTAGTCCTGATAACAATTTTGGGGCAGGGCTTGTGATTCATTTAAGTCAGGACAAGAGATTGGAGGCCTCCATTGGGCTTGGTCTGGGGACAAACAACTATGCAGAGATAGAATATCTCCATACACTTTTATGTTGGCTCTCTCATCTGGGGATAAATTCAGTTCAGATTTTTGGAGATTCACTTAACATCATCAAATGGTTCAAAAATGAGTTTATTTGTCAAAATATTTTATTAAGTCATATTCTTGAGGAACTGTGGTTATTGAAGGATCGTTTTATTTACATTACTGTGTGTCACATATAGAGGGAACGTACCGCTGTGGCAGACCTCCTTTCTAAGGAGGGTGTACAGCAGGATCTGGGCAGCTAGAGGATTTGAGAAATAGGGCCAGAAGGCCCTATGGTCACGGATCACCCTCCATTTGTCTAAGAAATTTTATATCAAGCCTCTTTCGCTGGTTATTGTACATTTTTTTGTTGTTTAGTTTTTCTTTTTATATGTTCACAAAGATTATTAAATCATTGTTATACTAGCAAAAACTTTATTTTTTGAAAACAAATTTAAACGATAACATGGATACTACATTGTTTATGTTTGGGCTTATTTTTCCTCATAAGAGGAGGCCCGAGAACAGGTGTGGAGGCAAACCAGGCCGAAATTTTTTGGCGATCTCCCCTCGGTTGGGAAGGAAAACAGAACACAACATAACACCGTGTTTATTTATCAGGTGGTTTTTGGATGGGCTGTTAAAAACAACCGTATCTTTGGAGGGCTATGTCCCAAACCAAGAAATGCTTCAATGCATGTGCAATGTAACTTTTTGTTTTAATATGAAACGTTCGATTTTTTCTTTGGAAAAAAAATAAAATAAAAAGGGAAAAGAGCGTGCCACTTAAAATGCCGCTTAAAAAATAATTTAGAATAAAGTATGTTTTAAAGTATTAATAATATATTTATATTGTTAATCCATTATGTAATAAAGTGACATGATATTGGCATGTGAAATAAAAATCTTGCATTTTTGAAGGGTTGAGATCTTATGTGCTCAAATCAACGGCGCACATCCAAACCCGCACCCCCCAGTGCTTCCGCATGATATCCACATGGGGGGGGGGGGGTGTCCGGGTAAATCCATTTCTTAAAACCACCGCCGCCACGTGTCATTCTCCAGTTGAGACCACACATCCCCCACCACCCAACCCCCTCCGAGTAGGCTTCAAAACCGCTCTTTGACTATTTGACTTACTCCCGCCATCTCGTCATCACTCACATGTCATTTCACCTTTCAATGATAAACTGCCATGTGTCTCTTTATTACCCATTACCATTTATTATCAATATATCCGTTAACAGTAAAGTTTTCATAATAAATCATCCCGCACCTATTAACGTTCACCATTCGCCTTGTTTAAAACTTCACTCTTCACTGTCAAACAAATATTTTATGCCATTCTATCTGCTCACACTATTTCCTATTTATTCCAAAATCCCAGTAAAGCACAGAAGCAGAACCCACCACCATTCAACTCCTCCAAAGCTATGAACTGGGTTGAATAATTAAAATTTGTGGAGAATGAAAGGAGTGAATGCACAATCTTTTGGTGTCAATTCTCAAATTCTTGGTCAAAAATGTTTTTTTAGTGGTAATTAGATCAAGCATTTCAAAGCCAAGGATTGGGCATTAAAAAACAGATGACAGTTAAAAGGTCAACACTAACAACAGTGGAATATTCAAGGCAAAATATAAGTATTTGGGTTATTTATAGTTCCATAAAAGCAAAGCATCTGGGGTTAACCATTTTTAATGGGGCAGCTCAGAAATCCACTCCAAATGGCTGACATGGCTAAAAAACTCATCAAGATGCCTCCTCACCGAAATGGAAAACTCATCATCAAATCAGTTTTATGAAGACCTTAAATCCAGTGTATTCGTTGGCCACATCAACATGGCAGTTTGATTCGATAGGGATGGAAAACATGGGTTGTTAGACATTTAAGTAATTAATGGTCATAAAGTCCTTTTTTATTATCAACTCTACTAAAACAAAAAATATCCCTATTATTCCTCAAAGTGATGTAATCCTAGTTGAATTGGGTCTCTAGGTCAAGTATCGAAGTCTAGCCCAGGTAGTAGACCTTTGTAACAGAGATCTCACTCTATAAATGAGAGTTTTATTGAATTTGAGGGGGTTGGTTGATGAATGTAGATGAGAGGACTATTATGTAATTTTGTTTCACCAAACTAATAGACAGTTGCAGAAATTGTTTTTCAGACTTGAGATTTATTTTAAGCTTATGTGTATTTGTCTTTCCATTTATCATATTATCAACAGCTTCATATTCTCGTGATTACTTGGAATTCATAGTATTATGCTCCAATTTCCTTAATGTGTTATGTGTATGCTGTCAAAAGTTATTTGGTAAGCTTAATCGCCTCAGCTTCCATGAAATACATTTTCTTGTGATTGAGGTCCCATAGCTAACTCCATGCCCAATGGTAGCCTTTCATACATATTCTACCTGCAAAATAACTTAAAATACAAAAAGAGTTAGCCATATGCAATACAAGTTTCATCTTGAGTATTCATTTGTTTTCTTTAAGAGAGCCTTCTCTGACTGGAAGGGCTAAATTTCAGTCCAAAGTGGTTTGAAATAGTCGCATTAGGTTGACCATTGAACAACCCAATTGGTGCCAACCTAGTAATAACATGTTCATTGTCCCACATTATTTGTGAAATGATGCACTTGGACTAGAATGTCCCAATCATCTTAGCATGATCATGGCAATGGATCTAAGGATCAAAGGAGGCTTGTCTCATCCAAAGACTTGAGAGGGCAAGTACCATCATCAGAGCCCTCATTTGGAGCATAGTACAGACTTTTATTTTAGCTAGAGACCCATGAGACCAACAGTTGTGCCCCAAACCCTCTTTGGAACCCCACAGGATGACTTGCATGAAAAATTAGAGGTCAACCCCTAATTCATATTTATTGCAACCATCTCTTTAATCACAACACTTAGAGGACTCAACATGGCCCTACATCATCATCTCATCTTGCATATGGAAGGCTAATTCATGACTTGTGATAGCTACTTGGTCGGCTTGTGACCAAGACTTGTTTTTAGCACATTATTTTATAATTTTGGGGGCCCATTAGGCTAATCTGATTTAGAGAGACTCGTATAAATAGAAGTGAGTCTCATTTGAGAGAACTCAACATCATCACTTGGATTCTTCTCTTTTAAAAGAACTCGCACTTTTTCTTTGGAAGCTATTAGAGTATCTTGGATGCACTATGATATTTGGAGCTGATTTTTTATCTTTTCTTGGAGCTACTTCTTGAATATGGATAGATATAATGCATGATTATCTTGTAAGTTATTTTGTTGATGAAATATTTCTCTTGAAAATTTCTAATGTATGTAATAGCTACAACTAATGTAAATGTTATTGCTCCCTAATTTGTTGAAGAAATTTTTTGGAAGTTATTTTGTTGGCTCTTGCATATGCTACTCCTGATATAACATGTAATGAATGTTCCATGAAACTCCATATTCTAATAGTAGGTAATTGTTGAAGGTTGGTAGTTAGGGCATCAACTTTTGACCTCCTTGAGGAAAAAGTTGGCCAATCTAACACATCTAGGGCTTCATAGCCCGAACTAGGCACTAGTACAAGAATTTTTCTCATCAAACTTTTCTTCCTCCATATTTTCTCCTCCTAAATTATGGTTCCCTAAAGGAAGGACATAAATCTATGGCTTGCAGATAAATTTTATGGAGGTTATTTTTCGAGAATCAAAGAGTCCAAACATCAAGCTTAGGTTCTAGGCTACCTATGCTCCAAGTTTGGTGGGCATTCACCTGAGTTTCATCCATAAAATCTCTTGCTACTCTAAGAGGGAAAACTTAGGCCTTTCTCTCTCGCCTTAGGGACTTCTTTGAAGGTTGTATGAGCTTAGTATTCATTGGAATAAATCATAAGAAACCCTTTCTTCTCCCTTTCCTTGGCCTAGTGAGTACCTTGGAAGTGTTTATTCCCACGATTAATCATAAAACCCTAGGTCTAGGAGAAGTATTTCCTGGGTCTCTCAAAGGGAACAAAGAGCCTCTTAGAATTGTTAAAACATCAATAAAGCTTCTTTGAGAGGTCCTACCTCATCACCTAGAGTCTTGATCTTAGGAATACCTATTATCATTGCATATCTCAAAACCCTAAGTCTTGAACTCCTTATCTCAAGGCCTTTCTTGGAGAGTGTTTTAGCTTCTTTGAAGCATTGAGCCATAGCTGTGTCTCTCCTTCAATGGACACTGTGGAATCACATCATACCTAATCATTCATCTACCTGTTCTAAGTGATTCCCTTCCCACCGAGACTCCTCCTATCAGTGAAATTCTGTAAAGAGAAGGGGACATTGACTGTGGCGATAGTGGGTCATTATCCCATTGTTATCACCTGGTCTAGCTCCTTGTCCTATAGGGTTTCCCTTTTTAGGGCATGCTAGACTGTGCAATAATAGGCATCACGGCCTGACTCAAGGATGGCTAGCGGTAGAAGGATACAAGTACAATTGAGACCATGTTTGAGTGGAAATTTCTCACCCTTCGTCAATTGCAGACAACTTCAAAATAAATTTAAATAACTGTTTTATGCTTCCCTCTTCTATGTGTTTTCTGATGTTTGTCATGAAATTGGGTGCTACATATGAATGCTCCTTTATATAGTTGATTTCTTGAAATTAGAGTGAGGAATGAGTCTGATGTTGACCTTCAAAGGAGGCTTCCCCCCTTTTTCATTGAGGGAGGGGAGGACTTGGGTTGTATAACCTATTAAGTTACTCTCCCTAAATTCAAGTTTATATTTTTACCTATGTAAAATCACTGAATTATTGGGTTTATAATTAATTTAGGATGGCAAGGGAAGTTTATGTATGTATAGTTGTATTTAACATTGTCAATTGGGGTTATCTCAATTGGGCAGAAATCCTCACTAGTGATGTGATGAAGCTATAATGCCTTGATAAATATTGTTGTAATGGCTTAGTGCCAATGAATATTGTTATATTGTCTCTGAGCCTTGTGAACTCTTAAGTGAGAATACAAGTGGGTTAGCCTCGTACCATCAACCTCACTATAGCCCTCGAACTGAGGAAAAGGGTCATTTCTTTAAATTGCATCAATAATAATTCAATTATATGTTTAACTTCATTTTTTTTGCGGGAGGGGGGGTGCATGTTTGACCCTCTCCTAAGTTTGTGGGATGCTTAATTTTACCCTTAAATTTGTGGGAATCCTCCTCCCAATCCCTAATTTTGGGTCGGTTGGTTCTTTCCCTTCCATAAAAAAAGACCATATGTTTAAATGTAAGTTCTCACATTTCAATTAGTTAAAATACTATAAAAAATTTACATGTTTTGGGTAAGAAAATAATCCTACATATTATTTATCTAGAAAGCATAAGCAAGCTTATGTCGTCAATTCTGTAGTAAAATGTTATGGGTGGAGAAATTTCGACTTTGGTAAAATTATGTAGTAAAATATTATGGGTGGAAAAGAACCTGTTAATCTTTTAGTGAGGATTAAAAATCATCATTTGTTAAACGAGTATACATTATGGGAGAATTGTAGAAATTTGGCCTCTAGAAAAATTAGGTTATGTTTGGGGAGAGTCTATTAAGTCCCTAATTAAGACTGAGAATCACTATTTTATGATCATAAAAAATAGAACAAGAATGAAGCCTTTCTTTAAGGTGTTAGACAAGCATAAGAGTGCATGATCCAGGTGGATATCGGTGGCCACCCACCTATTCCATTTGGACCCGCACCATCAATTCTTGCAACTTTTCACTTTCATCACAACTTACTATTTTTAGCAGGTTTTCAGGGCCTGCACTCGTGGAGCCATTTTGGGACCCTAATGGTCCAGGTGGATATTGGTGGCCGCCCACCTATTCCATTTGAAATGCCACCATCAGTCCTTTCAGTTTTTTAGTTTCAGCACAACTTACTATTTTTAGCAGTTTTTCGGGTCCTGAACTTTCAGAGTCATTTTGAGGCCTTAAACGACGTTTTTTGGGAATTGTGCCTCCGACGGAAATGATTTCGTTCCAAAATCGATATTCACGATTAGTAGTTGTAGTCCTCGGATAGATATTTCTAACGATGTATCATGTGTGTCAAACGGAGATAATATGCCAAAGTTACGACCCTAGGAAGTTGAAACACCAAATTACCCAAACGGGGCCCATAGTTGGTGCTTCATCTCCTAGGGTTAGGTTTTTGGACGTTTAGAGTTTTCCACTGTTTCTCAATAATAAATAGGCCCTCGAGCCTCATTGTAACACAGTTCAGAGGCATGTAGCTGCCACATCTCTTCTCAGAGATAAGCTATCAGTGCCCTAGCTATCTGATTTCCATTATGTTTGTAAGCATATTTCTGTTAGTTGATATTAATGAAATGAAGCATTATTTCCGTTGTGTCTCTATTTTTATGGCTATTTCTGTATTTTATTGCGTTCCTGCATAAATCCAGATCAATGGTATCAGAGTGGGTCTGCTCTTTCTCTGTTTTTCTTTGCATGTCCCCAACGCGATTAGAGTATCAGGAGTTAGGGCTCGATCTGGTTGAACCCTTGCAAGATCAGCCTCGCAAACCCCAACAACCTCCCATGGCAGAAGAAAAGAAATACGAGGGAGCAAAATATCCTATCAAAATATTGCTCGAGGAGGCCCTCGAGAAACAAAGGAACGTGATGATGGATAACTTTGCTCAGATCCTTCAATGGCTGCCCACCTACGGTGCATCTACATCCAACAGCTAGTCTTGAGACGCCACTCCCTTCAAGGTACATGTAAACTTTGACATTCCTATATTTGAAGGCTAGATAGATGCAAACGTCGTAGATAGATGGTTGAATTTGTTGGAAGGGTATTTCTCGATCCATGATTTCTCCGACCGAGAAAAGATTATTTTTGCACTCCTCAAAGCCGCCCCCCATGTCAAAGATTGGTGGGAAACCTAATGTGAGCAAAAGGACAGGACATAACCCCCTCTGTTCTCGGCCGCACCCACTTGGAATTTGTTCCGAGATGGCATCAAGGAACAATATTACCCCATGGAGAGCTATGAGGACAAGTACATCCAATGGACCACGCTGCGGCAGAAAAGGGATCAAGACGTGCACGAACTGATGAATTTGTTCCATAACCTGCACACAAAGTTGGGTATTAAATATTCAGAGAGACATTTGGTGCTCAAGTACCGCAGTTTTCTGCACATACACATTCAGGAGGAAATGGATTTCCTCGATAGTACATCGCTTGGCATGGCATATCACTATGCCGCCAAGATCGAGCAGAAATTTAAGCAGAAAAAACAAGACTTTGGATCCACGAATCTGAAGCCAGGGAAAGGCGCCCCCGAACCACAGAACAAGGGGCAAGGCCAAAGTGGGGCGACTCAAAACAACACCACAAATCCAAAGAAGGAAACGGGGAAGTGGTGTGAATTTCATAATAGCCCCACTCACAGCACAAACAAGTGTCGGGCCAAATAGTCATTGGTGGCCGAACTATAGGCACCCGAATCAGATGCATGTTCTGATCCTGAGTCAGAACCAAACAAAGGCAATGACAAAGGGAAGCAGATCATTGATGCAGATCCCAGAGCCATTGTTGCCACCACCAAGATCCAGAGGGAGGATCCCGAGGATCCAGAGGAGGGGGAGCGCCTCTTCCATTCGCAGATGTGGGTGAAGGGTTCTCCACTGCAATTCCTTGTCGATAGCGGAAGCCAAAAGAACCTCATTTCAACAGAGGTCGTGAAGCAGCTCGGCCTACCGACCATAGCACCCCTGTAGTCGTATACCATCAGGTGGCTTCACCCAGGGAGAGATCTACACATTCGCCAGCAGTGTCGCCTTCCGTACAGTATCAAGCCATTCACGGATGAGGTAGTGTGTGATGTTGCTCCTCTTGATGTAACTGATGTATTATTGGGCCAACCATACATGGAGGCGACATGTTGTGTACCAGCCTAGATCCATCTAACTCTGGATCTATCATGCGCCGAGAGGGATCAAATCTCTCGAGGTGCAAACCTATTTTTTGAATGCAAAACTTGAGGAAAGGTTTGCACCTCGAGAGATTTGATCCCTCTCGGTGCATGATAGATCCAGAGTTAGATGGATCTAGGCTGGTTCCAGTTGGAGGCATCAACGTCACATTTTTCAGATTATTGAAATTTTTGTATATTTTTGAGATGTCAGATGGATCAATCATGTTCTGCTAAGGAAAATCTAACAAAGATATGATTAATTTTATCAATAATATGTAAATATATCAAATATTAATATAATCATTTTAAATCTGCTAAATATTTCTGAGATTAACTTGGTCATTTTAATTTTAAATTTTCTTAGTTACCTCAGTTCGTTGAGATGATAATTATTGTTAATAACTATAATGATGAAAAATGATGAAATATTTTTTTTTTAAATGCAAAGTGACAATAATAGTGTTGAAAGATAGAAAATGTGAATAATAAGAACGTACTCATGTTACAATCAATTTCAAACTATTTTCTTCTACTATTCTTATTTCCTCCCTTGTTAGTTTTGTTATCTTTTCACATCAATTATATGAAAAAGAAAATTTAAATCGTAAACCATTTAAATCTTTAGCTCGATCTGTTGTAGTAAACATGATACCTTGTCTCTCTTGCTCTCCAATATTAATAGTTTAAATTACTATAACACAAAAATCAATCTACATTGTTAATAACGTTTTGTGCTTACACTAAAATCAATGCATATTTGTTAATCCAATCACTTTAATATTAATGTACCATCATATATCCAATTACATAAAATCATAAATCAACATATAGATTGAAATCAATGCATTTAATGCAAGAAATCAAATAAGATTAGAAAATAACTTCTACATTGAAATCAATGCAGCTAATGCAATAAATCAAATAAGATTAGAAACCAACATCTACACTGAAATCAATGCATTTACTCAAAGCAAACAAATAGGGTTATAAATCGCCATCTACATTGAAATCAATGCATTTAGTGCAAACAATCAAATAGTATTAGGAATAATCTACATTGAAATCAATGCATCTAGTGCAAGCAATCAAATATAATTATAAATCGACGTCTAAATTGAAATCAACACATCCAGTGCAAGCAATCAAATAGTATTAGGAATCATCACCTACACTGAAATCAATGCATCTAGTGCAAGTAATCATATATCATTAGAAATAATTATCTACACTAAAATCGAATCATCTAGTGCAAATAATCAAATAGGATTATAAATCACCATCTCCACTTAAATCAATCCATCTAGTGCAAAAAATATTCTTCCCTCTCTCCACCCTCCATCCATATCTATATCCCCATCCATCTCTTTTTTTTTGTCTCTATCTCACCCCCCTAAACACACATGCTCTCGCACTCCATATATATCATTCTCTTTGTCGATCACCCTCTCTCCCCATATCTCTCTTCTTCCCTCTCTTCCCCTTCTCTCCCTCTCCCCCGCTAATATCTCTCTTTCCTCCTTTTGTCCTCTCTCTCTCTCTCTCTCCATCTTCCTTATCACTCACTCTCTCTCTCTCTAGGAACCAACATCTACACTAAAATCAATGCATTTACTCAAATAAATCAAATAGCATTAGAAATCGCCATCTACACCGAAATCAATGCATTTAGTGCAAACAATCAAATAGGATTAGAAATAATCTACATTGAAATTAAGTCATCTAGTGCAAGTAATCAAATATAATTATAAATTGACATCTAAATTGAAATCAACACATTCAGTGCAAGCAATCAAATTGTATTAGAAATCACCACCTACACTGAAATCAATGCATCTAGTGCAAGTAATCAAATATCATTAGAAATAAATATCTACACTAAAATCGATGCATATAGTGCAAATAATAAAACAGGATTATAAATCACCATCTCCACTTATATCAATCCATTTAGTGTGAGAAATATTCTTCCCTCTCTCCACCCTCCATCCATATCTATATCCCCCTCCATCTCTTCTTTTCTGTCTCTCTATCTCACCCCCTTTAACACACAGACTCTCGCAATCCATATATATCAATCTCTTTGTCAATCCCCTCCTCTCCCCATCTCTCTCTTCTTCCCTCTCTTCACCTTCCATCTATATCTCTATCTTACCCTTCTCTCCCTCTCCCCCATTAATATCTCTCTTTCCTCATTTTTTCCTCTCTCCCTCTCTCTCCATCTTCCTTATCACTCTCTCTCTCTCTCTCTAGAAACCAACATCTACACTAAAATCAATGCATTTACTCAAATAAATCAAATAGGATTAGAAATCATCTACATTGAAACCAATTCATCTAGTGCAAGTAATCAAATATAATTAATAATTGACATCTAAATTGAAATCAACAAATTCAGTGCAAGCAATCAAATTGTATTAGAAATCACCACCTACACTGAAATCAATGCATCTAGTGCAAGTAATCAAATATCATTAGAAATAAATATCTACACTAAAATCGATGCATATAGTACAAATAATCAAATAGGATTATAAATCACCATCTCCACTTATATCAATCCATCTAGTGTGAGAAATATTCTTCCCTCTCTCCACCCTCCATCCATATCTATATCCCCCTCTATCTCTTATTTTATGTCTCTCTATCTCACCCCCTTAAACACACACACACTCGCAATCCATATATATCAATCTCTTTGTCAATCCCCTCCTCTCCCCATCTCTCTCTTCTTCCCTCTCTTCACCTTCCATCTATATCTCTATCTTCCCCCTCTCTCCCTCTCTCTCCATCTTCCCTATCACTCACTCACTCTCTCTCTCTCCACCTTTCTCTCTCTATTTCTTTCTTCTTACCTCTCTCCTCCTCCCCCTCCAAGTCCATCTCTCTTTCCCTCCCTCTCTCCACTCTCTCACGTCCTCTCTCTTCCTTCCTCTCTTTCCCTTTCTCTCCCATCTCTCTCTCCCTCTCTCTCTCTCTTCACCGACCAACTATGTTACTATATCCCTCCCTCTCTCCTTATATCTCCTTCTCCCCCCTTATCTCCTTCTCTCCTTATTTGTCTCTTTATCTCAGCCCGAAACATACACGCTCTCTCTCTGTCTCTCCCTTGTCACTCCTTCTCTCTCTCCCCTTCTCACTCTCTATATTTCTTATTTCCTACATCTCTCCCCCTCCAACTCCATCTCTCTTATCGATCCCTCTCTCCTCCTCTCTCTCAAGTCTTCTCTCTCATCCTTCCTCTCTCTCTCTCTCTCCAATACTCTCTTCCCCCATCACTCTCCTCCTCTCTCTCATCCTTCCTCTCTCTCCCTTTCTCTCCCACCTCTCTCTCTCTCTTTTCCCTCCAATCCTCTCTCTTCTCCCATATCTCTTTCTCTCTCTAATCCTCTCTCTTCCCCCATCCCTTTCTTTCTCTCTCTCTTTCCACCCCTCTCTCTCTCCAACTACATTACTATATCCCTCCCGCTCTCCTTCTCACTTCTTCTCTCCCCCTTCTTTCCATACATCTTACTTTGTCTCTTTATCTCACCCCTAAACATACACACTCTCTCTCCATCTCTCCCTTATCACTCTCTCTCTCTATTTCTTCTTAGTTATGTAAACTAATGAACATAAATATTCATAAATATAAAGCAGATTATGGAGTAAATATGAAAAGAGGTTTTATTTACTTACCATACATCTAGTTTATTTATATTTTTATTTATTTACCATACCCCTTTTATTTACTATAGTATTTGGCCCATAGGCTTGTTATATCATTAGTTTTTTATTTATAATCCTATTTGATATATTGTTATTTATTTACCTTACCTCTTTATGCCTCTTTTATATTTATTTATTTACCATACCTCTTTATATCTATTTTATATTTATTTATTTATTGATCATACTTGTTTATACCTCTTTTATATTTATTTATTTACCCATGGTATTTGGCCCATGGTATCAATATTAATTTTTCCCATGGTATTCATCCCATAGGCTTCATCTAAATAAAACCTCTTTTTAAAGCTTTTTTAATATAAAAAGGTTTATGGAATAAATATAAAAAGAATATTTATTTATTTACCATACATCTAGTTTATATATATTTTTATTTATTTACCATAGCTCTGGAGTAAGCATAATTTCATTTTAAAAATATTTAATTAAAAGAAATATTAAAAGATTTTGGATTTTTATTGTTTGTGTTAAATTAAATCTTTTCCTTTGATTTAGGAAATGGCATTGACTTTAGTAAAGAGTGAAGATGTTTAAAATTTTACTTAATTTGGAAATTCAATGTGGTAATTTTTTTTGTTAAAGGTAAATTTATGATCCATTCAAATTCACATATATAATTTAATATCCATTCAAATTATATAAATAATACATAATTGTATTAGAAATTGATATATGTTCTAGCACAATGCAATTTTTTTTTTTTTTTTTTTAATTTAAAACTTAAGCCGACATTTTGTATGAGGACGTGACATACCTGACATCGGGGTCATATTGGGCTGTAGATGTGCCTCTTGGCGCAATGAGTCTAGGCCTTGTGTTGTTATTATTACTTTTGGAAATAACTTGTACAGGATACCGGAGGTAGTACTGCCTCCTGTCATCTCTTTGACTACTGCAAAACAACGTAGTAAGATTGTTTCCCAAACCAAGAAATTTATTTTCCTTACAACTCGCTCACAGGGAAAGAAGAATATTGTGGCCACAACCTTGAAACAAGGCTCCCTTGCATGGCTGCAGCAGATGGACAAAGTCATGGAGGAATACAAGGACATTTTCCCCTCACTCACAGATGTTCCTCTTCACTGTCAGGACAAGCACTCCATTGATCTGACCCCCGATGCACCGCCACTTGATGTTGCCATACCTCATACAACTACACAAACAAAATCCACACATGTACTTTCTGAGGCTAATAAAGAAACCAAATTTGCTAAACGCATCCAACATGTATGCCCGCAGGTCCATGACATCTTCGACAAATCTAATACCCAATTCAACAGAATTTGCCTCATCTCATGGAGGATCTCAACGCAATGGGGACCATTACTTCCTAAAGAGGGAAGAATGATCCAGGTGGATATCGGTGGCCACCCACCTATTCCATTTGGACCCACACCATCAATTCTTGCAGCTTTTCACTTTCAGCACAACTTACTATTTTTGGCAGGTTTTCGGGGCCTGCACTCCCGGAGCCGTTTTGGGACCCTAATGATCCAGTTGGATAATATTGGCAGCTACCCACCCATTCCATTTGAAACGCCACCATCAGTCTTTTCAGTTTTTCAGTTTCAACACAACCTACTATTTTTAGCAGTTTTTCGGGACCTGAACTTCCAGAGCCGGTTTGAGGCCCTAAACGATGTTTTTTGGGCATTGCGCCTCCGGCGAAAATGATTCCGTTTCGGAATCGATATTCGCTCCAGAATCGATATTCGTTCCGAAATCAATATTCGCGATTAGCGGTTGTAGTCCTCGAATACATCTTCCTAACGATGTATCATGTGTGTCAAACGAGATAGTATGCCAAAGTTACGACCCAGAGAAGTTGAAACACCAATTTACCCAAATGGGGCCCATAGTTGGTGCTTCATCTCCTAGGGTTAGGTTTTTGCACGTTTATAGTTTTCCATTGTTTCTCAATAATAAATAGGCCCTCAAACCTCATTGTAACACAGTGCAGAGACATGTAGCCGCCACACCTCTTCTCAGAGATAAGCTACCAGTGCCCTAGCTATTTGATTTCCATTATGTCTATAAGCATATTTCTATTATTTGATATTAATGAAATGAAGCATTATTTCCACTGCATCTCTGTGTTTATGGCTATTTTTGTATTTTATTGTGTTCTTGCATAAATTTGGATCAGTGCAGGGTTCCATTGGTTCATTCAGAATGATATTAACTCGAAATTGACCAATAAAATATCTCTAACAAAAATTGATACAATATTATAATATAGCAAAAAGATATATTATATGATAACAATAATGATTTTTTATAATTGTTATCAGAAGGGGGACCCATGGTGAGTTGGAGAAAATTGAAGCAAATTGGAATGGCTTGACTAGGGTGCTCCGATAAGAGATCTCCACAATCTAAAATTACATGGAAAAATGCTATGCAATGTAAAATGTAAATGTATCTACAAGGATGCTTTGTTGAGATTTCCCTTGGCACTATTATATTATATTCTATAATAATATTATAATAATGATAATAATAAAACATGGAGAAGCATAATGGGATCATTGCGCTACTCCATAATTAAGTAATATAATTTATTTATAATTACACTATTATTGCATGGAGGAACAATCCGATGAAAATAAATATATAAATAAATACACTAACAAAAGGACTTCCTCATACTACAATTTAAATTAACATTTAATTAGTGTTATCAGAGGGACACACGACAACCCTATGCGGACTCCTGTTAGAGAAGATTGGGGAAAGGCCTCTAGGAAACAGCGCGACAAAAAGGCCCACAAGCATGACACATGGCAAGCTTGCAATGACTCAATGACTCAGGCTAGCGAAGGAGAGAGAAGATTCTTCAAGTCACAAGACTCTGAGAAAGCCCTCCTTTTCAATATTTTGTCAATATTATAACATAACGTAACTATTATAAATGCTTAAATAAAATAAATATATTCATTTATCATTACATTATAATTAACATGTTTCTTGGAATTGATACAAATGGGTTGTTCTAGTAAAAATGACATAGTAAATAAAGAGTTACCATAACCATTATAAAAAATATATATATATATTTAATAATGCAATATCAATGAGAAATGCTTCATCATAATACTTGTTTAACTATCTAATTAACTGTATTAAAGTGACAATAAATTGCAAAAATGACATGTAGACCAAGGATGTCATGTCATGTGAGATATGTCGAAGGAATAAAAGCCATGTGGCAAAGAAAAATGAAATCTTCCGAGGATCCTATCATGCTGCCTAGAGCTGATAATTGGCCAAAATAACAATCATTGGAAAGTTCTCAGCAAATAACATACCACTGTGAGTTTTAAATTGGCAAGAGAGATATACTAAAAAGGTCAAATTTTTGGATACCCTTTCCCCTCAAGCTATTTAAGTAGGTCAGGTATGTTAAAATTAACAAGGGTAAGAGATGCACTCATAGGGTGTGGGTACTACAAAGGAGACATTCCTCCACATCCCCTTTTAGGGTAACATAAAGGGACACAATACGGAATGTGCCCTTCAAAAAATGATACATCCCATGCACAAAAAACAAATGATTGTAAACATAATGTATATGAAGTTGAGGAGGGCCTCATGAGGCACAACTCGTGTTGGTTGGTGTGCTATTCACTTATTTGAATAGTAGCATTCTCTTGGTTGGTCCTCACTTATTTGAATAGTAGCATTCTCTTGGTTGGTCCTCGCACCTTCATGTAGTGGCTACATGAAGACACAAGGTCACTACCTTGCACAGTGATGTTCATTTTTTACCTGCTTTTAAATTAGATTTGTTAAAACTTAAATCTGTCTTTTTTATTTTCTAAATATAATAAGAAATACATTATTGTAAATTATTTATAATTGTAATTATTATGTTTTTACATCATCACATGGATCAATTATGATTTAGTTTGTTATTTGTAATGATGTATATTATTAACACATCATCATGTATACAATTCCAATAATTTATATGGCAGTTTTCATATATTTTAATTTTAATATTTTAGGAGTCCCCTATGTTGAAGACCCCAACATCCTCTATGGCATTCCCTAAAATTTGTGGGGTGCCCTAAAATTTGTGGGGTGCTTCTGCATGTCCCCAAATGCATTTCCTCACTCTTGCATGCACATCAAAGTAAATAAAATAGTCATCAACTACTCAGTGCAATATGTCTATGTGATATTTGCTCCCTATGCCCTTGACCCAAGCAAGGAGAGCCATCATATTTGGCAAAACCACTCCACCAAAAAATATCCCCTATTTTACTTTTGCTCCACTGCACGCAATTACTTTTGAAACTTATTATAACTTATCTAGTGTTTCTAGCTAAGTATTGATATGCTATTACTCGGAGTTTTTATGCACATGGAATCTCTATGTAGCGTCAACCCTTTTGAGTTGTCTTTGAATTGTGAAAACCTGGTACACCAGCGCATATACTTAAATTCAAAATGAAAATTTCACAATTGAAAGACAACTGCTTAGAAGAGTTGACGCTACATAGAGATTCCATGTGCATACAAACTCCGAGTAATAGCACATCAATACTTAGCTAGAAACAGTAGCTAAGTTAAGTTTCAAAAGTAATTGCATGCAGTGGAGCAAAGGAAAAGAAATAGAGCATATTTTTTTGGTGAAGTGGTTTTGCCAAATATGATGGCTCTCCTTGCTTGGGTAGGGCATAGGGAGCAAATATCACATGCACATATTGCACTGGGCAGTTGATGACTATGACCATTTTATTTACTTTGATGTGCATGATGATTTCTTTCTAGAAAGAATGTTAAAAGACCATAATTCTGTCTATGAGAAAAGTGCTTCTTTCAAAGAAACGCGTGGATATATTATAAGTTATGAACATTTGTCAGGCCAGCACAAATTGGATGGCATCAAAAAAAAATTAATAGAGGCAAAAATGAGCAATACATCTCCACTTATGTTCTTTCTTGCACAATTTAGTGCCAATGCGATTTAAGGGTAGATGATATAAACTTATATTCCAAGAACTGCTACCAAGTTCCCTAGGTTGATAAATTTCCCAACATAAAATGCCAATGGAACATTAAAAGCCTTACTTCTTTCCAGCTTACAGTCTTCATCAGCATACTTAGTACCCTTTTCCTTGTATGGATCCAGGAAAGTACTTCAATTTCCAAAATAACAAAAAAGAATATTGACAGAAAACCAGAGCCTTACTTTTTCTTCCCAGCTTTACCCTCCTTTCTCCTTACTATCTCATCAGCATACTTGATACCCTTTCCCTTGTATGGCTCTGGGGGTCGCCATTTTCTTATGTCGGCTGCGAATAGTCCAATAGCACATTTATCTCTTCCTGATACAGTGACGTTTGTGTTTCCTTCAACCGTCACTTTGATGCCATCTGGAACTGTTAAACGAACGGGATGTGAAAATCCCAAATTCATAACTAAGTCGTTTCCTTCTACAGCGGCACGGTAACCAACTCCGACTAGCTGGAGTTTCTTCTCAAAGCCTTTTGATACCCCGACGACCATGTTGTCGGTAAGAGTGCTGCAGTAATAGCCAACACAAATTAGAAATCAAAATTGGTTTTGATAGTCAAGAAAAGATGTCATGCAAGATGCAAGTGTCAAACAAGAAACTGAAAATTAATAATGGTGGAAAAGGGGAAAAATACACTTCACACCACATAGTCAAGTTACCTTATTCGACAGCATAATTCCTTGAATATGTGAAAAGATATCCCCCAGTCTATATTTTTGCAGTCGTATATTTTTTTTGCAAGATGGAAACAACATACTAAAAATTGAATCAAGGCATTCACAGTTCATGACACAAAAAACATGAGAAACATCATCGATCACAAGGATGATCAATCAGCAACTATCCTTAACATGTTTTTAACGATGACCATCCCTTTTCAATCAAATAACATGAACACTAATGGGAATTGAAGTCCCAGATTAGAAGTCAGAAACTACGTTTGTGAAGCATGAAAGGATCCTAAGGCAATAATGCATCAAGTGATATTCGATATGAAGTGCTAAAGATGCTCTGCTATAAGAAATATGCATTATGACTTCTGAAAATGACTCAAAGGAGATCCATTCATATGTTTGCAACCTTAAGAAATAAGACCCTATTGTGGAAGACACTCCTATCAAGACAAAGCAGTTCAGTTTGATCAGAACTGACTGGTCTCGAGGACACCAAACCAGACCATGGACCAGACCTGCAAGCCAGCTATGTCATAAACGGGCAACTTCAGGCCAGTTCCAACATAAAGGCTAAACATGTCCCACCCCCACCAGCACACACCATTTGGGAAAAAATGTTAAAACAGAAACCAAAAGTTCACATTTTCTTGTGTCTTTTTTTCTATCATTTTACTTCAATTTAACATTACCAGTAGTAGTTCCAGGATGTTTAAGAGTGGTTCCAACCTCATCACACTTTCAAAATTCAGAAAACTACACAATGTTGAAGACAAGACTGGTAAGATTACAACATTTCAGGGCTGGGTTCTATCATGTATGAGGGCACTGGACTTAACCAGCACAAATGCATCTCAACTGCAGATCTAATAAACACTGTGAGCAATCAAAAAGAAATTTACACGCAAATCTCTGAATGCTGAAAAGATCCCAAGTTCAGATGGATCTACACTTGTGTCTATGTGTGTCTGCATATGTGTTAACTAATGCTTGGTATTATTTTCTTAAATGTTCTATTTTTTCCAATATTTTTTTTAATATTTGATTTATAAAGCAAGAATGTTACACATCTGATTCATATTGCACTATCACTTTTTTAATTATTTTTAAAATGGGACAACTTATGCCACGTGTCACCTTAAAATCAGACACAACATTACACCTCTCATGCTAGGTTGCAGAATGCACACTACTTTTCTTGGTGCAATCAACAGCACCAAGCCCTCTATATAACCCAATGTTGGTGGTGTTTACTGTTGAACTCATCTACCATGACCTTCTGCAAAAATGTACCTTCAGGCTTCCACTAAAGCCAAGGCCCAAAACCACTAAATTGGCATGTTAAGCTTTTTGCCTCATTTTAAAGCTTAGATTAGCCAATTTCATCAAAATTGGAGGGTGTTAGCTTGAGCAACAACGTGGGTGGATGTATATGGATCCACAAGTTGCCCCAAGCAATAGTACCGGTGTTCCTAAAGGATTGAGGAAGAGGCCAGAGGAGACAAACAGAATTACTAGTGATGATGATCCTAATACAAGGTGATGATTTTGGTGATATGTAGGTATTTGTTGTAGCATGATGTTTTGGGCTCTAGAGGCCATTTAGAGCCCCGATGTTTATGTATTTTGTTTAAGATATGCATCCCACTCAGTGTCATTTTGATATGTTCACCCTTACATGTTATATACATGAGCATTGCATATTTGGTGTCTACAGGTTTGGATTTACATTGATGTACATGAATATATATTTTTGTTAAAATTTAGATATTCTATGTACTTTTATGTACACCAGTTTTTCAACCTGATTTTCCAGCCAGTTCTGGTTCTGATAATATAATCTCATTTCAGGTGTAAAGGCAATATTTACTAACTACAGTCCACGGGGTCTAGGATAGACGGTGATCGGGTGCTCTGTTAAGGCACTCCTTGATGTGAAGTCACCGATTTAATTCCCCACCCCGATCAGGGTGATATATTAGACATGATGAAAATGTAGTCCCACCAAGCTTTAAAAAAAATATTTACTAACTACAAATTAAGCAGGATCTACAAGAGATAAAAATTTGATGCACTAAAAAAAGAGCAAGTATCAAGGTATATATTAAGTTACCAAGGACGTTTTAGTAGTGTTTCTCTTGGCAATGGAAATTGATTATTCAATAAAAATTCATTTCTAGAACTAATCATGTAAAACTGTCTTTGGGAACTCTTTACCCCCAGCTCCCCCTGTGAAGCAAGCCCCCATTTTCTCTATAAAAAGTGTCTTCTAGACTAGTATTCCCTGCCCATTTTAGTGGCATCTCTCTTAACAATAGAAAAAAAATATTCTCGAAGTTTTCTCCAACCTAATTCTCACCATATGCAGTTAAATCATCTTTAAGACCTCTCGCTACTTCCTCATTTTCTCTACAAAAATGGTGTCCCGACATCATTCTCACTAATGGAATCTTTAGAAAAATGTATTTTATTTCTTTAACAAAATTGCCATATATTAATGTCTAACAAACAACCAAAAGATAAGTACAACGGAACTAGGTAATACAATCAATGATGCAAAGTTGTAGGAGAGCCTTAGGTTATTCTAAAAGCATAGAACAAGACAATACAAGAAATACATCAAACAAATAGGTTATCAAAGAAAGAGAAAAAGGCACAAGGAAAGAATTATGTAAGATGTCCATTAGACTAGATGAGGAGAAAGAAGTATCTGTCGCAACATCAATCGCTAGAAAGGACCAAATGCCTTGTTTGATGTCGTTTGGAGAGTTTCTAGTGCAAAGAGGCCATGGTTGGGTGATTCTAAGAGGTGCAGGAGAGCCATGAGCATATTTTCTTCTAGAATATCATGATAAGAATCTAGCCTAGATTGGGTTGTTGATCCAATATATGTTGAGGACAAATAGTCCTAACCCCTCTAACAAAGACTTTAGCAACCCTATGGTGAGACATTGTATGTGGTCCCACCGAGCTAGTGCATGTTGTGCCGACCACTGAATGATCTATCTTTCACTTAACTCCACCAAGCACTAAAATAGGTTGGCAAAAAGGGGTAATCAATCTAACAAGTTGGGGTTTAGAAGAAACCTACAGGGTCCATGTTTGAGAGTTACTGCCTCACACATGTAAAGAGAATTGGGGTTTAGAAGAAACCGACAGGGTCCATTGTTTGAGAGTTACTGCCTCACACATGTAAAGAGATAGCACTCTAGTCAGGATATCAAATGAAAGTGAGTAGGTATCTCCCACTAATCTCATAGTATATAGGGCACTTTCTACAAATGGCATCGCTGACAAACCTTCTCCTCACATGGGATATAATGCTCAATTCAATCCAATGCTAGTGAGAGCCTACCTTGAATTGTCCAAGTGGGAAACTAAGGCCATGAGACAATGGGTACATCTCCTATGTGTGTTTACCATCCTAGCACCTTGCTCGGGACCTTGTCAAGGGTGCTAATTTGGGGGCCAACACGCCCAGCATGTAAGAGCATTGCTCAAAGAAGTGGGTTGCAACCCAGGCAAAGAGAAAAAAAAACACCCAACAAACCACCAAGCTCCAGTAAACCAATTTAGAAACCTCCTACAGAAGTGCAATGACTCCAAGATGATAGCCATTGATATCTAGGCCTGGAAATGCATGCCACGATGGTAGTAATAGAGTTGTTGTACTCTCTATTACACAAGGAAGACCAATTATACAGTAAATCCACAAGTCTAATTACATATCCCTCTCATTTACACTCCCACTATTCATTGGCAGTCATTAATATCAAAGAGAGGCTCTACTATCAACATAGAAACAAGTTGACATAATAAACAATAACACATATAAAACAGTGCACATAGAGACATTGTTTGACATAGAAACCCAACTGGGAAAATTCACATTCAGTGGTTGCTCAAAGCTCTTGTACCAACAATCTCTGGTACAATGCAATTCATGGCCTTATGGCCATTCAACAATTCATAATTTTATACAGCTCCTTCTCCTTTGCAATCTCTACTCCTACCCAAAAAAACACCAGTACAAGAAGAAATAGGGAGACTCCGGGTGATTGAAAGGCCAACAAGCTTGACTTTTCATTTCCCATTCCTCACCCCTTTCTCCTACTTTCATTTTCTATTTTATTTAATCCCTGTTTTTTCTCCTTTGTCTTACTGCACTTTACTTTGCATTGTCTTTTACATAGTTAGTAATCTTCCTTAATTGTTGAATTGTCATATATACTGCGACTTACAACAACTGCTTTCAACTTTGTGTTCAGATCCATTTCAGATCATTGTCACAACCTTCAGCTAGCTAGGAGTGTGCATCTCCATAGCTGTCTTCTTCTCTGTAATGCGAGGGATTATATGATCCTTCACTGAATCTAGAACGATTCATTTCTCTTTGACCAACTCCTAGTGTGCTCAGCCAAATCCTTGGGATCTGTTGAGTATAACCTGCTTCTCCACAAGTTACCACAGTCCAACCATTTCCAAGAAATTCTGCAACCTACACTTCCATGGAACAAAGTTGGAAGTGCCCTCCAACTTGTGACAATCTTGGAGACCGTCATTGGCCATGACAGCAATTCTTAAAACAAACAGAAAATAGATCATAAACTATGAATCAGATATGCAATCTCTTACAACCCTTCTCAGGTCCATATCTGCTTCACTTACTACGGTTCAGGCATCTCACCCCTGAAACCCTCCAAGAACTCCCTCTTACAGGCTGCAGTCCTATTCCATACACAGCCCTAGGTTACTTTAAAGCTTGAAACCTATCCAAACAGCTAATTTTTAATACAAGAATCTACAAACACATGCTGCAGATAATAATAACAGTGAAATACAGAAGCTTGAACTCTGAATCACATCTATCTTCCGTTGAATAAGGAAATAAGGCAAAAGTAAAAACTCACCAACCAAAACAGTGGTGCACCCTACATCTCCTAAGCCTAATCTAACCCTGGCCTAATCTAAAAACCTAGTGCTCTCACCTGCATAGATAACAGTGAGAAGAGAAGTACCCCTCACACTGGAGATAAACTGCACCAAGGAAACCTGTTGATGTCTCCTAGAGATCTGCACCCTTGTCCATAATAGACAATTTCCATGCAAGTACCCAAGCTGGCCTAGGAACCTCTGCCCTTCTCTAATAATAGTAAATGCATGCTAATAAGACTTAACAAAAGCAAAACTCCAATAAAAGACTACCTCCATCTAGAAGTGTACTGCTAAACCTGAAACTGGATATGGAACTGCAGTGGTAAAATGTGAAACATATTTTAAAATTGACGTGCATGGACCCTCTACTCTCCTACATAACTGCACTTCCTCCCCACTGCACACTAATGCCCATCTCCCTGCCAAGACCATTTCATAGAACCCAATATGATCTTCTGCTGTACAGATCTGCGTCACTGCTGCACCATGCTGAGGAGAATACCGTCTGAGCAACAGGTAAGAACCCTGAGAAAGATCCGGTGGATGATATGGAACCAGGCCAGAGGGGATCTGGAATAGACAGCATGATTAAACAAATCATGCAAAGTGAGATTCGAGGGAGTGAATACCATGCTTGAGGAACTCAGCCTGGAAGCCTTGCTCATCACCTGCCCTGCTAGTGTTCATGACCTTCACACAGCTTGCTTGATGACAAGGCCATGGCAGGGTTTGGAGGGGGTGTTCAATAGGGGCCTGTGTACGGACATTATAAAGGAGGGAAATATGAGCAAACATGAACAGGAATCTAAATCCGGGAGGGTAATGTGTTGGGACCATAGGAGAAGTTAGCCTAAGTCGAGAATAGAAACTGAGGAAGCGGTAATATAAATTTCAGCAGGTTGGGACCGACCTAGACAAAGATGAAGGTAGAGATGTTATGAAGATGGTAGCCCCACAGTGGACTGATGGATTCATTAGCACTCAATGGGTCTCCTTGCTGAAAAGCAACCCTCTTGGAGAACCAGTTTTTCTTGCAAAAAATCATGCAATTGGCTAACCCCTCAGCAAGCAAGCAGGTCACACTACAAATTGCAACTCCCATAACAGATTCATAAACTCTGCAAAGGGCTTGCAAACTCCTTAGTTGATTGGCAGGTGAAAGAGCAAGTCCGCAGGCCATCTTGCAGGTCCTTTGATGCAAAGGAAGATTTAGCAGGCTCTGCCACAGGTCAAATTTTCCATGGTAGGCTCCACCAAGATAATGGGGAGGCCACTGCAGAATACTAGTAAGATAGTTATATTCAATGTGAATGAAATCCTCAACAACCGATTTGGATTTTAGTAAGTCAAACATGGCGATAGTGAAAGAACAAGGACCTGAGGAACTGACAGCAAAGCAGTGAAAGAACAAGAACTTGAGGAATTGGTAGCAAAGCAACAATGCATAGTATATATTTTTTTCAGAAACTTACTGAAATGTAAGTGCTAAACATATCAAAATTAGAAGCCGTTGCTTATAGCCTCTTTCAATCCATGTATGTAGAAGATAGAACAGACCACTATTGTACAATACTTATAATGTATTCCAACGCAAAACAAAGTTTAAAAGCTGAATTAAATTGGTGTGCAAGCACTCCACACTAAAAACATCCTACTTTCATAGTATGTTAGAGTCAAATTACTCTCAAATTATGCACTCTACCAGCTAGGCTAGACACTGAATTGAACCATGAAGGATTAAAATCTTCAGTGTACAACTTAACTAAAATGTTAGAAGCATTTGGAGGACTCTCATAAAGGATGTTGAAATATATTTTTCCAACTTTAGCTGTGAAGACTTAGCCCTACATTGCTGGAGAAAGATCAATACTACGTGAACACTCTCCATAAGGTCGACTCATAATGTTGGTCAAAATACCTTCCAAACTTTAAACAGCGTGCCATGATAGCATATTTTCATTGATGTAAATACACCAACAGAATGCAATCTAAATCTGCAATAATTGTCCAAGATTCAGAGAGCTACCAAGTGGATGTGAGATGAAAAAAGCACAGATTAATTTTTTTCAACTTCCCTTCGTGTCCAGATTACAGATTTATGCCTGAATTTGCTGAACTCATTTGTCTTTGGGTCGCAATTTCATACAGAGTGGGTGAGCTAAAGGAAATGGAACACAAAAAGGGCTAATATAGGACAAAGGAAGGGATAGATACCGAAAGAGTCCATGCATCTGATTGGCTCTCCTGGTCTCAACAGCTTTGGAAATTTTCAGAAAGCCAGAAGCGTCCCAATCCACCTTAATCTCATTCGGGTATGTCTGAGAGAGCTCCCCGAGTGGACCATTCACTCTAATATGCTGCCTTTCCAATGTGATATTCACATTCGCTGGTACCGGCACAGGCTTTTTACCAATTCTGGATTCTTTGCATTCAATAATTGGCCTCACTGATGGCAATCTCACAATGGCAATTGCAGGTCTAGCCCTGGCAGCCTTTAGGCCATTGTCATCCCCCAAGAAAGTGCTTCTCAGGGCACTGCACTCGAAACCCACCAAATATATATTAAAATTTTATGAACACCCTTCATGTTAAAATGCAATTATACATATCTATTGTAAAAGTGGAATCCATGCTTACCAGGCGAGGGATGGCACGCTAAAGCTTGCAGTGGCCATTTTGTCAACCTGCTCCTGCTTATCTGCCTTTGTTGATAAAGAGAATCGTTGTGGTTTGGTGCAAAGCAAGTATGAAGAGCTCAATGGAGTGACTGAAGCGATGGAGGAGCGTAATCCTTACAATGTGTTGATAACAAAGTGCCCAGACAGGGGGCAAACGCTTTTGAGAAAAGGTTGTGTGCGTCCGTTTACTTATATAGGTAGACTAACTGTATATTTAAGAAATTTAAAAAGCGGAAGATGGTATTTTTTTAAATAATTTGGGTAGATTAAAAAATTAATAAGGAATTTTTTCATTTTGAAATAGAATAAAATATAGTTTTGAGATTTTACATATTTTTAAAATGAAAATTTATCATTTTGAGAGTGTCTATGTATTTTTTCAAATAATTAATAAATATTCTATTGATTATATATTAACCATATATGTTTACGTATTTGGTAAATATATAGTTTTGAGATTTTACATATTTTTAAAATGAAAATTTATCATTTTGAGAGTGTCTATGTATTTTTTCAAATAATTAATAAATATTCTATTGATTATATATTAACCATATATGTTTACGTATTTGGTAATTAAAAGTGCAGTTCCTTATGCTATCCTGTTAAGTGAAACAGGGGCTGCTCCTATTGAAGCAATTGCTATGGTGCGAGTCATAAGGTATCTGAAAAAAATTGAGCAAATGGAAGAGGATAGATGGCCTAAGGTTGTGTTTAGTGACAGATTGTGTAAAAGACAGAAGACTTGGATGCGGCAAAATAACAAATGGTTTAGTAAATGGGGTATTTGCTTAAGCATGTGTCCTACAAACAGTAAAGAGATAAAAACTTTTGTTATGGATAAATTCCATAAACATACTTGGAAGAAAGAGCTAGAGAGAAAGAAAAAGTACTACATAGAAGAGTTTAACCCCACACATAACCATCAACAAAAGGCATACATAGGGGCTGATATTTCTTGGAGATCTAAAATTTTTATTGCTCAATTAAGGACTAATTCTCATCAACTCTGTTGTGAAACAGGGCGCTGGAAAAGGCCAAAAGAAATGTGGGAAGAAAGAGTATGTATTTTTTGCTCCTCCCGAAAAGTGGAAACAGAAAAACATTTCATTCTAGAATGTGAGGCCTTCAAGGACACCAGAGAAAACTATGCAGACATTTTGGCAGCTAATTCTTGGGATAATCTATTCAGCGAAGAGTTTGTCGATAAGCTGGGAGTGCTCATTGTAAAACTTCACAGAAAAAGGGCCGAATACAAGAGTCAGATAGAGAAGCAATCTGTCCCATAGCCTATTTTTAGCCTCGTGGACATTAAAAATTCTTTCTTTCTTTCTTTCTATATAGGCATTAGCGCATGATAAGCATAAAAAAAAATATCTCATGATATATCTCATATTCATAAGCATAGAGATTCGTCTCAGCATAGAGATTCGCCTCACCATTTATCATGGAAATTCTTAACTTGTAAATAACTTTTGCTACAATGCCATAGGACTATACAATGTCTTATTAATACCAC
The DNA here is from genome assembly GCA_034641835.2 of Pinus albicaulis. Classification (NCBI taxonomy): domain Eukaryota; kingdom Viridiplantae; phylum Streptophyta; class Pinopsida; order Pinales; family Pinaceae; genus Pinus; species Pinus albicaulis. Next base: position 50,703,564 of record CM076571.1, read on the forward strand.
ATGCCCAATATGAAATGTGTTGATATTTTTTCACTGAGCAATAATGTTTAGAATCTTATTCTAAGCTCCACACTTCTAAATGTACTTATAATTATTATTATTAATACGCTTAAGATAAACTACCTTTTTAAGTGCTTTACATAAGAGTAATTTTATGTTAAGTCCTCTGATCATATATTTATATCTATACTATTTATTATTATGCATTTAAAGTAAAAATAATATGGTTAAAATAGGCTAGGTGAACTATAAATTTATTACATAGTATCTATAGCTATATATTAATTATAATATTATTAATTAACTTAAATTATCACTAATTAATACTTAAGGTAAAAACTAATTTAGATCTCCTTCATTCATTTTCTTAGTGATTAATATAATATTATGGAAATTTAAAAAGCGGAAGATGGTATTTTTTAAAATAATTTGGGTAGATTAAAAAAGTAATAAGGAATTTTTTCATTTTGAAATAGAATAAAATATAGTCTTGAGATTTTACATATATTTAAAATGAAAATTTATGATTTTGAGAGTGTTTATGTATTTTTCCATATTAATATGTAGTTGGATAAGTAAAATGGTTAATAAATGTAGATAAATTTTAGTATTTATTTATATTGGTTTACAAAACAATTATATTTTACAAAAATATTTCTAATTATAATGAAATAAAATGATATGTTAAGAGTTTCTTGTTTTTCGTTTTTTGCAATTTAGTCATTTTTTAATTCAAATTGATAATGAGTTGGCCTAACCTTCTAACAATCTCCTGGCTCAAAAGACAATGCCACAAAACCGATGCTAACATATTATCATAACTTTCTCTGACGTCTTTGAATGAATCACATTCCAAAATGAAATGTTTTTCCTATTCCATTGCCCGAGACGTGCAAAATGTACACACTGGTTCTTCCTAAGCTTCTTTTTCCACCCTCCTATTTCACACATTCCAAAATGAAATGTTTTTTCCTATTCCACTGTCCCTGACTTGATCTTCCCAAGCTTCCTTTTCCACCCTCCTATTTCACACATTCCAAAATGAAATGTTTTTCATATTCCATTGTCCCAGACTTGCAAAATGTACACAATCGTTCTTCCCAAGCTTAATTGAACAATAAGAACCTTTGCCCTCCCGTGAATGTTAGCTCCAATGTACTCTTTTCTTGTTAGCAAAATGTACACATTGGTTCTTCCTAAGCTTCCTTTTCCACCCTCCTATTTCACACATTCCAAAATGAAATGTTTTTCCTATTCCACTATCCTAGACTTGTTCTTCCCAAGCTTCCTTTTCCACCCTCCTATTTCACACATTCCAAAATGAAATGTTTTTCATATTCCATTGTCCCAGACTTGCAAAATTTACACAATCATTCTTCCCAAGCTTAATTGAACAATAAGAACCTTTACCCTCCCATGAATGTTAGCTCCAATGTACTCTTTTCTTGTTACCTCCAACGTAGCTCCAATGTACTCTTTTCTTGTTAGACCCAATGTACTCTTTTCTTTGGAGATCACACGTAGGGTTGAATTCTTCAATGTAGCACTTCTTCTTTCTACCCAACTCTTTTTCCCGTACTTGTTTAGGAAACTTCTCCATAAAAAAATTCTTTAGCTCATTTCTATTTGTGGGACAAACATTGAGGTAGATATTCCATTTTTGCATCCATGTGTAGTTTTGTCTCATCCATGTTTTCTTTCTTTCACTCATGCCTTCCTTGAAGATAACCTTAGGCCATCTACCTGCTCCCATTTGCTCAATTCTTTTTAGATATCTTATGAATCACGCCATAGCAATTGCTTCCTTGAAGATAACATTAGGCCATCTACCTCTCCCATTTGCTCAATTCTTTTTAGACATCTTGTGAGTCGCACAATAGCAATTGCTTCAATGGGAGTTGTTCATGTTTCACTCAACATTATCTCATAAGGTACCGAACTTTTTATTTTCCATAGTTTAATTTTTTGAAGTTGTTTTTGTTTATTTTTGCATATTTAATTATAATGCCATATTATAGAAAATAATTCATGTTAAAAAATACAAGTAAAATTAAAAAGTAAGATTTTTTCAAATAGCCTTATAAAAAATAAAAAATAAAAGATAAAAGATAAAACAATAGTGATTGCTCATATATTTGATAACGTGTGGTAATTGCTCATGGTATTTGCAAGGTAAGGAAATATAAAATATTTTTTAAGTGAATGATAAGTTTTATCATTTTTCAGGGAGGAAATTAGCCACCAACATCCTGGTTTTGGTAGCCCATGGTAATTACAAAAACATACAAAAATACCTTCAAGTGAATCCTTTTATGGGGAGGAAACTATCTACCAAGCTAGTGGTTTTCATAACCCATGGTATTTGCAAGGTAAAGAAATACAAAATATATTTTAAGTGAATGATAAGGTTTCTTCATGTTGGGTCGCATCATTTCCCTCCTCAGAACGCTTATAGCAAGGTCCAATGCCTTAGAGATTTTCAAAAAGCGGAAAAATTTCCTAGGAATAAAAAAGATTCTAGTGTTTGGTTTTCTGGAGTGCACATCCCGTTTATTTAAGGGACCAGGATAAGTGATCCAGGTGGATATTGGTGGCCACCCACCTATTCCACTTGGCCCCCCACCATTGTCTCTTTCAGTTTTTCAGTTTCGGCATAACTTACTATTTTTAGCAGTTTTTCGGGTCCTGAACTTCCGGAGCCGTTTTGAGGCCCTAAACGACGTTTTTTGGGTATCAAAGCGCCAACGAATTTGATCATCAAATTCGTCCCGAAAGCTGTAGTCCTCGGATAGAGCTTTCTAATGATGTATCATGTGCGTCAAACGGAGATAGTAAGCCAAAGTTACGTCCCTGGGAAGTTGAAACACCAATTTACCCAAACGGGGCCCATAGTTTTGGCGCTTCATCTCCTAGGGTTAGGTTTTCGGGATGTTTAGGGTTCTCCATTGTTTCTCAATAATAAATAGGCCCTCGAGCCTCATTGTAACGTAGTTCAGAGGCCTGTAGCCGCCACATCTCTTCTCATAGATAGCTACCAGTGCCCTAGCTAGTTTTATTTCCATTCTGTCTGTAAGCAAATTTCAGTTCTTTGATATTAATGAAATGAAGTGTTATTTCCGCTACATCTCTGTATTTATGGTTATGTGTTTATTCTGTTGCGTTCCTGCATAAATCCGGATCAGTGGTATCAGAGCGGTATGTTTTTTCTCGATCCTTCTTTGCATGTCCCCAACGAGGTCGGGGTATAAGGAGCTAGGGCTCGATCTGGTGGAACCTTTGCAAGATCAGCCTCGCAAACCTCGACGGACGCCCATGGGGGACGAAAAGAAAGATGAAGGAGCAGGAGATCCTATCAAAATATTGCTCGAGGAGGCCCTCGAAAAACAAAGGAACGCGATGATGGATAGCTTTGCTCAGATCCTTCAACGGCTGCCCACCGGCGGCGCATCCGCATCCAGTAGCCACTCTGGAGTTGCGACTCCCTTTAAGGTACAAGTAAATTTTGACATTCCCATATTTGAGGGTCAAATAGACGCAGATGCCGTAGATAGATGGTTGAATCTATTAGAAGGATATTTCTCTGTTCATGACTTTTCAGACCGGGAGAAGATTATTTTTTCACTCCTCAAAGCTACCCCCCATGTTAAGGACTGGTGGGAAACCTACTGTGAGAACAAGGACCAGACAGAACCCTCTCTGTTCTTGGCCGTACCAACTTGGAATTCTTTCCAAGACGCCGTCAAGGAACAGTACTATCCCGTGGGGAGCTATGAGGACAAGTACATACAATGGACCACGCTGCGACAACAAAGGGTCAAGATGTGCATGAGCTAACGAATCTGTTCCATACCCTGCGCACAAAGTTGGGTATCAAAGATTCGGAGAAACATTTGGTGCTAAAGTATCGCAGCTGTCTGCATAGATACATTCAGGAGGAAATGGAGTTCCTCGACATCTCCTCGCTTGGTACGACATACCGGTATGCTGCCAAGATTGAGCAGAAATTCAAACAGAAGAAGCGAGACTTTGGATCTGCGAATCAAAAGCAAGGGAAAGGTGCTTCCAAACCGTAGAACAAAGGAGAGAGCCAAGGCATGGCAGCTAAAGACAACCCGTCAAAGCCACAAGAAAATAACAGCACCGCAAAGCCAAAGAAGGACACGGGAAAGTGGTGTGAGTTCCATAAGAGCTCCACTCACAACACAAGTGAGTGTCGAGCCAAGCAGTCGCTAGTGGCCGAGATGAGGGCTTTTGAGTCAGATGCATGCTCCAACTCCGAATCAGAACCTGAAAAGGGGAATGAAAAAGGGAAACAGATTATTGATGCGGAGCCCAACGCCACTGTTGCCACTACAAAGGTCCAGAAGGAGGAACCGGAAGATCCAGAGGAGGAGGAACGTCTCTTCCACTCCCAAATGTGGGTAAAGGGCTCCCCTGTACAGTTCATTGTCGACAATGGGAGCCAAAAGAACCACATTTCAGAAAACGCCGTGAAGCGGTTGGGCTTGCCGACCACAGCTCACCCACATCCATACACCATCGGGTGGCTTCACCAAGGACGAGATCTCCGCGTCAGCCAGCAGTGCCGCCTTCCCTATAGCATCAAGCCCTTCACGGATGAGGGATTATGTGACATTGCTCCTATTGATGTTTCTGATGTATTATTAGGACAACCATACTTGTGGAAGCGTCATGCTGTGTATGAGTCTCGACCTCGTGCTGTTATTATTACTTTGGGAAATAAGTTGTACAGGATACCAGAGGTACCACCTCCTACGACTATCTCTTTGGTTACCGCAAAACAATGTAGTAAGCTCATTTCCCAAACCAGGAAATTCGTTTTCCTGATGATCCGCCCCCAGGGCAAGAAGAAGACTGTGGCCACGACCTCCAGACAGGGCCCCTCTGCACGACAACAACAAATGGATAAGGTCGTGGAGGAGTACGGAGACATCTTCACCTCACCCACAGGGGTTCCTCTGCACTGCCAGGTCAAGCACCCGATTGATCTGACCCCAGGTGCGCCGCTACCCAATGGACCGATCTATCGACGCTCTGTTCTGGAAAATGATGAAATCAAGAGGCAGATTCAGGAGCTGTTGCAGAAAGGTCACATCAGACCAAGTTCATCACCCCGTGGGAGCCCGATCGTGTTGGTACAGAAGAAGGATGGGACGTGGAGACTCTGTATTGACTATCGGGCGCTGAACAAGATCACTGTCCGGAATAGGTACCCAATCCCACGGATTGATGACCTTCCGGACCAACTCCAAGGTGCAAAATATTTCAGTAAGATCGACCTGAAGTCTGGGTATCACCAGGTACCAATTGAACCCTCTGATGTGTGGAAGACTACCTTCAAAGCTAAGGAAGGCCTTTTTGAATGGTTGGTCATGCCTTTCGGGTTGACGAATGCTCCCGCAACCTTCATGAGGATGATGGACGACATCTTGCGGCCATTCACCAACTCATTCGTAGTGGTGTACTCGGATGACATTCTGATCTTCAGCAAGACTTGGGAAGAGCACCTTCATCACATCCGACAAGTCCTCCAAACACTGCGGCAACACAAGTTGTGTGCCAATTTGGAGAAGTGCACGTTTGGCATGACCCAGGTTCAATATCTGGGATACATTATTGATGAAAGGGGGGTGCATGTGGATCCAGCCAAGATCCAAGTGATTCGGGATTGGCCAGCCCCAACCACTATAACAGAGCTTCGCAGCTTTCTGGGTCTTGCTAATTTCTATCGGAGGTTCGTGTTGGGATTCTCTCATATCACTTGGCCCTTGAGTCAAGTCACCAAGGGAGGAGCGAGAGCAAATTTTTTTTGGTTGGAACCTCAACAGAAGGCGTTCACAGAATTGAAAAATCGCCTCTGTTCTGCCCCAGTGCTCACTTTACCAGACTTGCAACAGCCATTTGAGATCGAGACAGATGCCTTTGACTATGCTATTGGGGCAGTTCTTACTCAACAGGGACATCTAGTGGCATATCACAGTGAGACATTGTCTGAGACAGTTCGCAAGTATCCCACCTATGACAAAGAAATGTATTTCATTGTGCAAGCCTGTCGACAATGGAAGCATTACATTTTGGGGAAGGAAACAATCATCCACACAGACCACCGGCCCCTGCAGTTCATACAGACACAAGGGAAGTTGCAGAATGATCGCCATCAGAAGTGGTCCACATATCTGTAACAATTTCATTTGAACATCAAGTACAAGAAGGGTAGCACCAATAATGTTGCAAACTGCCTCAGCCGACCACCGATCGTGGCGCTCACCATCGTGCTCAACTCTTGTGGGCACGATACTTCTGATTGGCCGCTTCTCTATGAGAGTGACCCAAAATTCGGCCACACTTACAAGGCACTCTTGGGGGGCACGCAAGTTCCAAATTTTCACCTCCAAGATGCACTTTTATGTCACCTGGGACACCTTTGTGTTCCTTCAAGCAAGTGTGCCAAGATGATATGGGAAGCACACTACAATCGAGTCGCTGGGCATTTCGGGGTCGAGAAAACAGTAGCAATACTACAGAAGTATTTCTATTGGCCGAACCTTCGAAAGGATGTCGAGAAGCACATCAGATCCTGCACTGCTTGTGCCATTGCCAAACCGGCCATCAAGAAGCAAGGCCTATATACTCCACTACCTACCCCTAGTCGACCGTGGGAATCCATCTCCATGGATTACATGTCGGGCCTGCCCTCTACTAAGAATGGCAATGATTGTGTTTTCGTGGTCGTTGACAGATTCTCGAAGATGGCCATTATGGCGGCCTGTAAGAAGAATATCACAGCAGAAGCTACTGCTAAACTCTTCTTTGAACGAGTATGGGTGCACTTTGGGATCCCATAGTCTATCATATCAGATCGAGATAGCAGGTTCCTCAGCACATTTTGGTCCAGCCTCTGGTTAATGATGGACACAAATCTCACCAAGTCCACAGCTTTCCATCCCCAAACAGATGGCCAGACAGAGGTCGTCAACAGAATGATTGTACACATTCTGCGCATGTACAATTCAAAGCATCCACGCACATGGGACGAGAGCCTCCATTATGTACAACATAGTTATAATCGGGCTCTCCACAGTTCAATCGGCCATAGCCCCTTTCAGGTGGGCTTGGGATTCCAGCCACTATGTCCCATTGACGTAGCCATGCCATTTGCAGCTCCTCAGGCCAATTCAGCTCATGTCCAGTCTGAAGTTGACAAAGCAAGTAGCTTCATCGAGTGCATTCAACACATCCGCCAATAGGTTCATGATATATTGGACAGAGCCAATGCGAAGTACAAGCAGCGCCATGATCAACACCGGGTGCCACACAACTTCCAGGTGGGCGAAAAAGTATGGCTGCATTTGCAGAAGGAGCGCCTCACCGGACCTCACCGCAAGCTTCGCCCGCTCCGATACGGGCCATACACCATCACCAAGGTTGTAGGGAACAATGATTTCGAGCTTAGTATTCCACCATTCCTTGGTCTGCACCCAGTCTTCAATGTGGATCGCCTTCGTCCTTACTTCCCACCTCTACTGGACACTTCGGACATTGCAGAACAACTCACACCAACAGAATTAAACCCAGACTGCATGGAACAGGCCACCACAGATTGTATCATGGACATGCAAATTAAGAACACTCGCCAACAGAGGATCCAACTGTATCGGGTTGTCAAAGCTGGCCAACTCCTGCACCAGGGAAAGTGGTTCACCAGGGACCAAGTTCAGCAGAAATTTCCTCATCTCATGGAGGAACTTAACGCAATGGGGACCATTGCTTCCTAAGGGGGGAGGAATGATCCAGGTGGATATTGGTGGCTACCCACCTATTCCACTTGGCCCCCCACCATTGTCTCTTTCAGTTTTTCAGTTTCGGCATAACTTACTATTTTTAGCAGTTTTTCGGGTCCTGAACTTCCGGAGCCGTTTTGAGGCCCTAAACGACGTTTTTTGGGTATCAAAGCACCAACAAATTTGATCATCAAATTCGTCTCGAAAGCTGTAGTCCTCGGACAGAGCTTTCTAATGATGTATCATGTGCGTCAAACGGAGATAGTATGCCAAAGTTACGTCCCTGGGAAGTTGAAACACCAATTTACCCAAACGGGGCCCATAGTTTTGGCGCTTCATCTCCTAGGGTTAGGTTTTCGGGATGTTTAGGGTTCTCCATTGTTTCTCAATAATAAATAGGCCCTCGAGCCTCATTTTAATGCAGTTCAGAGGCCTGTAGCCGCCACATCTCTTCTCAGAGATAGTTACCAGTGCCCTAGCTAGTTTTATTTCCATTCTGTCTGTAAGCAAATTTCAGTTCTTTGATATTAATGAAATGAAGTGTTATTTCCGCTGCATCTCTATATTTATGGTTATGTGTTTATTCTGTTGCGTTCCTGCATAAATCCGGATCAATAAGATCGCTAGGATCCTTAAGAAGCATAATGTTTCCTCAACTTAAAGCCCCTTAACACTATTCGAAGCTCGCTAAGATCAGTAAAGGACCTTGTGAACCCTAGAGATGGAAAAGGCGTTTACATCATTCCTTGCTCCTGTGGGACTCCATACATTGGTGAAACTGGTCGATCCATTAATCAAAGGATTTGTGAACACGCAACTGACCTGAAACATGGAAGGTCCTGCTCCTCTGCCTTAGTAGAGCATGCTAAAAAGATGAACCATCACATCTGCATACAGGAGTCTAAGGTCATTGCTAAGATTGACTATTTTCATCACTGTAAGTTAAGGGAGGCTTTGGAGATTGAGAAAAGACTGGTTAATCTTAATAGAGACAATGGGTGGAGTATTAGCAAATGTTGGATCCCTACCCTATACTCCTAGTTGGTGTTTGTTTTAAGCGCCCTTCCCTCTTTCCATCTGTATTTTGAATTTAATTATGATTATTATTCCTTAATAGTTATATTGTTTTAATTAATTAAAAAAACCATTTATTAAAAAATATAGATATAATAGATTGCTTATTAACATTATAAATGAAGACAAATAAAAAAGCGAATAATTTTCTCTTTATTTATTATTAATAAAAATTATTATTTTTGTTTTTTAAGTCAAACTAGTCGTTATATCATAACACTAAAGATCTCTCTATATAAATTATGGATCACATAAGCCAAATTTCAAAAAAAAACCCATGGTAATTGCCCATAAAAGAGTTAATCAAGATTAATAACAACTCATACATTGTCATGATCAACTTTCACTAGAGTTAGTTGCATACCCTAGATTTCAAATGAATTATCAAAAAATATCATGAAGAGCTTATGCTAGGGTTTTATGTAAACCCTACAATTTAAAAAACACATCACAAGTAACTTCTACTAGAGTTCGATGTAAACCCTATATTTTCCATTTATAAATTCTCAGCACACATTATATAGATTCAAATGAACATACATACTAGAGAAGTTAATAGACCATAGACCTTTCAATCATCGTCCTAGATATTTCAAACTTTGACTAAGGTTTGTTTTCAAACCCTAGATTCTTAGGACCATTATAAAATAGGTCAACACACATATCTAGGAGATCATCATTATAGCACATAATATGTTAGTCAACATTAATACATTAGACATATATTGTCCTATACTAGGCTAGGGATTCAATCAAGAGAACATATACCTAGGGTTTGCTAGGACTTTCCATAAGAAGGATTTTACCTGTAGATCTAACCAAAACCTAAGGTTTTGGTTCATTGTCAAAGCAAACCCTTATTATATCAAACTTCAGAGGTTCGATATTTTGAACAACGTCATTTTAACTCAAGCAAGTCTAGAGCTTCCATGATCATATCAAAATCCCAAACTCGACATTATCAAATAGCAACTTCTTCATAAATATCCCTAAATAGGTTTAGGGTTTCACACATTATCAACATACCCTTAGGTTAGGATTTTTCTAGAGAACCTCATTAAGGTTCTATTTATATAAGTAATAAGAGGTATATAAGGTGGGTAGATTCATCAAGTGATGAATCATCCCAAACAATAATCCTTTTAGTATTCAATAGAGTTAGACATAACAACAGTTAGTAACATAAAGATGGATATTTCAAAGAGAGTAACAAGACTTTATATTTAAATACATACCTTTAATTCTTTGAAAAAACTTTTGACTTGTGTGGCCTTCTTATTTGATCTTTTAATCCTTCTCCATGATTCTTGAACATCCAGCAGATTGATTCCTAGACAAGGAATAGAGGTAGACAAGTGATTAGTATTTAATATAATCAAAATCTTAAATAAGTATATGAAGACAAATAGAGGGAATGAGATACTTATATTGAGGATTTTTTGTGGGCTCCCTCCCAAGCTTGAGGGAAAACCTAAAACTTATAAAACAAAGAAATATATTTCCAAGAAGATGTTAAACCTATACTACATAAAATATGCTAATGAAATATAAGAGAGAAGGGGCTTAGTAGTGCAAGTCCCTCAAATTTCTTTGGGCTTTTCTTTATTGTAGGATGACGTTTCTTCAGCCATGTTAGCATGATATCTGTCTCTTTTCTTGATCCTTAGGTTGTAAGGGAAATCACTCCTATAGTGTCCCATCTTGTGACAATGATAACACTCACTTTTGGACAAATCAACCTTCTTCTTGAATCTTCCTTTATGATGAGAAACATAATAATTTGAAACATGTTCATTGTTTGTTACCATGGAGACTCTTAATTATTCTTGACTGCATGTTGTCCATAGCTCCTCAAATGTGTGTGTTTCTTCCCAGCTGTTGAGAGCTAAAGCAAAAGAACCCCAAGATGGTGGTAGTCCCATAATGGCTGTAATTACTAATTCTTTATCTGGCACTATTTCATCAATGGAAAGAAGCTCATCCATTATCCTTGCTATCCTCACAAAGAAAGAGGAAACAATATCCTCCTGTTTCATCTCAGTAGTTCTTAGTTCATTCTTCGTGCTTTCCACTTTTCCAAAGTTCTTGATGGTGAATAGTTTTGACAAGGCCTCATACATTTCCTGAGCATGATCAATATTTGCTATGAAGGGTACAATATTTTCCTTTATGCCTTCAACCATCAAAGCCATAGCTACTAATTCTATTTCTTTGTACTTCTCCCTATCAGCATCACTTGATTATTCTGTAGGCCTTTTCATATTTCATTTGACTAAATCTAAGACCTTGTTCTTTTCAAGGATGATTTCAATCCTTTTTATAAGACCTATAATTTGTAGCTCCTTCAAGCTTACTCTCTTCCTTGATAGTGTTAGAAATATTTCTTGAAGATAGTGAAGACTTCTTTCCTCTAGTGAACTTCTTATGACTTCCTTGATCAATTCCTTGAGACTTCCTTTTTCCTTCTTCTTTCACCAAAGCTCTAAAACCATGTTAGAGAATCATAAAGGCAAAAATATTTTCTTGATATTGATTATTTACTCATGATATTATTTATTTCTTATTATGTTCTTCTTATATTTCTTCTTATTAGTTCATCAAGAAAATATCAAATCAAATACACATAGATCAAGAACACAGATGTAGGCCAACAGCCAGGGGAAAACGCCACTCTTGGTGAAAACCAAGTAAATAATTCTTCCTTCAATAATGATTCTTGAGACTCTAAACCATGAACTGGAATTCCTCCACACCATGTCAGCCTTCCTTGTAATCCTTCCTAAATTTGGCAGCAGTAGCAGTACTTTGATGACTTGTAACTTCAACCTTGATTCTTGAGACTTCAATCTTGAGGTGGAGACTTCGATCTAGCTTCAAAGACTTCGATTTAGACCCAATACAACTTCTCCAAGTAGTAGCATTCAACAACAACAAAAAATTTTGACTTCCTCTTCTCTTGGCAGCAACACCTGATGCAGCAATTGTTGCAGTAAAACTTTGAGAACATCGATCTCCAAAAATATAGCTCGAAATGCAGAGAGAGTGGTGCCAAAATTTCAATTTTCTTCAACTCTATAAGCTTCCCCAAAACTGAATCCAAAAATTCATTTTTCTCCATTTCACAATTTTTCCTTACTGTAGCTTCAAAATTGAATTTTTGTGTTTCAGTGAGATAGTTCCAAGTGAGTTTTATTCCACTGTATATATAGGCTTGAGATGAGCTCGAATTCCTAGGCTTAAGGCCGACTTGATGTGGATGCTTTATAAATCATATTTGACCCAATACTTGACCAATTTGCATGATTCAAAAGCCCAATATGGATCAATATAAATATGCAATAATCCTATAGACTTATAATAAAACCTAGAAGTCCACAATAGGGACTTTGACCTAAAATAAATATGACCCAAGCATGAAACCCATGCTTTATTAAGTCATTTAATAATAATATAAAATTATTTTCTTTATTATTTTGACAAGTACAATAAGTATTGACTCAAGTACAATTTATGAAGACTGAACCTAGTTACATTCTTCAACACTACCCACCCAATATGCATCTATGAAGCCTTGAAGATTCACTCCCTTTGTTTTTTTGTACCAAATACCATACTAATTAGTGCCTCTGAGGTATATCAAAACATTTTTGGCCTCCTTCCAATACAATTTGGTTGGATTTACCATTGTAGCTTGACTAAGTTGGTTAATTACATAACACATGTTTGGTCGCGTGTTCACCAAATACATGAGTGAAGCCACAAGTTGCCTATAAATAGTGGCCTCCACCTCCTCACCTGAAGTGGAATCCTCTTTCCTCCAACTTATTGCTAGAGGAGTGTCCATGGAATTGTTACTCTCCATAAAGAACTTATTCAGTATCTCATTGGCATGCTTTCCCTGAGAGACAAACAGTTCCCCATCTCGCTTCCATACTTTCAAATCGAGGAAATAATGCATGAGTCCCATGTCCTTCATCTCAAATTCTCTTGAAATATCCTATTTGCAAGATTTGATAAACTTTTCATCATCGGTTAAAATAAAATGATCGACGTATAATACTATAATCAATCATTTACCTTCAACAACAATATGGTACAGGTTTGCATCTGCTTCACTTTTGGTGAAGCCTAACCTGGTCAATGTTGATTTGTGTAGCTTGGGAGGTGTTAGTGTCAGAATATGCATTCTGCCATCAGTGATCAAATCACTCTTTTCATTCTCATTTTAGGTGTCCCACTCTGCAATTTTTATATCATTCCATTAGGTCATGATAAAGATTGTTTCACTCATGGTATCCCTAGTCATAAAACTTAACTCTCCCTCATAAACTCACATTTTCTGGCTCACCTTCATGTCTTGCTGAGAATAATAACACTTTTGAAAAGCTCATTTCACCATGTCTTATCTCAGTCAAAGTCAATCATGGAAGTCAGGTCATTCAAGGTCCCATTAGGTCATTAGTTTTCAATGTTTAAGGTCAAAAATGCACTATTTTAGCTCAATAAAGTCAGCAAAATGTGTGAGAGTGACTCAATAAACATTTCATTTTCATCTACAGAAGATTATCAGCATGTAAATATGATATTTTTAAATTTATAGCTTTGGTTTTTTATGATTTTCATATCAAAATGTCATTTTGATATGAAAAAAGAGATGTAATTTATTTTTAATTTTCTACGTAATTTTATGTTTTCTATATGTAATAATTTCAATCCCTAGCTACCAACTCAAAACACACATGCCAAACTGAAAGAAAGAAGTGTCAAACTCCAACAGCATCATCCTTCAAGAGAGAAAAGTCAGATGAAAGGGTAATCAACAAATGTTTCAGAAAAGTGAAAAAAAAAAGACATTAGAAAAGTGGGTTTTCAAATTTAAATTCAAATTTACTTTGCTATTAATGACTAAAGACATCAAATTCTGGAGAGCGATGGCGAATAGAGCGTCTAGGGTTTGTTGCATGGCTCTTCTGGTCTGCGTCGGCTCAGCTTCACCAAGAGTTGTCCGCCTGCCGCTCCTGCGCCGGAATGCAGACTTGATTCTGCAGGATTACAAGTGTTTGCTCAGGGCCTTCCACAGAAAAGATGATGCTGCCGTCTGGGCAGCTGCCTTCCCTCCAGACTGCTTCGATGTTGCCGCTTTCACAGCTTTTCATAGTGCAAATCAGTCTTTCTTTGAAGATCCCACACATATCACCTCAGCAGCAGGCCTGCAGCGGTTCCGCCACTCGAACCTGCCAGATCTGCCTGCGGAGGTAACAATACTGGCAACTCACATCATCTGGTTTGCAAAGGTGAAGTGGCAAGTTAGCAAGCTTCAGCACAGAGCTTTCTTTAGCATAGATGATGTCGCCATCTGGGAGGCAGCACTTCGTGCAAATATTCCAGACGGCTTCAATGCCACGGTCTTTACAGTTATCCGCATCGTGAATAAGATCCACCCTGAAGCTCCCTTAGATTTCTTCTCTATCATAAGCAAGCAGCGGCTCTGCTTCTCGAACTCGCCAGTTTTTCTTGCAGTGAAGAACCCCCCTCCCTATCACCACCATGAAAGATTTGCTCTCGGACGCACAAGAGGCCCTGGAACTGCGTCTAGGCACCTCTTTGAATCCTTTCAGATCCAACTTTCTCAACCTATAGGCAGTACCATCCTGCAATGGGTCATTCCTTCAGATTTGGTGCTGGATCTCAAGCTGGATCTAGAACGGCGGATTGGAATCCCTTCAGGCCTTCAGAGACTTCTCTTTCAAGGTAAACAACTTGAAGACCTCCTTCCCCTCTCTTCTTATAGAATTACCAGAAACAACTCTGTGGTTTTAACCCTTCGTTTGAGAGGAGGTGCAGCAGGACAATCTTCATCTGCTCCTCCTTTGTCTTACAAAGATGCAGTTCACTCTGACAACCCCAAACCCCCGGAAGCCCCTAAAACTAAGCCTTTTTTGGTTGACAAGATAGAGGAAGCTCCCTCTGTTGAAATCACCCATGAAGGGCTTGCAAACCAGCTTCAAGAATTTGCAGAAAGGGCCATCATTTGCAGATTTAACGGACTGTGGCCATGATCTCAGGATCTCTATGCATGGATCCATGCAAACTAGACTCATCATTGTAAGATCAGTTTCTGTTCAAAAGGATACTTCATTGTTCTGTTTGACGACAACAAGCATTATGAAAAGGCGTTAGAAGAAGGCCCTTGGTTCATGGGCACAGTAGGGCTTTTCTTGACTCCTTGGTTCCCAGATTTTGATCCAACAACTGCAGTCATTACCAAGACACCTGTTTGGATCAGGCTTCCAAACTTACCAGCCACCTATGGAATTTTGTAGTCTATAAAGCCATAGGCAACACCTTGGGCAGTTTCATTATGGCAGACTACGGGCAGGAAACTAAAGGTCTCTACACATATGCCAGAATATGTGCGGAGTTAGATTTGAGCAAAGGGCTTCCATACCAAATCAATCTCAAGATAAACGACTTTGTATGGACCCATACACTGGATTACGAAAATACTTCATTCCGTTGCCACCATTGCCACCAATCAGGGCATCTGCTGAACACCTGCCCATCTCTCCTGGCAAAAAAGAAAAAGGACAGACTCTCCAAGGCCAAGTCCAAACGATGGGCTCCTTGCTCTCCACCTCCAGTTGTGGATTCTGATTCCTCTAGCTCTGAAGATGAAGATAGCGATGCATAATTGGATCATGCACCTCATTCGGTGGTCCCTCCCACCGATGGTCCGGTGCTTTCATCCGATACAGCCACTGCTCAAAAATGCATCCACATTTCCTCCTCCTCCTCTGATTCAGAAAAGGACGGCCCCCCTGTGGTGAACCCCGATCTTCAAGTTGTTATTGCACATTCACCCCAGGACGGTTGGGTCGAAGTCAAAAAAATGAAAGGGAAAAAGCTTCGTGTTGAGGCTTCTGCGCATTCTGGGTAGAAGTCAGTCTTTTTTTCCTCCTGCCATATGTTGTAGCTCCTGCTTGTCTCACACCTTCTCCGGAACCGAGGTTGATAGTCCTATCATTTCCGGTTGCCGGTTTTTTTGTCTCTCTTGATTGTATCATCTTGTACCATATTAAGACATCAAATCAAATTCATTTTCCTCTTCTAAAGATCTAGCCAACACTCCAAGAGCCAAAAATTTCGAAATTATGAGCAAAATTGGTAAAGGAGAAGAAATTGAGGGCGCAAATCTTGAAGCGAGGTCGCAAATCAGTTTGGGAGAGTGAAAATACGTTCAGGAGGGCGCAAATCAGTTATGGAGGGCGAAAATGTGTTATGGAGGGTGCAAATGTGCAGAGATGGTGCAAATCAGTTGTTGAGGATGCAAATGTGTTGAACAAGGCACAAATACATTGTTGAGGGCGCAAATGACCAGCAAGCTTAGCAAAGCATCCAAGTGATCAAAATTTCCTTCCACAAATCCTCCACTCAGTCATTCACCTCTAGAAATCTAGTAAGAGGCATTTTCCATCAAAACCACCTCCTTTAGTTATATGTGTTCAAGTTTGTAATTGAAGTTTTAATTTGGTATTTTCTTGAATTAAAACCCTATTTTTTCTCCCTTGCATCCATAATTCCCAAAAATCCACTTCCCTTACACTCCATACCATCCCTACAATCTTAAAATTCATTCCCCAAACCCTATTATCGTAAATCATAGTCCTCCACCA